>CM029470.1:27350545-27736690 GCA_017140325.1 Eucalyptus leucophloia subsp. euroa | reverse complement strand
GATTGAAACTCCTGATAGGATCCAAGGTCTTCCTTGGAAACATCTGTTTACTCTTCTGTGGGATACAGGGGAAATGTCCGGAGAGGAGGACTCTTTCGCATGCATGTACACATCCTTCCCATCGAGAGGTGGGTTTGTAATTTCTGTGGGTATGAGTATAGCGGAGACACGACGAGGATCAGGGCGCACCTTGCTGGAGTTGCAGGATATGGGATTCAGGGCTGTGAAAACGTCGATAGCCAAGTGAGATCAAAAGCCCTCACTGCGTGGAAGGGTAAAAGACCGGCGAAATCAAGCAGCAGGCAACGCTACCTTGAAGGGGGTCCGCATCTGCGTGCGACTCCGAACGATGAAGATGATTGTATAGTGACTTCATTCGCTGCCTTGCCGGACCTAACCTCTGATGTCATAAGCACTGTAGCTCCAAGTTCATCGGCTTTTCTTCCATTGCCTGAGACTGTGAACAATGAAGATGATTGGACGGTGACTTTACCGTTGCCCGGCCGGACCCGAGCTCTGGTGTCATGAGCAATGTAAATGCAAGTTCATCAGCCTTTCTTCCATTGCCAAAGACAAACTTGCCCAATCAGTCTCTTCCTCCTCAAAACATGAACCCTCAGGGGGACTTTCCATTCTGGCCACGACGCCCTCAATCTCATGCAGTTGATTCTTACCCTTTGCCGTGGAGTTTTAGTCGTCTCATCCGCTTCATCTGCTTCATCGGCCAACGAGACCTTGTATCTAAAGATTTGACTAAAGCCAACGAGACCTTGTATCTAAAGATTTGACTAACATGCTACGCCCAGTGAATGCGGAAGTGGAAGAACCCAATACCAAGGTTCCACAAGGTAATGTGCATCTCCAAATTCCTCATATGTTAAAGCTCATGCAGCACGCTTAATTTGTCTTCTAATTCTTACTTTAAGAGTAGGCATATAGGTAGGACGCTCAGATTTCCTATAGTAACTAACAACACGAAATAGGCAGGAATTAATAGGAAGAGAGCAGTTTAGGAGTTAGTGAATGATAACTAATAGTTCTTTGAAAAGTAGGAACAAACATATGACATTCAAATCTGAAAAGCCATGGCTCTCTATTCCCTCATATCACAAATGAAAAGAGCAATGTGAAACACAGAAGCTAGAACTCACACCTAAATTTTTGGAGACTGGGACATAGGCGTATCCTTGCGTTCACGGAAATTAAAGTGTATGCTATTTCTGTTATATAAAGCTTTAAATCAAAGTACTATAACTTGTCAATTCAATCCAAATGCAAACTATCACATGCAAAGATTGAGGCAAACAATATTCTCGCACAAATTGTTGCTTGCACATAAGTTCACTTGATTAGTGAACTTTCTTTGTCGGTGGGCTGACTTTGAGATGGACAATTACATCAATACACATAAAAGCATCAGTTTAAAATTCAATCTCATGTACCAATGTTGTGAACATCATTTCAAATTTCATCCATGTTTACCTTAGGGGTGACACCCTGGATTAATTCACTCAAAGTATTGTTGCTTTGACACATCCCATACAAAGTTGTTTTTCATCCCGACAATTACTCCCTGCCCTTGTCAAACTGGTTCGTTATAGGCCTGCTAGCTTCCGAATAGTTCGTCCTCAAATCACACAGCTACTAGAGGGGTTGTTGCTTTGAAGCCATATTGTCCCTTGATTAATTCACTTGAGGTATTGTCCAGTTTAACCTATCTCGAAATTAAGTCTCACGGTTTGTCTTTCGGCTTACATGTAGGTACTTTCTCAAGAGATCACAAGAAGAAAAACAATTATAGAATTTTTGACAGAATGGTGAAATATGTCTTTGAAGGCAGGATTGACAATATCAGGAGCAACAATGACGAATTGATGAAACTCAATAGCCTGCCTGATGGTGGCACTGGATGGCGTAAAATTGGAAAAATCTACGTATCAAGAAAAGAAATAGCTAAAGGAAGTAATGGGACCATTGTCCTTGAGGGCATCTATGAAGATAGACCTGTTGCAGTGAAACGCCTTGTTCGGGCCCATTGTGATGTTGCTTCCAACGAGATTCAGATTTTGATGTCATCTGACCGACATAAAAATATCGTTCGTTATCATGGAGTGGAGTATGACCCGGATTTCGTGTATCTTGCTCTAGAGCGCTGTGCTTGTAGCTTAGACGATTTAATTCAAGTACACTCAGATCTTCAAATAACTCTGCGTTCCCCGGTGATCCAGCATCAACGGATAATTATAAAATCAAATTGGATTCTGTTAGGGGTATGATGCAAGATGTTGACTTGTGGCGGGCAGATGGTCATCCCTCACCTTTGTTACAGAAGCTGATGAGGTAATTTTTATGTTTTGATTTGCCAAAAGGGTATGAATAGAGAGATAACTGCAGTATCTTATTGCGGCACTCCACAAAATCAACTGTCACATATTTGTATTTGTAGTGAGCTTGCTTACATATGTTTTACATGACTCAGAAGCATCTCATAGAGATCACTAGCTTCATGTACTCTTCTTTGCTGGCTTATGTGGGTATCAGGTACTAGTTGAAGGGCTTGATAGCTCTCCTGCAAAAACTTCCAAGTGATGCATGATACGGGGAATTATTAGGTCACTACCTTGACTGTGGTGAGCCCAATGCAATCACCATCGTGGGCTAAGTTTTGAACCTTGCAGCTTCCTTTCTAGAGTCTGTTAAGTTCAATCTCACCATCAAGGCTAAATTCTCAGTTTTCTTTCCGTGGAAATCAATTAGGTAATATCAATTACCTAGTAATAATTCCATTGATTTTCCCATGTTGGTAAAAACAGTATGCCTTCTTTCCTTTTGATTTAAGAATGCTGTAGAATCCTCACGCACTCAAATCGGTAAATGTTGATGTGATTGATACGGCGATCAAATTCTATACCAGGGTTTTCATTGGAGAGTTTATGTAAAGAACCTATAACAGTTTTTTCTCCAGCGTACTTGTGACATCTTTATTGGGTCTTAGTATGTTAAAGAAATTCATTATTTTCGAATAAGATATGGCTTAGTATATGTATATAACGCTTTCAAATGGCCCGGATGCTACTTGGTTCCAGATACATTGTTGATTTAAGTCATGATGTCTTCTCTATATTATGACACAGACATGTGGTAAAAGGACTCAGCTATTTGCATGACTCGAGAATAATCCATCGGGACTTAAAGCCTCAAAATGTCTTGATTACTAAGAATCGATCATTTTGTGCTCAGCTATCTGATATGGGCATTAGCAAACCCCTTCCTGAAGATAAATCTTCCCTGGGATATCATGCCACCGGTAAGTGCTGATGATAGCTTTATCCAGATCTTTGATCTTCTTTTCCTCAAGATTGATATATGCATAATTTAAATCTATACAAAGTGGTAAAGGGTCAGTCAAATGGGCGGGTTGGGTTGAATCCAACCCATACCGATTCATTTTCATGCAATGTAAATTTGATGACCGATACTCGACCCAACTAATACACTATCCATACTCAACCTAATCCATATTATCGAGACACATTGATATTTAACTCAATTTAGGCTAATCCACTCGCACCCATTTAATTCACTTTAAGCTATTCATAGATGTAACTTGAATAAAAATTTCACATCAAATTTAAAAAGTAAATTAAACAATAAAAAATAGTAAATAAAATAAAAAATGTGAAAAACCTTTAACTAAACCTAAGAAAACTTATTTCGATGATTTTTTTAAAATGGTATTGCTAAAACACTTTAATGCAATACAAATTTAATGGACAATTTTTATAATTTTTAATTGTTTTTTCTCTGTTCTTTTTTTCTTTTTCTTGTTCTTTTTCTTCGACTAGTTGCCGACCATGATGACGGCTAGCTATTGGCCACAGGAGAGCTCAAGCTCTCCCGACGCCAGCAAGCTTTAGCCTCGCTAGTCGTCAGCGAGATCGAGCTTGCCCGACATGGGTCTCACCAAATCGTTGAGGCTCAAGCCTCACCAGATGTTAACGAGACCTCCGCCTTGACGGTCGGCAGCAAGCTTGAGTCTCGCCAAATTGGCGAGGCTTGAGCCTTGCCCATCATTGGCAAGACCTAGGCCTCACCAGATCGGCGAAATCGAGCTCACCCGACACCAATGAGCTTGAGTCTCACCAGATCCAACGAGCTCAAGCGTTACCAATTGTCAGGGGCCTCAAGGGTGGTGAGCTCGAGCCTCTCCTGGTTAGTCACCAGCCACCGGCTAAGGAAGGAGGAAGAAGAAAGGAAAATAAAAAAGAAAAAAAAGAGTGAGCTCAAGCCTTGGCTGGCTGATCGCCATGCTGTCCACCAACTAAGGAAGGAGGAAGAAGAAAGCAAAAAACAAGAAAGAAAAAAAAAAAAAAAGAAAAAAATACATAAAATTATTCTAATTTCATTTTTTATGAAAAAAAAATTGTTATAAATTTAAAGGGGGAAAGAGAGAGTGTGAGGCTTGGGTTGGAAATGGTTTTTAAGTCCAACCCATTTAAGACCCATTTAACTAGTCTCTTCAATTTATAAGTGAATCATATATGGCCCATTTATGATTTAAATGGGTCATATATGGTTTAAGACCCATTTAGACACCTTTGGCAATTTAGGGTATGTATGACAAAATTTGTAGAACAAAAAATTGATTTTTGAATTTATGTTCCCTTAAGAAGTTTTAAAAAAAAACGCAGGTTGATAATGACTCAAAATGTGACATCCAGGATTTTTGTATTTGAAATTATGTAATATTCAGAAATTCCTGTATGTGATAATAATACTTCGATTTTAAACTAAGTATTATTTGCCTTAGTATTCGGATGAACACGCTGAAAATTTAATTGAAACATAAATTTCTTGGGATGCGGCTGGTAATTTTTGTAAATGTAAATCATTTTGGGTGCAACGTGTGAATCGGATTATGTGTGTGCTAATAATAGAACTTAATTAAATTTCTATCGTCTTACTAGTTAACGGTTGTTATTAATTGTGCAAGTTTTAATTAATTGATAATAATAGTGAATAATTTGTGTTGATAGTGCTAGAAGAAGAAGATTACGTTCTGCTTATTACATTTCGCCTCGCAAAATTTATTAAGTAAGATTAGAATTGTCATATGTCCTTGTACGAAGCTTTGCACGGCCATGTGTTCTTACAAATAGGATTTTGTGGCTAATTTCTTCTACACATAAATTAAGTGATGATTTTTTCAAATGACTCATTTTCTTCTTTAATTTCCCTTGGCCACGTGCAAGTGCCTTGCCTTGCATTTGTGCCACATCAAGCTAAAGATTAACATGTAAATTTACACCTAGTACTATAAGAAATCAAATTATCTTAACCAATTTTAACAAAACTCATTCTATCTTGCCAAAAAAAACTCATTTTCATTCCTCCAAAAAGTCAAATAGAAGCTGTATGTGTTAATTGTGTTAATTCCGCTTTTCAATCTAAGAATTTGGAGAGCAAACTTCATATTCAAGTGCTATTAAGGGGAAAAAGGCAATTGGTAGCTTGTGATTTATGGTTGTATCAAGATAAGTGAAGTTTCTAGTATTAAGTTTGCTAAAATATACTTAGTTACTTCTAACTTGGTTTGTTGGGTGAGATGTGAAGTCTTGATTACGGTACTTATTAAGTGGCCTTGACAATTTCTTGCAAGCTCATTCTACTTCACTTTGATTTGTCCTAATTCATTTTGTGTGGTTCTATGTGGTTCTGGGTAGTCAAAACATGATCGTTCTCGCCATATTTAGCTTGATGACCCATTACATGTTCGTTCTGCCTCATTCTGAGTAGCTAGAATCAAGTCATTATGTTATATTTGTCTTGATAAACTATTGTATATTTGTTTTGCCTCTTTCTGCCTCATTCTAAGTAATTGGAATCTGGTCATTCTACTATATCCGTCTTAATAACCCATTGTGCCTCATTCTAAATAGTTATAATCTGGTCATTTTGCTATATTTGTCTTGATAACTAAGTGCATGTTCATTCTGCTAGAATTTTACTAGTTAGAATTTGTTTGTTTTACTTGTTTCTACTAGAATTTCCTATGATAGAATTTGTCCATTCATGGATCTGCTCGAATATGTTCATTGGAGAGTCTGTTCACTTCTTGAATTTACCAACTTGTGAATCTGTTCGGTGATAAGTCTATTTATCGATTCAAATAAATTTTACTAAATATGAATCTGCTTCTTGTTGAATCTGTTCATTTGTTGATTATGTCCATTATTTAATTTGTCTATTTGTATATTTGTTCATCGTTGGATTTGTTATTTTATTCTATTAGCTTTTATCAAGCCAAAATTTACTCTTTCGATTGTTCAAACTTTACAATCAGAATGTATTTGTTTTACCAGACTTAGAATATACCCATTTGATTTACCTATTTTTAATGTCTAGAATCTGCTCAATGTTCAGACTTTGAATATACCAATTTGATTTACCAAATTTTAATGTCTAGAATCTGTTCAATGTTTAGACTCGAATATATCCATTTGATTTACTAGATTTTAATGTCCGAACTTGCTCAATATTCACTTGAATGTCTAGACTTTAACAATCAGAATATGATTGTATCTTACTTCAGTTGCAATTATTTGACTAATACATTAAACTGAGTTGAGATATGTGCGATATACTTATAAATATGCATATATCATGACTCGAATGAGATTAATGTAATTTCGTCACTCATATAACGGTAAGTGACCATACCCCATAGGAGAAGTTTGCAGGATATCTCAGTGGTTGGGATGCCTTAGGAAGTGTTTCGAGATGTCTCAAGAGTCAAGATGTCCCTATGACAAGATTCCCTGTGGTGAAAGTTTGCAAAATACCTTGAAGTTGAGATTCCCCAGTGATTGAGATGCCCCAAGAGTATTTGAGAGGATGAAAACATTAATGAATAAAATTCATTGCCATGTGTAGAACTAAACATTACTTAAATTGTTTGTTTGTGTGAAACACGGTGTGTATATGCATTAGTCTGAATGGACGTTTCGTTGGTTGCCAATTTCTGTGATAAATGAAAATGGGAAAAGTAAAGTCTACTTAAGTTTTATCACACTTACTGGATGTTTATGCATTTATTTTGTGTATTCTAGGCGAAGTGGCAAGAAATTTTTTTTAACTTAACACTAGAGATTTCATTTACTGAGTTTCAACTCATCCCTTTTATTTTTCAGACGTATAGGATAAGCACCCCTCTACCCTTGCGATATGGAGTCCCTATGTATAATGAAGCTTTTTATGAAAGTGTACTTGAACCAGAGTTTGGAATAATATATACCAAATGAAGTTCTACAATATGGGTTGATATAGGAGGTTTCGCGGATTAGGTTCCTTTTCAACTTGTTGCTTGGTACCAGAACCTTGACGGTGAGTTAGTCAGTCCGTCGTGTGACTTCGATTTGGACGATGAAAATGCAACAGATGGAGAAGTTATCAACCTGTGATTTCAGTCTACTTGTTTTTATAGACAGATTTTTGGAAGTACAATAAAGTCTAGAGATAGGTCTCCCTACACTACCCTGACTAATGTTTGTTACTCATAACGTAATGAAGATGTGAACTCAAATGTGGTATAAATAAAATACACTTAAGTATGCTGGTTATAATTGTAATTCTTTAATTGTTAAAAGAATATTCATAAATATTTGATTATACTTCCGCAAGTTAAAGAGTAATAATATAAAAAAACACATGTCGGATGATGTTTCAGAATGTCATACAAAATTTTTGTTTCTAGAACAGAAATTTGTTTGATAACAAAATAAAATTTCTATTTCTAGGGGGACGACAGCCGGCATCTAGCGTCCGACATGGGGGCATGTGGCGTGTAGCGTCCTGCGTCCGGTGACGGGCAATGACGAAAGTGAATGATGAGAAAAGTTTTTGTTTCTCACTTTTGTTCCAAAAATAGAAAAGCTAAAAATTTAATTTCTGGTTTCTGCTCCAAATCTATTTTTGCGATAAAAATCTGTTCCAAAAATAGAAAAATGAAATTGTGTTACTAAACGAATTTCTATTCCAAACATATTTCGGGGAACATAAAAATAAGGAAATTGAGAAACATAAATTTTATCATGTACACCCTTACTTGTTAAAGAAATCTCTTCTTTTAAAGAAGACTATTAAGTTGGAAGTCAGGTGGCATTGTATTGCTTCTTATGTAGTGGTAAAGTTTGTGAAGATTTAGTAGTCCTAGCCATGACCTCCCTTCATTAACTAATGAATCTATCGTATTCATCTATATATGGTCCAAGTGATGGATTCTTCTATTGACCTTAGATGTCTGTCTTGCAGGTTGTGGAACCTTAGGATGGCGAGCACCTAAACTGCTGCTTCACGATGGGCGCCAAACGCCGACAATGGATGTGTTTAGTTTAGGTTGTGTCTTGTGCTTTTTCTTCACTCGTGGAAGACATCCATTTGGTAAAAATCTAGAACGTGACCACAACATAGATTGCAACAAAATGGACCTGTCCTTTGTGGACATACCAGAAGCTCATGATATGTTTTCCTGTTTACTAAACCAAGATCCCAAATTGAGGTGAGTGTATTGTCATCCTTAATTTGCATCACTACCGTTTTCGTTCTTCCATTTGATAGATTTTATAACAATTGCTAGTTGACTGATTTCCAACATCACTTAATCTCACAAGTACTAAAGGTGCCCTTAAATTCGTCCAACATGGCTTAAATGTCAGTCCTACTGGTGGGGCTCTACTTAATGAGCAAAAAAAGTATAGATCCCACTCATTTCTTATGGCAATCAACAACAGTAGCTGGAAAAAAGGTTGACCATGCAATAGCCTAAATGCCTTTGACAATTGTGATATTCAAATGGAAGATGATCATTGTGGGAGGCCTAGTTATTAGGGAGATAAGTTTGTTACCCACCCACAAACAAATAAATTCCAATCATTCCTACATAGTATTAGATTTGCTATACATACACCGAAGAGGATTTCATGCAAAGATTCCAAGGATTTAGCATATGACGCTCAATATGAAATAAGAATCCTAGGGACTGGAGATTTCTAATTTAAGGTACTTGGAGTAAGTAATTCCTGAGTTTTTGTTGTAGTCAAACAACTCCCTTCATCCCGGACTCGTGAGTTGTGAAGTGTATTTAAGTTTTTAGACATTTTGCTTACTCTTTCATTGAGTTAATGCAATTTTAATTATTTTAAAGATTGCATGAATGCCAAACTTGCAATGCTTTTGAACTCAGGAAGTCGGTCCATTTCAGTATCATTCGTATAATTGATTTCTTTGAGCATGTTGGGTCAATGGTAAATTACTTTTTATGACTAGCAGGCCAAAGACATCAGAGGTGCTTCACCATCCATTTTTTTGGAGTTCAAAGATGAGATTGACCTTTCTTCATGACGTCGCCGATGAAGTAGAATCGGAAGCTAGGAAAGGCAATTCAGATCTTCTCAAAGCATTGGATAACATTGCACAATTGGCTTTTGATGGGAATTGGATAGAGAAAATAGATGTTATGGACGACCTACACCAACACAGACGTAAGCCCTATGATGGAAGCAGTGTCAGAGACTTATTGAGAGTCGTGTGAAATAAGTTTAACCACCTAAAGACTGCTCCAGAAAAAGTTAAGGTACTCTCTCTCTCTCTCTCTCTCTCTCTCTCTCTCTCTCTCTCTCTCTCTCTCTAGAAGAGTGGCGATATCTACAGCCGCATGCATACAAGGCTCATGTGTATTGTTGCTTGTTCTGGCAGGAGATCCTCGGATCAGATCCTAAGGGTTTGGATGCTTACTTCGCTAAACGATTCCTCAGACTCTTCATGGAGTCATACAAAGTGGTGTCCCAAAACTGCAAATGGGAGAAATTGCTTGCAGGAGTACTTTCTAAGTAATGTGCTTTTGACCCTTTGGCCACTTCCCACGAAGATTCCTTCTTCAAGCCAGCAGGGTTGGCCATGAATACTATAGGACATTCCATTCGTCTTTTTTGTTGCATTCGCTGTCTTGGTTACGAGAATCAAGTTGGACGGGCATTGGACTCTATTCCCATTGTTCCTAATATCAAGTTTTAAATAATTTTATAGTATACTGTTGCCGCATACTTTAATTGTTTAATGTATTGTTCTTGATATTGCATAAACAAATATTATATTTCAATTTCGTGCAATTTTTTTTTTCAATATCACAATTTTGAAATTTAACTCTTGTACTTTATTTCAAAAAAGTTTATTTTTAGAGTTCAGAACAAAAAAAAAAAAAAAAAAAAAGGCCCAGGTACACGCTTGGGCCAACACGGCCCGGTAATCAGCCCTTGTAGACACTTCTCATCAACAAAAGGTAGCTTTCAACCCCTTAGTGGTTTGGCGACCTCTTCCCCTAACTAGTAAATTTTTTCCATATGCAATCTAACTATATAAAGAAGAATATTTAGGTTAAATAAATCTCAATGGATTAGGTAACATTCTCAGTTATGAAAGAAATGTCACTCTACTTGCAAGTATTTACCTATGAAATAGACATCACTCTATTATTTTGAAGTATTTACCCACACGATTAATGATTTTCTATATAATTTCTAACATATCTCGTAAGGATATATATATAACACTTGTGTATTTCAAAAGCTCATAAAGAAATAAATGGCAAGAAAATGCATTAACGGTTCTAAACCTCATAAAGAATGGATGAAAAATCTTATGTATCGTCTACATACTCCATGCATTTTCTAATCAAATTTATGTACACTTAGTTCATCCAATCAAGTTGTTCTAGTTTCATAAAATTTCAGCTCAAATCTATCCGACACAAAATCAAACCAAATTCGCAAACGTGGCATCAAATGACCCCAAAGGATGATGTGAAAAATATATATGAATGCACACATGGATGGGTAAAAAAAAAAATGCCGATATAGATAGTACTGAACTATGACTTGTTGCCCGATGTTGACGCTTGTGTGGATATCTACATTGGAAAAAATTTAATCATGTCATACTCACTATGATATTAATCAACAGTCATGTCAGCTGGATATGGCTGCATTTGATGTCAAGGGGACTTGACTAAAAAATTTATCAAAAAAGTAGAAGGATATCGCTAGACAAATTAAAAGAATTTGATTAGAAAACAAAGTAAAAATGAAAGTATAAGGACCAAAAGTAAAAGGTTTTGTAAAATAATATTTGGCTCTTGCGTGGATTGTCATTTGGGCAATCTTTTTATACAGACACTTATATGTTTTATTATATTTCACTTCCGACGTACGATGATTTGGCTTATAATTTCTTTTCTTTTATTGGTGTTTGGCTTTATGATTTTACTTTCATGATAGGTAGGTACTCACACTATTTATTGGTTTGGAGAGATAGGATTAGTGTGGTCTAGACAATAATAAGATTGGATTTTCCGTGATTACAGGAGCGTGTTACTCTCTCTCTCTCTCTCTCAAAGGTTGCTTTAGATGTTGTAAGTATATTATTTTATTTTGTTTTATTCTAACCATATATAATGGGCGGGGAATATCTCAAATCCGGAAAAAAGGTAAAAGACATATAAATAATTTTATAATCAAACAAATCACGCCAACATTTATTCCCAACCAACCCATCCAAAACTATCATCAATCATTAAGTCATTTTTGAAATTATTGCGTGTGAGAAGTTCTAATATAGTTTGACCCTAAAAAAGTTCTAATATAAGGACAACGGTCATTAACACATTTTCATTTTCCAACTTAAAAAGCTTTATTACATTTTATAATTTAACCTTTATCATCACATAATCGTGATTATAGAGCATGGTATAATTTCTTTTCCAAATAATTTCTTATCACATTCACCACACAAAACTTAGCGAGCCTCAAACATAAAAGTTGAGGTTGAAGTTGAAGTTCCATAATAACAAATTTTCACGAGAGCGTGCATTTCAACTACTCGGATTCACCACATGTTACTTAACGATTGATCTCACAATGTCAACTTTTCTACACATGGACCATATATATGTCGCATAAAATAAGGTAATCAATGCATGCCACAGTGATAAACCACCCAATTCACGGGAAGGGGGCGATGGAATGGAATCTGCCACCCCACCGAATTGGTTTTTTTTTTTTCTTCCTTTTTAAATTTCTCTCCCCTTTTTTCAAAAATTCGTTTATTTGTTATCTTTCGTATAATTTTAAATTTTAATTATCACTGATTTTATAGAAACTTTTCTCTTTTATATATTTTATTTCTTTCTTTTCAATCCATTAATCATGTCCATTTATTAGCTTAAAGTTTATTTTTCAACTTAAATTTTTCTCGATCAATCCTTTTTCTAGTGAAATTCAAGTACAATCAAATTGTCACATGTTTCTAAAGTCTTATATAAAAGGTACTATTGTGACATTATCATCGGATGTTATTTTATTTTGGGTTAATACCCCGAAAAACCCCAAACTGGTACACCCGTGATAAATTTACCATAAACTATTTTTTTGACAACCAAAAACCCTAAACCGGTATACATTTGACAAATTTATCCCAAACTGGTATGCTTGTGACAAATTTACCCTCAATTAGTTTTCGTTAAATTTTACTGTCAAATTATTAAGTTAAATGACACATGACAGTTGACTGGTATACCAATTTGGGATTTTACACTCGCTTGTCATAATTTACAATTTTTGTGATTTTTTTGTGGTATTAATCCAATTTAACGGAGGGTATATTTATTACGATTTACCAGTTTAAGGTTTTTTGTGGTCGAATAAATTAGCTTGGGATAAATTTGTCATAAATGTACCAGTTTAGAGTTTTTCATGAGCAGTCGGGGTAAATTTGTCACAAGTGTACCAATTTGGGGTTTTTCATGGTAAAAAAAAATAGTTTTTGGTAAATTTGTCACAGGTGTACCAGTTTGGAATTTTTCAAGATATTAACCCTTTTATTTTTCCTTGTTGATTCATTTACGTGTCCCTTTGCTTGAAATCAAATTTAAGAATATTTAAATTGTTGTACCTTAAAAGAAGAGGTCACCCCTTCAATGTTGTCATCAAATGTTGCAGTGTTAATATCTTTGAATCAATCATGAATCATGATACCATGAGAACTTCACATGACATCACATATTTTTATTTCATATTTTGTTGGTTGAAATAAATGATAATTTAGCCAACAATGCTTAATATTTAAAAAATGTCAAAATTACTATTCTTGATTAAGCAAGCTCCTCATTGGCCCATTTCAATTCACATGGATTGATGACTTAGCACAATGGGTGGCTTGGATGATCTCATGATGAATGGCCAATATCACTTGCTTCACTATTAAAAAAAAAGCTGAAAGAAGCTCCCATTGGTTCATTCAAGTAATCACTGGCAATATGGTAATTTTTGCCACATGAGGGCATTTTTGTAATTTTCACATATGGGAAGGGCTTTGAGGCTTGTTTTGTTGGAATAAACTTGCTGAACACTAGAAACTTGGATGGAAAATAGTCAAAGATAGTTAAGGACACATTTGGTAACACTTTTGTTCCCAAGAACAATTTATGATCAGAAATTATTCTTTTTTATTTTATTCCTGAGAACAATTTCTAAGTATTTTAATCCGTTTTGTAATTGTCCAAAATTTCAATTCCCGGAATAGAATTATGTTTCATACTGTTCTGAAAAGTTCTAATCCAAATCATTTTTTTATAATTTTTAAATAATTTTATTACTTTTTCTTATTTTTTTCTTCTTTTCTTTTTTTCTTTTCTTTCTCTTCTTCTCCTTCAAGGTCCGTCGGTTGCCAACCTTGGGATGACTAGCAACCAGCCAAACGAGGGTCGGCGACCTTGCCGAAGCATTACCGCCCTCGGCAAGGCGGCGCCTTGTTGACCGAGCCTTGCCGGTAACTGGGCGAGCCTCGCTAGTGGTTGAGGGAGGCTCGAGTGAGGCTTGCCTTGCTGATGGTTGGGCGAGCTCACTGGACCTTACCCTGGCCTAGCAAGCCTCCGACAAGCTTGCCAAACCTCACCCAACCGGTTGTCGGGATCGCAGACGACGGACGACGGCGGCAAAGGGATGGTAACGCGGCGGCAAAGTAGCAATTGAAGAAGAAGAACAAGAAAGAGGGAAGAAGAACAAGAAAAAGAAAAGAAAAGAGAGAAAATAGGTTAATTGGTTCTAGAATTATTCCTGGGAACAAAGAATCAACTTTTTTTTTTTTTTACTTCTCGATTATGTTCCAAATCTACTTTCGAGAACAAAAGAATAGAAATTTGTTTCTGGGAACAAAAAATTTACCAAACGAATTTTTATTCCAAATCTACTCCCGAGAACAAAAGAATAAAAATTATTACTATTTGGCAAGTTGCCAAACATAGCCTAATTGGCCTCAACCGGTCAAAATCAACTCGAATCAAGTTGAGCCCGAATCGGATTGACTTGGGCCTTGGCCAGCTCAATTAGGCTTCGATTTGGTTCTCATTTTTCTTAATTTGTCTAATCTAAGTTAAATTGAAAATTCCCAAATGAATTGGGTTAAATTAAATGCAATTGGACTAAATTGACTTGACTTGATTTGATTAATTCGACATGAAATGCCGTAAATTCCCCTAATTTCTATTAAAATTGCACCATGAACTAGACGAATGTGCACAATTGAGGTTCCATTGGATGTTAGTTTAAAATGGATCAAGTTGAATCAAGTCAATTAGGGCATTCCATCTTTGATTTTTCAATTGCATGTTCACTAATTTGGTCATTCCATCTTTGAATCTAACCAAGATTGGTAGCTAGTTATGTGGGACTGCCTCTCACCTTTTCATTAAACACTCATTATGTGAGGTTATTTGTGCATCAAGGTTAGAGAAGAGACATGAGTTATATTTATAGAGTTTCAAACTAGAAACCTTTCATTAAAGGCCAGGTTTTACTCATTTTACAATAGCTAGCTCCATGTTAGATTAATTAAGAATTTTTATGTTTCACCTTAATAAACTAATTCCATAAACGGCAAAATTACAATATCAATTAATGTAACCCACATTAAAAAAATAAAAATAAATATAAAAACTAAATCTTACATCAAGAGCTTTAGCCTTGGCTGCCATCGAGTTGCCATAATCCTTATGATGGATTGATTTTGTTTCTTCATCAATATTGCTCCCTTGAAAAAATTTTAACACACTCGTCAGTTGACTGATTTATGTTTCAACCTCACTAAAAAAACTATAACTTTCTCCAAATTGATATCTTGGGTAGTCATAAAATCTTCTTTCCCCGTACTCCTTTGATCTTGCTGTTTGCAGAGGAGATTTCAAGTCTCAAGAGCAAAACATCGACGTATCATTCTTGATCAGAGGAACCACAATCACTGATTGCGACAAATTTGCTTATCTCTTCATGGATTTTGATATGGCAAAGTGAAAATTGGGGATTCTTTTCGTGAACTACGGTTAGAGGTCAATTTTGAGGTTTCTAGCAAACTGAGGGAGTTGAATTTGAGGGCTTTATGGCTTTTGCTTTGTTTTTTTTGTAAGATTTGATGAAACAAAAAACGACTTCTTTTTATTGAGTTTGTTCACGTTAGATCACCGATCATGCCACAAATGATGATCAAAATGACTGGATGGTCATGTCGAATTTCGCACGATGGTTGATCGAAATGACCATATTAAATTTCACATACGATTCGTAGTGCATTGAACCAATTAAAAAGTCTAAGATTGGAATCTGTGAACTGAAGTAGCAATTTTCCTCTAATTATGATTATGATTTCATAACAAAAAAGGTAGTACATCGCTCTCTCTCTCTCTCTCTCTCTCTCTCTCTCTCTCTCCCTCTCTCTCTCCCTCGCCCTCTTCGTTTCCCAACTTCTCCTTTCCTCCAACGAGCTCGGCTTCAACTTCCCATGCGCTTCACTCCCGACCATGCCTCCACCTCCGCCTCCGCCGTCACCTCCCATAGCCCCATTGGCAGCTCCGATCTGATGTCTGCGTCCAACGAGCTCAGGTTAGGTTTTTCGCCTTACTCTGCTCTCTCTCTCTCTCCATTCCCCTTCATTACCCCTCTTCCCTTCATTCACGACCTCTGCTCCCTCCCTCTTTAAAGTCCCGGATTAAGAAGTGCGGTGGAAAGGAAAATTCATATCTGAGAATTAGACTTCAGATTTGCTGCTTGCACAAGATAATCCATATACAAGCAATTTGCAAGTTCTCACAAATAAGATACATTCCTTTCCTGGAAGCTTCTTAGCTTTAAACGACTACTTCATGTATCTCTGCAAAAATTTTCAGTGGAAGTCATTCCTGATGGCGTCATTGATGAAGCGCTTAGGAGACTTGGTTTCACCACAGGCTGATTCTCTCCTGGAAAGGAGGTTTGGTGTGAACTATACAGAACTCTGGCTACTAGGGACTTCGTGATATTTTAAGAACAATAGAAGCAGAGTCTCATAAACCAAAGGGTCTACTTGATGCGATTGCTCCCCAAATTCTTCTGTTTTTTTTTTTTTTTGGGTCTAAACAGAACTTATGGAGAAAAAGAGTGTGGACTGACTGTTTACATGAAAAATATAAAATGGTTTGAATAATTACCAAGAGCCTGGAAACCGACCACTCAAACTGATAACTGCCCTAAGTTGATAGGGGTGTGGACTTCCAATTGCGTATTTACCCAGGGCAAAACAAGTTGCTGAGTAAAGAGCTGTGGCAGCACCCGTACTGAAGCCTCCGATGCCAACTTTCCCTGCAAAAACATGACAAGCAGTTGCTAAATCACAAAATGTTATTTGAGATGGAATTGTTGATTGATCAGCAATTTTTTTACTAGTAAATATCAGAGAAGCACATGGCACATACAATTAAGCATACCATCAGCCAAAAAGACGAGTGGTGTTGCAAGCTGCTGTGATTACCTTGGGTATAAGGACAGTCGTAATCTTTCCTACTTGAGAAGCGGTGAAAATGTGAAGTTCTTATCCCAACATTCTGCTTAATTGACAACCAGAGTCTGGAAATTAGTTCCAGAGGGTAATTCATAATAGGAAAAGTTAAAGAATGCACATATTAAAGAAATGCTTATTCTAGAAAATTTTCTCCTGGTATTAATTATCATCAGCTGGTTCTGTTGACAAAAGATTGGCAATATGCACTGCAAAGCATCTAAGCCTTCCCAGTCATCTGGAATATCTTCTGAAATCTCTCCAACATCAAACCCTGGGAGCATGCATCAAAACATACTTTTAAATTACCATATTCATGAATTGATCACATTGGAAAAAAGAAAAGATAGGAATAGATTAATCATCTTACATGCAGTACGACGAAATCTGCCTGCTGACATCAAACTAATTCTTATTTTGAGCAGCAGAGATTAAGGAGGAGCGCACTCACACTAGGAAGAGAGACGGATTCCAAGTGCTGGAACAAGCTGAGCCAGCCAAAGAAAGCAGATTTAGAGTTTACTTCAGTTTGAAATTTTTTTGCAGACAAAGGACATCAAAATATGCATAGCCTTAGGAACAACACAGTGGGAAAGTTTCATCTCAAAAACTTGAGAATCTACAATGACCACCCCAGAAAAGTTCCTATGCCCCCGATTTGGACATTCTCATCTGTCATAATCATTTAAATAGCTACAATGTAGTGCGAATTCTCTCTATAACATCATCTGAGAATGAGTGTCCATAAAAATCTCCCCAAGATCATTATATTTGTTTAAGTTAGGAATATACTTATGCAAAATCAGTGGGCAGTCGTTCAGCTGCAGTGAAACCCAGTGGATTAGTGGTCCCCCATCATTAAAAACTACTACAATCACTCTCTCATTCAGGCTAAGCTGAAGCCTTAACTCAGCTTCAGATAAGACAACACGAGAACAAACATACATACCACCCATATAAGTCTATGATGTGTTGGAATAAGCACAGGCTAGAATTTTCAAAACAAAGTCGCATCATCTGGACAACAATATCCCGTGAATTGCTGAACATGCCAAGACATAACCGGTAGGAAGCCTCAGTTTAGATGCAGCTCTTTGCTCATGGAAATCAAATGTATACCCACGGCCGGTAGGAGCCACAGTTTTCGCGAGCGACGTGGTTAATGACCCGCTTCCCGTCCCCGATTGGAGAACCCCA
This sequence comes from Eucalyptus leucophloia subsp. euroa, assembly GCA_017140325.1. Taxonomy (NCBI): domain Eukaryota; kingdom Viridiplantae; phylum Streptophyta; class Magnoliopsida; order Myrtales; family Myrtaceae; genus Eucalyptus; species Eucalyptus leucophloia. The sequence goes on along the minus strand of CM029470.1, from coordinate 27,718,579 downwards.
CAACCCGGAACTACTTCTAGCTCAATGGAATATATTCGCAACTCGTCGGACGCAGAGGACAATTCGGAGCCGCCAATGGGGCTCGTCGACGGAGTAGAGAGTGAATGGAAAGAGGCCTCCGCAGTAAGGGGAGGGAAGCGCGCAGAAGATTTAGGAGAGACGAGGATCTGGATTCGAAATGAAAAGAGGGAGGGAGCAGAGGTCGCCAATGAAGGGAAGAGGGGTCGTGAAGAGGGATGGAGAGAGGGAGAGAGCAGAGCAAGGCGAAAAGCCTAACCTGAGCTCGTCGGACGCGGACGTCGAATCGGAGCTGCCAATGGGGCTCCGGGAGGTGACGGCGGAGGCAGAGGCGGAGGTGGAGGCGTGGTCGGGAGTGAAGCGCATGGGAAGTTGAAGCCGAGCTTGTTGGAGGAAAGGAGGAGAAGTTGGGAAACGAAGAGGCAGAGAGAGAGAGAGCAGGCGCGCGCAGAGATAACGTGATGAGCTAATGGAGAAGTAACGGAGGGAGAGAGCGCGCGCAGAGATAACACGACAAGCTAACGGAGAAGTAACGGAGGGAGAGAGAGGGCGGCGGAGTTTCAAAAATTCTGACAGGGTGGGTCCGCCGAGGCACGTGGCGCACAATGAGTGGACTGTCCATGGGAAAAGTCAGACCCGCCCCGCCGAAAGTATTCTCTTTTTCTAGAGTCATCCAAAAGCCCCCACCATTTCCTTTGCGCCTCCGCTGTGCCTCTCTTCCAGCGAAACACGACGCCGACGGCCCTCCGCCTCCGCCTCCGCCGGTTGCCTCCGTCGCCCCCGACGCCGACGCCGACTCCGACGCCAACGCCGACGCCCCTTCGCCTCCCTCTCCGCGAAGAAGATTCATCTTCTTTGCGAAGAAGTATCCTGCAAACTTGTCCGATAAATCAAAAAAAGAAAGGGTTGATTGAAACTCCTGATATGATCCAAGGTCTTTCTTGAAACATCTGTTTACTCTTCTGTGAGATATAGGGAAAATGCCCAGAGAGCTGGACCCCTTTCGCAGATTTGTAGAGAGCTTCTAACAGCAACTGGATTTGTAGGTTCCGTGGGAATAAGTATGGCGGAAGCACGACGAGGATTAGGGCCCGCCTTGCTGGAGTTGCAGGATATGGGATTCATGGCTGCAAGCGCGTCGATGGCCAAGTGAGATCAGAAGCCCACGCAACGTTGGGGGTATAAGAGCGGTGAAATCAAGCAACAGCCATGTCAATGCAGAAGAAGGCCCGCATGAACAACGAAGATGATTGTAGAGATATTTTAGTCCCTAGCTCTGATGTGATAAGCACTGTAGCTGCCAGTTCATCACCCGATCTTAGTGAGCCGAATTTGCCCAGTCAGTCTGCTGTGTTTTCCCCAGTTATATCAGATCTAGAACTCCTTGAATCTTGTCCTGTTGCTCTAGCGTCCGCACCTGAAGAGCGGAGTTGCCTCACTGACTTGCTGCCACGCTCAGTGAACGCAGAAGTGGATGTATCCGATACCAAGGTTCCACAAGGTAATGCGCATCTTCAAATTCACTGTATGTTAAAAGCTCATGCAGCATGCTTGATTTGTCTTCTAATCCTTACTTAGAGTAGGGATATAGGCAGGATACTCAGATTTCCGATAGTAACTGAAAACACAAAATAGGCGGGAATTAATAGAAAGAGAGGAGTTTAAGAGTCGGTGAATGATAACTAATAGTTCTTTGGAAAATATGAACAGACAAATGCTTTTTAAGTGCGACCTTCGAATCTTAAAAAGCCATAGTTCTCTCTATTCCCTCATATCACAATTGAAAAGAGTCAATATGAAACACAGAAGCTAGAACTCCACCTAATTTGAAACACAGAAACTAGAACTCCACCTAATCTTTTGGAGACTGGGACATAGGCATATACCTGTGAGTTCCACGAAAATTAAAGTATATGCTATTTCTGTTATATAAAACTTTAAATCAAAGTATCATAACTTGTCAATTCAATCCAAATGCAACCTATCACATGCAAAGATTGAGGCAAACAATAAACTTGCCCAAATTGCTGCTTGCACTTAAGTTCACTTGATTAGTGAACTTTCTTTGTTGCTGGGCTAACTCTGGAGATGGACAATTATATCAGTACACATAAACGCATCAGTTTAAATTCAATCTCATGTACCAATGTTGTGAATGTCATTTCAAATTTCATCTATGTTTACCTTAGGGGTGACACCCTGGATTAATTCACTCAAAGTATTGTTGCTTTGACCCAGCCCATACTAAGTTGTTTCTCATCCTGACAATTACTCCCTGCCCTTGTCAAACTGGGTCGTTATAGGCCTACCAGCTTCCAAATAGTTCGTCCTCAAATCACACAGCTACTAGAGGGGTTGTTGCTTTGATACCATATTGTCCCTTGATTAATTCACGTGAGGTATTGTCCGTTTTAACCTGTCTCGTACCAAGTCTCACGGTTTTGTCTTTCGGCATATATGTAGGTACTTTCTCAAGAGATCACGGGAAGAAAATCAATTATAGAATTTTTGACAGAAAGGTGGAATATGCCTTTGAAGGCAGGATTGACAATATCAGGAGCAACGGTGATGAATTGATGAAGCTCAATAGCCTGCCTGATGGTGGCACTGGATGGCGTAAATTTGGTAAAATCTGCGTATCAAGAAAAGAAATAGCTAAAGGAAGTAATGGGACCATTGTCCTTGAGGGCATCTATGAAGATAGACCTGTTGCAGTGAAACGCCTTGTTCGGGCTCATTGTGATGTTGCTTCCAACGAGATTCAGATTTTGATGTCATCTGACCGACATAAAAATATTGTTCATTATCATGGAGTGGAGTATGACCCGGATTTCGTGTATCTTGCTCTCGAGCGCTGTGCTTGCAACTTAGACGATTTAATTCAAGCACACTCGGATTCTTCAAATAACTCTGCGTTCCATGGTGATCCAGCATCAACGGATGATTATAAAATCAAACTGGATTCTGTTAGGGGTATGATGCAAGATGTTAACTTGTGGCGGGCAGATGGTTATCCCTCACCTTTGTTACAGAAACTGATGAGGTAATTTTTATGTTTTTGATTTGCCAAAAGGGTATAAATAGAGAGATAACTGCAGTACCTTACCTATTGCGGCACTCCTAAAATCAACTGTCCCATATTTGTATTTGTAGTGAGCCTGCTTACATATGTTTTACATGACTCAGAAGCATCTCATAGAGATCACTAGCTTCATGTACTCTTCTTTGCTGGCTTATGTGGGTGTCAGGTGCTAGTTGAAGGACTTAATAGCTCTCCTGCAAAAACTTCCAAGTGATGCATGGTACGGGCAATTATTAGGTTGCTACCTTGACTGTGGTGAGCCCAATGCAATCACCATCGTGGGCTAAGTTTTGAACCTTGCAGCTTCCTTTCTAGAGTCTGTTAAGTTCAATCTCACCATCAAGGCTAAATTCTCAGTTTTCTTTCCATGGAAATCAATTAGGTATTGTCAATTACCTAGTAATAATTCCATTGATTTTCCCATCTTGGTAAAAACAGTATGCCTTCTTTCCTTTTGATTTGCAAATGTTGATGTGATTGATATGGTGATCAGATTCTATACCGGGTTTTTCATCATAGAGTTTACATAAAGAACCTGTAAAAGTTTTTTTCTCCAGTGTACTTCTGACATCCTGATTGGGTCTTAGTGTGTTAGAGAAATTCATTATTTTCGAATAAGATATGGCTAAGTATATGTATATGATGCCTTCAAGTGGCCCTGATGATATTTGGTTCCAGATACATTGTTGATTTAAGTCATGATGTCTTCTCTATATTATGATACAGAAATGTGGTATCAGGACTCAGCCGTTTGCATGACTTGAGAATTATCCATCGGGACTTAAAGCCTCAAAATGTCTTGATTACTAAGAATCGACCATTTTGTGCTCAGCTATCTGATATGGGCATTAGCAAACCCCTTCCTGAAGATAAATCTTCCCTGGGATATCATGCTGGTAAGTGCTGATGATAGCTTTATCCAAATTTTGATCTTCTTTTCCTCAAAATTGATCCATGCATAATTTGAATCTATACAGTGGTGGTAAAGGGCTGTCAAATGGGCTGGTCGGGTCAAAAATGGTCAGACTCATATTGATCCATTTTCATGTAATGTAAATTTGATGACCCATACTTGACCCAACCAATATACGATCCATACTGCATTGTATCGCTTCTTATGTAGTGGTAAAGTTTGTGGAGATTTAGTAGTCCTAGCCATGGCCTCCCTTCACTGACTAATGAATCTATCGTATTCATCTATATATGGTCCAAGTGATGAGGATCGTTCTATTGATCTTAGATGTCTGTCTTGCAGGTTGTGGAACCTCGGGATGGCGAGCACCTGAACTGTTACTTCATGGTGGGCACCAAACGCAGGCAATGGATGTGTTCAGTTTAGGTTGCGTCTTGTGCTTTTTCTTCACTTGCGGAAGACATCCATTTGGTGAAAATCTAGAACGTGACTACAACATTGCTCACAACAAAATGGACCTGTCCTTTGTGGACATACCAGAAGCTCATGATCTATTTTCGTGTTTACTAAACCAAGACCCCAAATTGAGGTGAGTGTATTGTCATCCTTAATTTGCATCACTACCATTTTCATTCTGCCATTTGATGGATTTTATAGCCATTGCCAGTTGACTGATTTCCAACATCACTTAATCTCATGAGTACTAAAGGTGGCTTCAAATTCGTCCAAGATGGCTTAAATATCTGTCCTGCTGGTGGGGCTCTACTTAATGAGCAAAAATGTGTAATCCCACTCATTTCTTTTGGCAATCAACAACAGTAGCCGGGAAAAAGGTTGACCATGTGATAGCCTAAATGCCTTTGACAATTGTGGTATTCAAATGGAATATGATCATTGTGGGTGGCCTAGTTATCAGGGTTATAAGTTTGTTACCCACACACAAACAAATAAATTCCAATCATTCCTAGCACAATATTAGATCTGCTATACATACACCGAAGAGGATTTCGTACGAACATTCCAAGGGTTTAGCAGCTCACTGTGAAATAAGAATCCTAGAGACTGGATGATTAGATTGCTAATTTAAGGTAGTTGGAGTAAATAATTGCTGGGTTCTTTTCATAGTCAAACAACCGCCTTCATCCTGTCGTGAGTTGTGAAGTGCATGGGAGATTTTAGACATTTTGGTTGCTCTTTCATTATACTAATGCAATTTTAATTGTTTTAGAGATTGCACGAATGCCAAACTTGCGATGCTTTTAAAATCGGGAAGTTGGTCAATTTCAAAATTGTTTGTGTAGTTGATTTCTTTGAGCATATTGGTCAGTAGTAAATTATTATTAATGACTAGCAGGCCAAAGGCATCGGAGGTGCTTAACCATCCATTTTTTTGGAGTTCAAAGACGAGACTGTCCTTTCTTAGTGATGTCAGCAATAAAGTAGAAGTTGAAACCGGGGCAGGCAATCTAGATCTTCTCAATGCATTGGAGAGCACTGCGCAATCGGTTTTTGTTGGGAATTGGGAAGACAAAATAGAGCCTGCAGTTAGGGCCGAGCTATGGAGACGGAGGCACTACGACGGTAGCCTTGTCAGACACTTATTGAGAGCCGTGCGAAATGTGTATAGCCACCACATCGAATTTCCAGAAGAAGTTAAGGTACTCTCTTGCGCGCTCTCTCTCTATATTTGAAACTGTGATAATATCCGCAGCTGCAGCCGCATGCATGCAAGGCTTAAATGTGTCGTTTCTTTGATGATTCTGGCAGGAGATCCTCGGACCGGTTGATGATGCTTTGGATGCTTATTTCGCTATACGATTCCCCAGACTCTTGATTGAGTCATACAGAGTAGTGTCCCAAATCTGCATAAGGAAGGAGTTGCTTGCGGGAGTACTTTCTAAGTAATGTGCTTTTGACCCTTTGGCCACTTCCCACGGTGGTTCCTTCTTCAAGCCAGAGGGGGTTGGCCATGAAGCAGAAATTCATTCCACCTGTCTTTTTTGTTGTCCCCGCTGTCTTGGTTACGAGGATCAAATTTGGACGGTCTTAGGACTGTTCGTATTATTCCTAATATCAAGATTTGCATAATTTTGTAGTATACTATTGCCACATACTTTAAATGTTTTATGTCTTGTTCTTGATATTGCATGAACAAATATTATCTTTCAATTTCGTGCAATTTTTTTCAATATCGTAATTTTTAAATTTAACTCGGTACTTTTTTTCCAAAAATTTTGTTTTTAGAGTTAAAAAAAAAAGGCCCAGGCACACGCTTGGGCCAATAGGGCACGGTGATCAGCCCTTGTCGACACTTTCATCAACAGAAAGTACCTTTCAACCCGTTGCAACTTCTTTCCCTAGCTAGTAATTTTTTTTTTCCATATGCACTCTAAATATCTAAAGAAAAATATTTAGATTAAGTAAATCTCAATTAAGTAACACTCTCAGTTATGAAAGAAATGTCACTCTACTTGTACCTGTGAAACAGACGTCACTCTATTATTTTGAAGTATTTAACCACGCAATTAACGATTTTTCTGTGTAATTTCAGACATATCTCATATAGTTGATAATTGTCTCATTGGAGCTAGTGGCTTTGGGAATTGAAAGTATGAATACACATGTAATTAAAATATAAAAAAAATAACACATGTATTTCAAACCTCGAAAAGCAATAAATGGCAAGAAAATGCATTAACAGTTCTAATTCACATATAAAGTGGATGAAAAATCTTAAGTATGGTCTACATACTTCATGCATTTTCTAATCAAATTTATGTACATTTAGTTCGTCCAATCAAGTTGTTCTAGTTTTATAAAATGTCAGCTTAAGTCTATCCGACACAAAATCAGATTAAATTCGCGAACGTGGTATCGAATGACCCCAAAATATAATGGGAAAAATATATATATGGATGCACACATAGATGTCCGTATGAAAAAAAATAGCCAGTATAGACAGTATTGAACTATGACTTGTTACCCAATGTTGACACTCGTGTGGACGTCTACATTGGAAAAAATTTAATCAGATCATACTCATTACGATATCACTCGATGGTCATGTTAGTTGGATTTTGCCACATTTGGTGTTAGAGGGACTCGACTAAAAAATTTGTGAAAAAAGTAGAAGGATATCATTAGACAAATTAAAATAATTTGATTAGAAAACAAAGTAAAAATGAAAGGATAATGACGAAAAGTAAAAGTTTTTGTAAAATAATATTTGGCTCTTGCGGGGATAGTCGCTGTGGCATTCGTTTTATACAAACACTTATATGCTTTATTATTTTTCACTTCCGACATAAAATGATTTGGCTTATAATTTCTTTGCTTTTATTTGTATTTGGCTTTATAATTTTACTTTCATCATAGATAGGTATTCACAATATTTATTGGTTTGGAAAGATAGGATTTTAGTGTGGTCTAGATAAGAATAAGATTGGATTTACTGTGGTTAAGGAGCGTGTTAGGCTCTCTCTCTCTCTCTCTCTCTCTCTCTCTCTCTCTGAGATTGCTTCAGATGTTGCAAGTATTTTATTTTTTTTTTTTGTTTTTCTAACCACATAGTATCTGGAGAGTCCAGGAAAAAGGTTACAGACATATAAATAATATTATTGTTGAACAAATCAGGCCAACATTTATTCACAAACCAATCCATCCAAAACTATCATCAATTATTAAGTCACTTTTGAAATTGTTGCGTGTGAGAGGTTCTAATATAGTTCGACCCCCCAAAAAAAAGTTCTAATATAGGCACCACAATCATTAACACGTTTTCATTTTCTAGCTTAAAAAGCTTTCTTCCGTTTTATAATTTGACCTTAGTCATCACGTAATCGTAATTATAGAGCATGGCATAATTTCTTTTCCAAATAATTTCTGATCACATTCACCGCACAAAGCTTAGCGAGCCTGAAACATAAAAGTTGAAGTTGAAGTTGATGTTCAAGAATAACAAATTTTCACGAGGGCGTGCATTTCAACTACCTGTATCCGCCACGTGTTAGTTAACAATTGATCTCACAATGTCAACTTTTCTACACACGGACCATATATACGTCGCATAAAATAAGGTAATCAATGCATGCCACAGTGATAAACCACCCAATTTACGGGCAAGGGGGTGATGGAATGGAAGCTGCCACCACGCCGAATTGGTTCTTTTTTTACCCCCTTTTTAAATTTCTCTCCCTTTTTAAAAAAAATTCCTGTATTTGTTATCTTTCATATACTTTTAAATTTTAATTATCACTGATTTTATAGAAACCTTTCTCTTGTATATATTTTATTTCTTTCTTTTCAATCCATTAATCGTGTCCATTTATTAGCTTAAATTTTATTTTTCAACTTAAATTTATCTCGATCAATCCTTTTTCTAGTAAAATTCAAGTACAATAAAATTGTCACATGTTTCTAAAGTCTTAGATAAAAGGTACTATTGTGACATTATTATTGGATGTTATTTTGTTTTTCCTTATTGATTAAGTTACGTGTCCCTTTTTAAGGCTTAAAATTAACTTTCACTTTAATTTTATTCAAGTTAATCCTTAAATATTTGCTTGAAATCAAATTTAAGAATATTTAAATCGTTGTACCTTAAAAGAAGAGGTCACCCCTTCAATGTTGTCATCAAATGTTACAGTGTTAATATCTTTGAATCAGCTGTCAATCATGATATAATGAGAACTTCCCATGACATCACATATTTTATTTCATACTTTGTTAGTTGAAATAAGTGATAATTTTAGCCAACAATGCTTACTATTTAAAAAACGTCAAAATTACTATTCTTGATTAAGCAAGCTCCTCAGTGGCCCATTTCAATTCACATGGATTGATGACTTAGCACAATGGGTGGCTTGGATGATCTCATGATGAATGGCCAATATCACTTGCTTTGCTATTAAAAAAAGCTAAAAGAAGCTCCCATTGGTTCATTCAAGTTGACAAGAATCACTAGCAATATGGTAATTTTCGCCACATGAGGGCATTTTTGTAATTTTCACATATGGGAAGGGCTTCGAGGCTTGTCTAGTCGGAATAAACTTGCCGAACACTAGAAACTTGGATGGAAAATAGTCAAAGATAGTTAAGAGCACGTTTGGTAACGCTTCTGTTCCCATAATCATTTTTGAATTCTGATAAGAAATTATTCTTTTTTATTCTGTTCGCGGGAACAATTTCTAGGTATTTTAATTTGTTTGATAATTGTCCAAAATTTCAATTCCTAAAATGGAATTATGTTTGGTACTATTCTGAAAATTTCTAATCCAAATCATTTTTTTTTATAATTTTTAAATAATTTTATTACTTTTTTCTATTTTTTTCTTCTTTTCTTTTTCTTCTTCTCCTTCAAGGTCTGCCGATCACTAGCCTTGGGATGATCGACGACCGGCGACCTCACCGAAGCATCGCCAACCCTCGGCAAGGCGGTGCCTTATCGACCAAGCCTTGCCAGAAATTTGAGTGAGGCTCAACCGAACCTTGACCGGGCAAGCCTCACCGGTAGCCAAGGGAAGCCCGAGTGAGGTTCACCTCACCAATGGCTAGGCGAGCCTCCGGCAAGCTCGCCGGACCTCGCTCTAGCCTAGCGAGCTTCTAGCGAGCTCGCCGGACCTCGCTCTAGCATAGCGAGCTTCCAACGAGCTCGCTAAACCTCGCCCAACTGGTCGCCGACAACTGGCAGTGGTGGACGGCAACGGCGACAATGGCAGCAGTTGAAGAAGAAGAAAGAGGGAAGAAGAACAAGAAAAAATAAAAGAAAAAAGAGAAAATAGGTTGGTCGACTCTAGAATTATTCCTAGGAACAAAGAATCAACTTTTTTTTTTACTTCTCAATTCTATTCCAAATCTACTTCTGGGAACAAAAAAATAGAAATTTGTTCTTGGGAGCAAAAATTTTACCAAACGAATTTTTATTTCAAATATATTCCTAGGAACAAAAAAATAGAAATTATTAATATTTGACAGGTTGCTAAACAAATCCTAATTGACCTCAACTAGTCAAAATCAACTTAACTGGGTTGAGCTAGTTAGACCGAATTGACTTGGGCCTTGGCCGGTTCAATTAGGCTCCGATTTGGTTCCTATTTTTCTTAATTTTGTCTAATCTAAGTTAAAAAATTCCCAAATGAATTGGTTCAAATTAAATGCAATTGGACTGAATTGACTTGACTTGATTTGATTAATTCAACATGAAATGCTGTAAATTCCCCCAATTTCTATTAAAATTGCACCATGAACTAGACCAATGTGTACAATTGAGGTTCCATTGGCCAAACTAAAATTCAATTGATCAAATTGGATGTTAGTTTAAAATGGATCAAGTTGAATCAAGTCGATTAGGGCATTCCATCTTTGATTTTTCAATTGCATGTTCACCAATTTGGTCATTCCATCTTTGAATCTAACCAAGATTGGTAGCTAGTTATGTGGGACTACCTCTCACCTTTATCATTCAATAAACACTTATTATGGGAGGTTATTTGTACATCAAGGTTAGATAAGAGACTTGAGCTCTATCTATAGAGTTTTAAGCTACAAACCTTTCATTAGAGGCTGGGTTTTACTCATTTCATAATAGCTAGCTCCATGTTAGACTAATTAAGAATTTTTATTTTTCACCTTAATAGACTAATTCCATAAATGGCAAATTACAATATTGATTAATGTAGTTCACATTTAAAAAAAAAAAAAAAAATCTTACATAAAGAGCTTTGGCCTTGGCTTCCATCAGGTTGCCATAATCCTCATGATGGGTTGATTTTGTTTCTTCATCAATATTGCTCCCTTGAAAATTTTTTAACACATTCATCAGTTGATTGACTTATGTGTCAACCTAACTAAAAAAACTATAACATCCTCCAAATTGATATCTTGGGCAGTCATGGAATCTTCTTTTCCCGTACTCCTTTGGTCTTGCTATTTGTAGAGGAGATCTTAAGTGATGAGCAAAACATTGACATATCATTCTTGATTAGAGGAACCACAATCACTGATTGTGACAAATTTGCTTATCTCTTCTTGGATTTTGATATGGCAAAGTGGAAATTGGGAATTCTTTTCGTGAATTAGGGTTAGAGGTCAATTTTGGGGTTTCTAGCAAACTGAGGGAGTTGAATTTGAGAGCTTTATGGCTTCTACTTCATTTTTTTTTTTGGTAAGATTTGATGAAACAAAAAACATATTTTTATTGAGTTTGTCCACGTTAGATCACCAATCATGCCACAAAAGATGATCAAAATGACTGGATGATCACGTTAGCAATTTCAAACAATATTGACCGAAATGACCATATTAAATTTCACATATGAGAAGCCTAAGATTGGAATCTGTGAACTGAAGTAGCAATTTTCCTCTAATTACGATTATAGTTTCATGACAAAAAAGGCAGTACATCTCTCTCTCTCTCCCTCGCTCTCTTCGTTTCCCAACTTGTCCTCCTTTCCTCCAACGAGCTCGGCTTCAACTTCCCATGCGCTTCACTCCCGACCACGCCTCCACCTCCGCCTCTGCCTCCGCCGTCACCTCCCGGAGCCCCATTGGCGGCTCTGATTCGACGTCCGCATCCGACGAGCTCAGGTTAGGCTTTTCGCCTTGCTCTGCTCTCTCCCTCTCTCCATCCCTCTTCAAGACCCCTCTTCCCTTCATTAGCGACCTCTGCTCCCTCCCTCTTCAAAGTGCGGTGGAAAGGAAAATTCATATCTGAGAATTAGACTTCAGATTGCTGCTTGCACAAGATAATCCAAATACAGGCAATTTGCAAGTTCTCACAAATAAGATACGTTCCTTTTCCGGAAGCTTCTTAGCTTTAAACAACTACTTCATGTATCCCTGCAAAAATTTTCAGTGGAAGTCATTCCTGATGGCGTCAATGATGAAGTGCTTAGGAGACTTGGTTTCACCACAGACTGATTCTCTCCTGAAAATGTGGTTTGGTGTGAACCATACAGAACTCTGGCTACTAGGGACTTCGTGAAATATAAAATGGTTTGAATAATTACCTTGAGCCTGGAAACCAACCACTCAAACCGATAACTGCCCTAAGTTGATAGGGGTATGGACTTCCAATTGCGTATTCACCCAGGGCAAAACAAGTTGCGGAGTAAAGAGCTGTGGCAGCACCCGTACTGAAGCCGCCGATGCCAACTTTCACTGCAAAAACATGACAAGCAGTTGCTAAATCACAAAATGTTATTCGAGATGAAATTGTTGATTGATCATCAATTTTTTTACTAGTAAATATCAGAGAAGCACACGGAACATACAATGTATACCCAATGAAATCAAATGGATACCCACGGCCAGTAGGTGCCACAGTTTTCGCGAGCCACGTGGTCAATGACCCGCTTCCCGTCCCCGATTGGAGAACCCCACAACCCGGAACTACTTCTAGCTCAATGGAATATATTCGCAACTCGTCGGACGCAAAGGACAAATCGGAGCCGCCAATGGGGCTCATCAACACAGGCGGAGGCGGCGTCGGAGTAAGAGAGTGAATGGAAAGAGGCCTCCGCAGTAAGGGGAGGGAAGCGCGCAGAAGATTTAGAAGAGACGAAGATTTGGATTCAAAATGTAAAAGAGGGAGCAGAGGCCGTGAATGAAGGGAAGTCGTGAAGAGGGATGGGGAGAGATAGAGCAGAGCAGAGCAAGGCGAAAAGCCTGACCTGAGCTCGTCGGACGCGGACGTCGCATCGGAGCCACCAATGGGGCTCCGGGAGGCGACGGCGGAGGGGCAGGCGTGGTCGGGAGTGAAGTGCACGGAAGGTTGAAGTCGAGCTCATTGGAGGGAAGGAGGAGAAGTCGGGAAACGAGGAGGCGGAGCGCGCGCAGAGATAACATGAAGAGCTAACGGAGAAGTAACGGAGAGAGAGAGAGAGCGCGGCGGAGTTTCAAAAATTCTGACAGGGTGGGTCCGACGAGACACGTGGCGCACAATGAGTGGACTGTCCATGTGAAAGTCAGACCCACCGAAAGTAAAGTCACACCCGCCGAAAGTAATTCTCTTCTTTTAGAGTCATCAAAAACCCCCCGCCATTTCCTTTCCGCCTCCTCTGTGCTCTCTCTCACACCCCTCCGCGAAGTCGTGCCTCTCTTCCAGCGAAACGCGGACGCCGCCGACGCCGTCGCCTCCCTCCGTCGCCTTCCCAATCCCCACCGAAAGGCACCCCAGCAGAGGCGGAGGGGAGAACGGGGAGAGAGAGAGAGGAGAGAGACGGTCTGCAGAGGAGAGCAGAAGAGAGAGGAGGGAGAGCAGAGGAGTGCGCCGGAAAGGATTCTCCTTTTCTAGAGTCATCCGAAACCCCCGCCATTTCCTTTCCTTTTCTTTTTTCTGCTTCATGTAAGTCGTCGTCTTCTTGGATGAAGATTCATCTTCTTTGCGAAGAAGTATCCTGCAAACTTGTCCGATAAATCATAAAAAGAAAGGGTTGATTCAAACTCCTGATATGATCCAAGGTCTTTCTTGAAACATCTGTTTACTCTTCTGTGAGATATAGGGGAAATGCCCTGAGAGCTGGACCCCTTTCGCAAATTTGTAGAGAGCTTCTAACAGCAACTGGATTTGTAGGTTCCGTGGGAATAAGTATGGCGGAAGCACGACGAGGATTAGGGCCCGCCTTGCTGGAGTTGCAGGATATGGGATTCATGGCTGCAAGCATGTCGATGGCCAAGTGAGATCAGAAGCCCACGCAACGTTGGGGGAAAAAGAGCGGTGAAATCAAGCAACAGCCATGTCAAAGAGGGCCCGCATGAAAACCGGAGATGATTGTAGAAATATTTTAGACCCTAGCTCTGATGTGATAAGCACTGTAGGTGCCAGTTCATCACCCGATCTAGAATTCCTTGTATCTTGTCCTGTGTTCACACCCGAAGAGTGGAGTTGCATCCCTGACTTGCTGCCACGCTCAGTGAACGCAGAAGTGCAAGTACCCAATGCCAATGTTCCACAAGGTAACGCACATCTTCAAATTCACCATATGTTAAATGCTCATGCAGCATTGCCTGATGGTGGCATTGGATGGCGTCAAATTGGTAAAATCTGGGTATCGAGAATAGAAATAGCTAAAGGAAGTAATGGGACCATTGTCCTTGAGGGCATCTATGAAGATAGACCTGTTGCAGTGAAACGCCTTGTTCGGGCCCATTGCGATGTTGCTTCCAACGAGATTCAGATTTTGATGTCATCTGACCGACATAAAAATATCGTTCGTTATCATGGAGTGGAGTATGACCCGGATTTCGTGTATCTTGCTCTCGAGCGCTGTGCTTGTAGCTTATACGATTTAATTCAAGCACACTCAGATTCTTCAAATAACTCTGCGTTCCATGGTGATCCAGCATCAACGGATGATTATAAAATCAAACTGGATTCTGTTAGGGGTATGATGCAAGATGTTAACTTGTGGCGGGCAGATGGTTATCCCTCATCTTTGTTACAGAAACTGATGAGGTAATTTTTATGTTTTGATTTGCCAAAAGGGTATAAATAGAGAGATAACTGCAGTATCTTACTGCGGCACTCCTTAAATCAACTGTCCCATATTTGTATTTATAGTGAGCTTGCTTACATATGTTTTACATGACTCAGAAGCATCTCATAGTGATCACTAGCTTCATGTACTCTTCTTTGCTGGCTTATGTGGGTATCAGGTGCTAGTTGAAGGGCTTAATAGCTCTCCTGCAAAAACTTCCAAGTGATGCATGGTACGGGCAATTATTAGGTCGCTACCTTGACTGTGGTGAGCCCAATGCAATCACCATCGTGGGCTAAGTTTTGAACCTTGCAGCTTCCTTTCTAGAGTCTGTTAAGTTCAATCTCATCATCAAGGCTAAATTCTCAGTTTTCTTTCCATGGAAATCAGTTAGGTATTTTCAATTACCTAGTAATAATTCCATTGATTTTCCCATCTTGGTAAAAACAGTATGCCTTCTTTCCTTTTGATTTGGAAATGCTGTATAATCCTCACGCACTCAAATCGGTAAATGTTGATGTGATTATTATGGTGATCGGATTCTATACCGGGTTTTTCATCATCGAGTTTAACTAAAGAACTTGTAACAGTTTTTTTCTCCAGTGTACTTCTGACATCTTTATTGGGTCTTAGTGTGTTAGAGAAATTCATTATTTTCGAATAAGATATGGCTTAGTATAAGTATATGAATGGCCCTGATGCTATTTGGTTCCAAATACATCGTTGATTTAAGTCATGATGTCTTCTCTATATTATGATACAGAAATGTGGTATCAGGACTCAGCTATTTGCATCACTTGAGAATTATCCATCGGGACGTAAAGCCTCAAAATGTCTTGATTACTATGAATCCACTATTTTGTGCTCAGCTCTCTGATATGGGCATTAGCAAACCCCTTCCTGAAGATAAATCTTCCCTAGGATATCATGCCACCGGTAAGTGCTGATGATAGCTTTATCCAAATTTTGATCTTCTTTTCCTCAAAATTGATCCATGCATAATTTGAATCTATACAGTGGTAAAGGGCTGTCAAATGGGCGGGTCGTGTCAAAAATGGTCAGACTCATATTGATCCATTTTCATGTAATGTAAATTTGATGACCCATACCTGACCCAACCAATATACAATCCATACTGCATTGTATCGCTTCTTATGTAGTGGTAAAGTTTTTGGAGATTTAGTAGTCCTAGCCATGGCCTCCCTTCATTGACTAATGAATCTATCGTATTCATCCATATATGGTCCAAGTGATGAGGATCGTTCTATTGATCTTAGATGTCTGTCTTGCAGGTTGTGGAACCTCGGGATGGCGAGCACCTGAATTGCTACGTCATGGTGGGCGCCAAACGCGGGCAATGGATGTGTTTAGTTTAGGTTGTGTCTTGTGCTTTTTCTTCACTCGCGGAAGACATCCATTTGGTGAAATTCTAGAACGTGACCACAACATTGCTCACAACAAAATGGACCTGTCCTTTGTGGACATACCAGAAGCTCATGATCTATTTTCGTGTTTACTAAACCAAGACCCCAAATTGAGGTGAGTGTATTGTCATCCTTAATTTGCATCACTACCATTTTCATTTTGCCATTTGATGGATTTTATAGCCATTGCCAGTTGACTGATTTCCAACATCACTTAATCTCTTGAGTACTAAAGGTGGCTTCAAATTCGTCCAACATGGCTTAAATATCTATGCTGCTGGTGGGGCTCTACTTAATGAGCAAAAAAGTGTTGATCCCACTCATTTCTTTTGGCAATTGACAACAGTAACCGGGAAAAAGGTTGACCATATGATAGCCTAAATGCCTTTGACAATTGTGGTATTCAAATGGAAGATTATCATTGTGGGAGGCCTAGTTATCAGGGCTATAAGTTTGTTACCCACACACGGACAAATAAATTCCAATCATTCCTAGCACAATATTAGATCTGCTATACATACACCGAAGAGGATTTTGTATGAACATTCCAAGGGTTTAGCATATAGTGCTCACTGTGAAATAAGAATTCTAGGGATTGGGTGATTAGTTTTCTAATTTAAGGAACTTGGAGTAAATAATTCCTGAGTTCTTGTTGTAGTCAAACAACTCCCTTCATCCTAGACTCATGAGTTATGAAGTTTATGGAAGTTTTCAGACATTTTTCTTATTCTTTTATTGAGTTAATGCAATTTTAATTGTTTAAGAGATTATTGCATGAATGCCGAACTTGCGATGCTTTTAAACTTGGGAAGTCGGTCCATTTTAGAATTGTTTGTGTAGTTGATTTCTTTGAGCATATTGGTTCAGTAGTAAATTATTTTTAATGACTAGCAGGCCAAAGGCATCGGAGGTGCTTCGCCATCCATTTTTTTGGAGTTCGAAGATGAGATTGTCGTTTCTTAGTGACGTTAGCGATAATGTAGAATTTGAAATCAGGGCAGGCAATCTAGATCTTCTCAATGCATTGGAGAGCACTGCGCAATCGATTTTTGTTGGGAATTGGGAAGACGAAATAGAGCCTGCAGTTATGGCCGAGCTATGGAGACGGAGGCGTTACAACGGTAGCCTTGTCAGACACTTATTGAGAGCCGTGCGAAATGTGTATAGCCACCACATGGAATTTCCAGAAGAAGTTAAGGTACTCTCTTGCGCGCTCTCTCTCTATATCTGAAACTGTGATAATATCTGCAGCCGCATGCATGCAAGGCCTAAATGTGTCGTTGCTTTGATGATTCTGGCAGGAGATCCTCGGACCGGTTGATGATGGTTTGGATGCTTACTTCGCTATACGATTTCCCAGACTCTTGATTGAGTCATACAGAGTAGTGTCCCAAATCTGCATAAGGAAGGAATTGCTTGCGGGAGTACTTTCTAAGTAATGTGCTTTTGACCCTTTGGCCACTTCCCACGGTGGTTCCTTCTTCAAGCCAGCGGGGTTGGCCATGAAGCAGAAATTCATTCCACCTGTCTTTTTTGTTGTCCCCGCTGTCTTGGTTACGAGGATGAAATTTGGACGGGCTTAGGACTGTTCGTATTATTCCTAATATCAAGATTTAAATAATTTTGTAGTATACTATTGCCACATACTTTAAATGTTTAATGTCTTGTTCTTGATATGCATGAACAAATATTATCTTTCAATTTCGTGCAATTTTTTTCAATATTGCAATTTTTAAATTTAACTTGTACTTTTTTTCCAAAAAATTTGTTTTTAGAGTTCAAAAGAAAAAAAAAAAAGGCCCAGGCACACGCTTGGGCCAATAGGGCGCGGTGATCAGTCCTTGTCGACACTTTCATCAACAAAAAGTACCTTCCAACCCGTTAGTAGTTCAGCAACTTCTTTCCCTAGCTAGTAATTTTTTTCCATATGCACTCTAAATATCTGAAGAAAAATATTTAGATTAAGTAAATTCTGAATGAAGTAACACTCTCAGTTATGAAAGAAATGTCGCTCTACTTGCAAGTATTTACCTGTGAAATAGACATCACTCTATTATTTTGACGTATTTAACCACGCAATTAACGATTTTTCTGTGTAATTTCTGACATATCTCATATAGTTGATAATTTTCTCTCATTGGAGCTAGTGGCTTTGGGAATTGAAAGTATGAATACACATGTAATTAAAATATTATAAAAAATAACACATGTATTTCAAAACCTCAAAAAGCAATAAATGGCAAGAAAATGCATTAACAGTTCTAAACCTCATATAAAGTGGACGAAAAATCTTATGTATCATCTACATACTCCATGCATTGTCTAATCAAATTTATGTACATTTAGTTCGTCCAATCAAGTTGTTCAAGTTTCATAAAATGTCAGCTCAAGTCTATCCAACACAAAATCAGACCAAATTTGGCGAACGTGGCATCAAATGACTCCAAAGTATGATGTGAAAAATATATATATGGATGCACACATGGATTTGCATATGAAAAAAAATAGCCGGTATAGACAGTATTGAAGTATTACTTGTTACCCAATGTTGACACTCGTGTGGACGTCTAGATTGTAAAAAATTAAACATGTCATATTCACTATGATATCACTTGACAGTCATGTTACCTGGCTTTGGTTGCATTTGGTGTCAAAAGGACTGGACTAAAAAATTTATGAAAAAAGTAGAAGGATATTTTTGGACAAATTAAAAGAATTTTATTAAAAAACAAAGTAAAAATGAAAGTATAAGATTGAAAAGTAAATTTTTTTGTAAAATAATATTCGGCTCTTGCATGGATTGTCACTGTGGAAATCTTTTTATACAGACACTTAGGGTGGAAATGATAATGCTTCTTAGATGGGAAACAATTTCTTTTGAGAAATAGTTCTTTTCTATTTCTATTCTGGGAAATAATTTTTGAGTAAAATAAGGTGTTTGATAACTATACAAAATTTTTACTCTTGAAATAGAAAAAGAATAGAAATGCGTTTGGTACTTAATGGTTTTTTTTTATATTTATTTTTTTATTCTTGCTCACGGATTGTCGACCATTGATCGCGGATCGCTGCCGCTCGTTGCCGCTCGCCGCTATCGCCGCACGACCACCGGCCGCGATTATCACTTGCCACCGACAGCCCATCGGTCGTCGCCGACTACCGACCGCGGTCGGTGGTTGACTATCGCGGTGGGCGGCGGCGGTAACCAGTGAAGGGGACGGTCGGCGGCGACAATGATGGTCGGCATCGGCGCGGCGGGCGCGACGGTGACGGGCGGGCGGGTCGGCGGTGCGGTGGTTGGCCGTGATGGTTGGCTATGCGGCGGTGGTCGACAGTGACGGTTGGCGGTCGGCACTAGGTGGCGGGCGGCAGGCGATTGCGATCGCCGGTGGAGGCGGTGGGGGCGATGGTCGGTGGTGGCTCCGGGCTGTTGGAGGTGGCGCAGCAAGAGAGGAACAAAAGAAAAATAAAAAAGAAAATTGGCTTATAGAGCATGGTATAATTTCTTTTCCAAAAAATTTCTGATTACATTCACCACACAAAGCTTAGCGAGCCTCGTTCCATAATAACAAATTTTCACGAGGCCATGCATTGCAACTACCCAGATTCGCCACGTGTTAGTTAACAATTGGTCGTACAATGTCAACTTTTCTGTACACAGACCACATATACGTCGCATAAGATAAGGTATTCAATGCATGCCGCAGTTAAAAACCACCCTATTTACGGGGAAAGGGGTGATGGAATGGAATTTGCTACCCCACCAAATTGGTTCTTTTTTTTTTTTTTCCTTTTTAAATTTCTCTCCCTTTTTTTTATTCTTGTATTTGTTATCTTTCGTACACTTTTAAATTTTAATTCTCATTCATTTTATAGAAAATGTTTCTCTTTTATTTATTCCATTTCTTTCTTTTCAATCCAAATAAGGTGTCCATTTATTAGCTTAAAGTTTATTTTTCAACTTAAATTTATCTTGATAAATCCTTTTTCTAGTAAAATTCAAGTAAAATCAAATTGTCACATGTTTCCAAAGTCTTAGATAAAAGGTACTATTTTGACATTGTTATCGGATGTTATTTTATTTTTCCTTATCGATTCATTTATGTGTCCCTTTTTAATGCTTAAAATTAATTTTTTACTTTAATTTTATTCAAGTTAATCCTTAAATTTTGCTTGAAATCAAATTTAAGAATATTTAAATCATTATACCTTAGAAGAAGAGGTCACCCCTTCAATGGTGTCATCAAATGTTACAGTGCTATTATTTAAATGGTAAATTATAATATCAATTAATGTAACCCACATTAAAAAAAAAAAAAAAAAAAAACTCTTACATGAAGAGCTTTGGCCTTAGCTTCCATCAAATTGCCATAATCCTTATAATGGGTTGACACTATTTCTTCATTGACATTGCTCCCTGGAAAATTTTTTAACACACTCGTTAGCAATTGACTGATTTATGTGTCAACCTAACTAAAAAAAAAAATAACTTCCTCCAAATTGATATCTTGGGCAGCCATTGAATCTTCTTTCCATGTACTCCTTTGATCTTTCTATTTGTGGAGGAGATTTCAAGTCACAAGAGCAAACTATAGACGTATCATTCTTGATTAGAGGAACCACAATCATTGATTGTGACAAATTCGCTTATTTCTTTATGGATTTTGATTGATTGCGACAAATTCGCTTATTTCTTTATGGATTTTGATCTGGCAAAGTGGAAATTGGGGATTCTTTTCGTGAATTAGGGTTAGAGGTCAATTCTAAGGTTTCTAGCGAACTGAGGGAGTTGAATTTGAGAATTTTGTGGCTTCTACTTCGTTTTTTTTTTTTGTTAGATTTGATAAAACAAAAAACGACATCTTTTTATTGAGTTTATCCACGTTAGATCACTGGCCATGCTATGAAAGATGGTCAAAATGACAAGATGGCCATGTCAACAATTTTAGAAGACAATTGACTGAAAGGCCCACATTAAATTTCACATAGGAGATTAGTAATGCATTGGACCAATTAAATCATTGGAATCTGTGAATCAAAGTAGCAATTTCCCTCGAATTATGATTTTAGTTTCATAACAAAAAAGGTAGTACATCCGCCACTTCTCCAATGAATGACTCAAAACAACCATTAGTATTGGATAATTGTTTGATTGAAGTGATCGAAGTGATCGAAGGTGTTGTGGTGGGATTCCTAGAATCCACAAAGAAATGTTTAGTTGGTGTCGCAACTAATAGATTTTTTATACTTTCAGGTTCACTTTATATCGCGAAATATGAATGAATTGAAAAATATTTTACTTAAATTGATTGCAGATATTGCTTAAATTAATTAATTAATGAAATATGTTTTCATTATTAATGACATTTGTGTCTAAACATCTTTGTGGATGATGAAATTATTTTTTATTCATTTTTATAAATAATATAAGTGATTATTTTTAGAATATTTTTTAAATTATTTATTTTTCACAAAACAAATGGAAACTCGTACATTTATGCTTTTGACAAAAAAACAGTAGTGTTTATTTGACTTCAACTTGTAAATATTTCATAGGAGACAAGGATTTCTTATAACTTTTCTTTGCGCATAACTTTTGCACGGTTTCCTAGATGAGCCATGTTCCCATGATGGGGAGTCTAGAAAGCACAAGTTTGAAAATCCGAAGTTCCCGATCATGATCCCAAATGATGTCCCAGATCAAGAAGCGCACAGCGATAGGTATGCTGAACAACAGTTTTCTTTTATCGTTAAAGGAGGACATATATCGATGTTTGACATAACTTCATTACCGTGGACGGATCGTCGATTGACAACTTTAGTTGTTAATCCTTAATTACGGATCGTCGTCGTAACATGAAAAACTGTGACGAAACTGTTTGACAATTAAACATCCTTGGGCAAGTAAACATTCTGCAATGTTTATTTACATGAATATGTTTTAACCCATTCTCTCGCTTGCTAGAATGACTATGGACAACATTGTGCCTGCGCATAACCGAATTAAATGAGGTTGGTATCAAATGGAACTATGCAACTTTTATCATACTGTAAAAGAAACTTTTTTTGTATGTGAATTGGCTGGGGTGGAATGAATGTGTGGATTTGTATATGCAAGAATCTATTTAGGCATGCCTGTGGAGTTCTCTTTGATCAATTTCATGTAGTCCAATGATTTGGAGCACGATCTTCCAGGGATGGTAAATAGGTAACCTCTTCATTCATTTATGTTCGACCACATTGGGCCATTTGATTCAGTAGGTACTATGTGTTAAGCAGGTAGTATGGGACGAGGATCGATTCAAGTTGGTAGTTGGATTCATTAAATCTTTCATTTAATGCTCGCCGGGATGATGCAACAATCAGCGCGAATGAACATCGAAAGAATCAAATGGGAGCGTAAGCTGATTTTTGTTAGTATTTGGCATCACTGTCACATTGCGCACTTGTCACCCAGGTGTAATCTTGTACCTAATTAAAATTCTCGATGGGTGATGAATGTATGTAGGTGTCCAATGGAGCTGAAGGGATCGGTTTTTTGTGTGCTAGATGTTGCCAATCTTAGGCACGTTACCTGTTGATCATTCCGAAATTGTTAATATGATAACCCCACTTTTTGTAGATCTCGATGAATTTGAAGTTAGACAAATTTGATCCTTTTGTTCAAGCTGTTTTGATTCGATTGGATAACTCCATCCTTCTCGTGGGCAGACGCAAACTTAACGATCAGAATATGATGCAACGACCATTGTAATGTAAAGTGACATTGCTTCTATAGTTGACGCTATGGATGGATATCGAATGATCGATAATGGACGACTCGGTTAGATGCGATGATATTAGACATTGTACAGAATATGACAGGTAAGGAGTAACATTGGCAGGTGACGATTTTTCCAAAGTGGGAATAGCTATCATCAAAAACCATCGTTGAGTTATCAACTACGTTAGCCAAGAGTTGGAAAGCAACCGGTAATAGCTTTTTTTTCTTTTTTTTTTTTGGATGGATATCAATATTGGCTTGAACATAGGAAAAGTAAAAAAAAAGAAAAACTTGAATGTATTGCATTGGTACTAATTCAATCTCAAAACTTTTAATTGGACTAATTTAATTTTATGTCTTTTTGCATTTGTACCAATTAAGTCTATTAGGTCAATTTTAACTAGAAATCGTCAGTATAGATGCCAATCGTCTCACCTAACACGATCTACATGACACAACTGATGCTAATGTTAACAAATTTTACAATTTTTTTTTTCATTATGGCTTGTGAACATCACCAACAGCCCTCCCTAGCCACTAGGCAAGGGCTTGCAAGCCCTCATCGGCCATTAACGTGGGTCACGGCCCTTGCCCAGCTTGCAAGGATCAAGCCCTCGCTAGTGGCCACAAAGTTGTGAAAATGTGAAGTTCTTCTCCCAACATTCTGCTTAATTGACAACCACAATCTGGAAATTAGTTCCAGAAGGTAATTCAGAATAGAAAAAGTTAAAGATTGCACGTATTAAAGAAATGCTTCCTCTAGAAAATTTTCTCCTGGTATTAATTATCATTAGCTGGTTGTGTTGACAAAAGATTAGCAATATGCACTGCGTAGCATCTAAGCCTTCCCAGTCTTCTGGACCCCCTTCTGAAATCTCTCCAACACCAAACCCTGGGAGCATGCATCAAAACATACTTTTAAATTACAATATTCATGAATTGATCATATTGGAAAAAAAAAAGGAATAGATTAATCATCTTACATGCGGTACGAGGAAATCCGCCTAACGACGCCATGGTAAGGGTGGGAGCAGTTGGACAGATCCATTTAATCCGCTTGAGGAAAATTTCCCCTAGATGTATAAGCCTGCTGACATCAAACTAATTCTTTTCTGAGCAGCAGAGATTAAGGAGGAGCGCACTCACACAAGGAAGAGACACGGATTCCAAGTGCTGGAACAAGCTGAGCCAGCCAAAGAAAGCAGATTTAGAGTTCACTTCAGTTTGAAATTTTTTTGCAGACGAGGGACATCGATATATGCATAGCCTTAGGACCAACACAGTGGGAAAGTTTCATCTCAAAATCTCAAGAATCTACAATGACCACCCCAGAAAAGTTCTTCTACCCCTAGTTTGGACATTCTCATCCGCCGTAGTCATTTCAATGGCTACACCGTAGTGTAAATTCTCTCTATAACATCATCTGAGACTGAGTGTCCATAAAAGTCTCTCCAAGATCATTATATTTGTTTAAGTTAGGAATATAATTGTGCGAAATCAGTGAGCAGTCATTCAGCTGCAGTGAAACCCAGTGGATTAGTGGTCCCCCATCATTAAAAACTACTACAGACACTCTCTCATTCAGGCTAAGCTGAAGCCTTAACTCAGCTTCAGAGAAGACAACATGAGAACATACGTACATACATACGCCCATATATGTCTATGATGTGTTGGAATAAGCACAAGCTAGAATCTTCAAAACAAAGTTGCATCATCTGGACCATAATATCCCGTGAACTGTTGAACATGCCAAGACATAAACGGTTGGAAGCCTCAGTTTAGATACAGCTCTTTGCTCATGGAAATCAAATGTATACCCACGACCGGTAGGACCCACAGTTTTCGCGAGCGACGTGGTTAATGACCCGCCTCCCGTCCCCGATTGGAGAACCCCACAACCCGGAACTACTTCTAGCTCAATGGAATATATTCGCAACTCGTCGGACGCAGAAGACAAATCGAAGCCGCCAATGGGGCTCGTCGACGGAAGCGGAGGCGGCGTCAGAGTAGAGAGTGAATGGAAAGAGGCCTCCGCAGTAAGGGGAGGGAAGCGCGCAGAAGATTTAGGAGAGACGAGGATCTGGATTCAAAATGAAAAGAGGGAGCTTTCGGTGGTGAAGAGGGAGCGAGCAGAGGTCGCTAATGAAGGGAAGAGGGGTCGTGAAGAGGGATGGAAAGAGGGAGAGAGCAGAGCAAGGCGAAAAGCCTAACCTGAGCTCGTCGGACGCGGACGTCGAATCGGAGCCACCGATGGGGCCCCGGGAGGCGACGGCGGAGGTGGAGGAGGAGGAGGCGGAGGCGTGGTCGGGAGTGAAGCGCACGGAAGGTTGAAGTCCAGCTCGTTGGAGGGAAGGAGGAGAAGTCGGGAAACGAAGAGGCAGAGAGAGACAAAGCGCGCGCAGAGACAACATGACGAGCCAATGGAGAAGAAACGGAGAGAGAGAGCGCGAGGGAGTTTCAAACATTCTGACAGGGTGGGTCCGCCGAGGCACGTGGCGGACAATAAGTGGACTGTCCATTGCCCACGTGGAAAGTCAGACCCACCGAAAGGATTCTCTTCTTCTAAAGTCATCCAAAACCCTCACCATTTCCTTTCCTTTTCTCTTTCTGGTCCGTGTAAGTCTTCGTCTTCTTGGATGAAGATTCGTCTCTTTTCTTTCCGTAGAAGTATCCTGCAAACTTGTTCGATAATCAAAAAAAGAACGGATTGATTGAAACTCCTGATAGGATCCAAGGTCTTCCTTGAAACATCTGTTTACTCTTCAGTGGGATACAGGGGAAATGTCGAGAGAGCGGGACCCCTTTCGCTTACATGTACACATCCTTCCCAACAACAAGTGGGTTTGTAATTTCTGTGGGTATGAGCATCGCGGAAGCAAGACGGCCATCAGGGCCCACCTTGCTGGAGTTGCGGGATATGGGATTCAGGGCTGCAAGCGTGTTTGTGACCAAGTGAGATCAGAAGCCCTCACAGCGTTGAATGGTAAAAGAGCGGTGAAATCAAGAAACAACCAAGGCAATGTTGAAGGGTGTCCGCATCCGCTTGAGACTGTGAATGATGAAGATGATTGGATGGTCACTTCATTTGCTGCCTTGCCGAACCTGAGCACTGACGTCGTAAGCACTGTAGGTCCGAGTTCATTAGCTTTTCCTCCATTGCCTGAGTCTGTGAACAATAAAGATGATTGGACGGATGATTGGGAGACGTTACCCGACGATCAATGGGCGGTGACTTCAGCCAAAGATCATTGGGCGGTGACTTTACCCAAAAATGATGATGCCTGGTCGGACCTGAGTTCTGGTGTCATAAGCACTGTGGGTGCAAGTTCATCGACCTTTCTTTCTTCCGTTGCCCAAGACGAATTTGCTCAATCAGTCTCTTCCTGCTCAAAACATGAGCCCACAGAGGGACTTTCCATTCTGGCCCCTACCCCCTAAACCTCCTGCGGTTGTTCGTTACATTCCGCGGAAAATGCGTCATCTCATCAACCAACGAGACCTTGTACCTGAAGATTTGACTAACATGCTATGCCCAGAAGTGGAAGAACCCAATACGGAGGATCCACAAGGTAATGTGCATCTCCAAATTCCTCATATGTTAAAGCTCATGCAGCACGCTTAATTTGTCTTCTAATTCTTACTTTAAGAGTGGGGATATAGGTGGGACGCTCAGATTTCCTATAGTAACTAAACACACAAAATAGGTAAGGAATTAATAAGAAGAGAGGAGTCTAGGAGTCGATGAATGATGACTAATAGTTCTTTGGAAAATAGGAACAAACAAATGCTTTTTAGGTGTGACATTCAAATCTTGAAAAGCCATAACTCTCTCTATTCCCTCATATCACAAATGAAAAGAGTCATGTGAAAAACAGAAGCTAGGACTCCACCTAAATTTTTGGAGACTGGGACATAGGCGTATACCCGTGTATTCACGGAAATTAAAGTATATGCTATTTCTGTTATATAAAGCTTTAAATCAAAGTATTATAACTCGTCAATTCATTTCAAATGCAACCTATCACATGCAAAGATTGAGGCAAAAAATAAACTCGCACGAATTTTTTCTTGCACATAAGTTCACTTGATTAGTGAACTTTCTTTGTTGGTGGGCTGACCTTGGAGATGGACAATTATATCAGTACACATAAAGCATCAACTTAAATTCAATCTCATGTACCAATGTTGTGAACGTCATTTCAAATTTCATTTATGTTTACTTCAGGGGCGACACCTTGGATTAATTCACTCAAAGTATTGTTGCTTTGACCCATCCCATACTAAGTTGTTTCTCATCCCGACAATTACTCTATGCCCCTGTTGAACTGGGTCATTATAGGCCTGCCAGCTTCCAAGTAGTTCGTCATCAAATCACACGGTTACTAGAGGGGTTGTTGCTTTCATGCCACATTGCCCCTTGATTAATTCACTTGAGGTATTGTTTGTTTTAACCTGTTTCATATCAAGTCTCACGGTTTTGTTTTTCGATGTATCCGTAGGCACTTTATCAAGAGATCACAGGAAGAAAATCAATTATACAAGTTTCGACATAAAGGATAGCCCTCCTAATGGTGGCATTAGATGGCGTAAAACTGGTAAAATCCACGTATCAAGAAAAGAAATAGCTAAAGGAAGTAATGGGACCATTGTCCTTGAGGGCATCTATGAAGGTAGACCTGTTGCAGTGAAACGCCTTGTTCGGGCTCATTGTGATGTTGCTTCCAACGAGATTCAGATTTTGATGGCATCTGACTGACATAAAAATATTGTTCGGTATCATGGAGTGGAGTCCAACTCAGATTTCGTATATCTTGCTCTGGAGCGCTGTGCTTGTAGCTTAGATGATTTAATTCAAGCGCATTCAGATTCTTCAAATAATTCTGCGTTCCGTGGTGATCCAGCATCAACGGATGATTATAAAATCAAATTGGATTCTGTTAGGGATATAATGCAAGATGTTAACTTGTGGCGGGCAGATGGTTATCCCTCACCTTGGTTACAGAAACTGATGAGGTAATTTTTATGTTTTGATTTGTCAAAAGGGTGTGAATATAGAGATAAATGCAGTATCTTACTTATTGCGGCACTCCTAAAATCAACTGTCACATATTTGTATTTGTAGTGAGCTTGCTTACATCTGATTTACATGACTCAGAAGAATCTCATAGAGATCACTAGCTTCATGTACTCTTCTTTGCTGGCTTATGTGGGTATCAGGTGCTAGTTGAAGGACTTAATAGCTCTCCTGCAAAAACTTCCAGGTGATGCATGATACAGCGAATTATTAGGTCACTACCTTGACCGTGGTGAGTCCAATGCAGTCACCATCGTGGGCTAAGTTTTGAACCTTGCAGCTTCCTTTCTAGAGCCTGTTAAGTTCAATCTCACCATCAAGGCTAAATTCTCAGTTTTCTTTCCAAGGAAATTAATTAGGTATTATCAATTACGTAGTAATAATTAGATTAATTATCCCATCTTGGTAAAAACAGTATGCCTTCTTTCCTTTTGATTCGTGAATGCTGCAGAATCCTCATGCACTCAAATCGGTAAATGTTGATGTGATTAATATGGCAATTAGATTCTATAGCGGGTTTTTCATTGTAGAGTTTACGTAAAGAACCTATAACTGTTTTTTTTTCTCCAGTATACTTCTGACATCCTTACTGGGTCTTAGTGTGTTAGAAAAAGTCCTTAATTTCAAATAAGATATGGCTTAGTATATATATATATATATATATGAGGCCTTCAAGTGGCCCGAACACTATTTGGTTCCAAATAGATTGTTGATTTAAGTCATGATGTCTTCTCTATATTATGATACAGAAATGTGGTATCGCGACTCAGCCATTTGCATTACTTGAGAATAATTCATCGGGACTTAAACCCTCAAAATGTCTTGATTACTAAGAATCGACCATTTTGTGCTCAACTATCTGATATGGGCATTAGCAAATGCCTTCCTGAAGGTAAATCTTCATTGGGATATCATGCCACTGGTAAGTGCTCATGACAGCTTTATCTAGATCTTTGATTTTCTTTTCCTCAAGATTGATCCATGCATAATTTAAATCTATATAGTGGTAAAGGGTCGTTAAATGGGTGGGTCGGGTCGGGTTTAGGTCAGGTTAAAAATGATCCGATCCATATTGACCCATTTAATTCGTTTTGATCCATTTTTATGTAATGTAAATTTGATGACCCATACTCGACCTAACTCATACACGATCCATACCCGACCCAACCCATATTATTGGAACACATTGATATTTAACTCAATTTAGGTTAATCTACTCCCACCCATTTGATTCACTTTAAGCTCTTCACATATATGTTGCTTGAATAAAAACTTCACATCAAATTTAAAAAAGTAATTTAAACAATAAATATTAGTAAATAAAATAAAAAAATGTGAAAAACCTTTAACTAAACCTAAGAAAGATTATTTCTTATGATATTTAAAAAAAATGGTATTGCTAAAACACTTTAATGCAATACAAATATAATGGAAAATTTTATAATTTTAATTATTTTTATTTTTTTGTAAAAATATTTTTTAATTTTTTTCTTTTTCTTTTTTCTTTTTTCTTCGGCTAGCCACCAACCACGACAAGGGGCGAGGACTAGCCATAGGCAAGCTAGAGCTCGCCTAACACCAATGAACTCAAGCCTCGCCAAATCGGTGAGATCGAGCTCGCCCGACACCGATCTCACTAGATCGACGAGGCATGAGCCTTGCCAAACGTTGGCGAGCTTGAGCCTCGCCCATTGTTGGTGAGGCTCGAGCCTCACCAGATCTGCAAGATCGAGCTCACCCAAGGTCGGTAAGCTCGAGCCTTGCCAATCGTCAACAATCTTAGGGGCCGATGAGCTCGAGTGTCACCTAGCTAGGCGCTGGCCGTCATCATGTTAGCCATCAGCTAAGGAAAGAGGAAGAAGAAAGAAAGAAAGAAAACCGACGAGCTCGAGCCTCGCTAGTCGTCGGCGAGCTCCACCTTGCTCGGCCGGTCGCCGATCGTCATCGTGCCGGCCACCGGGGTAAGGAAGGAGGAAGAAGAAAGAAAAAGAAAAGGAAAGAAAAAGAAAAAGAAAAAAAGAAATATAAAAAAATATTATAATTTCAATTTTTATTTAAAAATAATTTTATAAAGTTAAAGAGGGAAAGAGAGAGTGTGAGACATGGGTGGGAAATGGGTTTTTAAGTCCAATCCATTTACGGCCCATTTAACTAGTCTCTTCAAAATATAAGTGACCCATATATGACCCATTTCAAAATGTAAGTAACCCATATATAAACCATTTATGATTTAAATGGGTCATATACGGGTTTAAGACCCATTTTGACACCTCTAGTAATTAACTTGTTAGAGAAATCTCTTCTTTTAAAGAAGATCATTGAGTTAGAAGTCAAGTTGCGTTGTATTGCTTTTTATGTTGTGGTAAAGTTTGTGAAGATTTAGTAGTCCTTGCCATGGCCTCCCTTCATTGACTAATGAATCTATCGTATTCATCTATATATCGTCCAAGTGATGAAGACTATTATATTGATCTTAGATGTTTGTCTTGCAGGTTGTGGAACCTCAAGATGGCGAGCACCTGAACTACTTCTTCAAGGTGGGCGCCAAACGCTGGGAATGGATGTGTTTAGTTTAGGTTGTGTCTTGTGCTTTTGCTTCACTCGTGGAAGACATCCATTTGGTGAAAATCTAGAACGTGACCACAACATTGCTTGCAACAAAATGGACCTGTCCTTTGCGGACATACCAGAAGCTCATGATCTATTTTTGCGTTTACTAAACCAAGACCCCAAATTGAGGTGAGTGTATTGTCATCCTTTATTTACATCACTACCATTTTCATTCTACCATTTGATAGATTTTATAGCCATTGCTAGTTGACTGATTTCCAACATCACTTAATCTCGTGAGTACTAAAGGTGGCTTCAAATTCGTCCAACATGGCTTAAATATCTGTCTTGCTAGTGGGGCTCTACTTAATGAGCAAAAACGTGTAGATCCCACTCATTTCTTTTGGCAATTGACAACAGTAGCCAGGGAAAAGGTTGACCATGTGATAGCCTAAATGCCTTTGACAATTGTGGTATTCAAATGGAAGATGATCATTCTGGGAGGCCTAGTTATTAGGGCTATAAGTTTGTTACACACACACGAACAAATAAATTCCAATCATTCCTAGCACAATATTAAATTTACTATGCATACACCGAAGAGGATTTCATACGAACATTCCAAGGGTTTTAGCATATGACGCTTACTATGAAATAACAATCCTAGGGATTGGGTGATTAGATTTCTAATTTAAGGTACTTGGAGTAAATTATTCCCGAGTTCTTATTGTAGTCAAACAACTCCCTTCATCCCAGACTCATGAGTTATGAAGTGTATGGAAGTTTTCAGACATTTTGCTTACTCTTTTATTGAGTTAATGCAATTTTAATTGTTTTAGAGATTGCACGAATGCCAAACTTGCGATGCTTTTGAACTCGGGAGGTCGATCCATTTTAGTATTGTTCGTGTAATCGATTTCTTTGAGCATGTCAGGTCAATAGAAAATTACTTTTTGTGGCTAGCAGGCCAAAGGCATCGGAGGTGCTTCACCATCCATTTTTCTGGAGTTCAAAGATGAGATTGACCTTTCTTCATGACATCAGTGATGAAGTAGAATCAGAAGCAAGGAAAGGCAATTTAGATCTTCTGAATGCATTGGAGAACATTGAGCAATTGGTTTTTGATGGGAATTGGGATGAGAAAATAGATAAAGATGTTATGGACGACCTACATCAACACAGACGTATGCCCTATGATGGTAGCCATGTCAGAGACTTATTGAGAGTCGTGCGGAATAAGTTTAACCACCTAGGGCATACTCCAGAAAAAGTTAAGGTACTCTCTCGCTCTCTCTCTAGAACAGTGGTGATATCTACAACCGCATGCATACAAGGCTTATATCTGTTATTGCTTTGATGATTCTGGCAGGCAATCCACGGATCGGATCCTAATGATTTGGATGCTTACTTCACTAAACGATTCCCCAGACTCTTGATTGAGTCATGCAAAGTGGTGTCCCAGAACTACAAAAAGGAGAAATTGCTTGCAGGAGTACTTTCTAAGTAATGTGCTTTTGAACCTTCGGCCACTTCCCACGATGATTCCTTCTTCAAGCCAGCAAGGATGGCCAAGAATGTCACGGATATTCCATCTGTCTTTTTGTTGTATTCGCTGTCTTGGTTATGAGGATCAAGTTGGACGGGCGTAGGACTCTATTCCCATTGTTCCTAATATCGAGTTTTTAAATAATTTTATAGTATACTGTTGCCGCATACTTTAATTGCTTGATATATTGTTCTTTATATTGCATAAACAAATATTATATGTCAATTTCGTGCAATTTTTTTTCAATATCGCAATTTTTAATACTTTATTTCAAAAAGTTTATTTTTAGAGTTCAGAACAAAAAAAAGGCCCAGGTACACGCTTGGGCCAATACTTTTCATCAACAAAAAGTACCTTTCCGCCTGTTAGTAGTTTGGCAACTTCTTCCCCTAGCTAGTTCTAAAGAAAAATATTTAGGTTAAATAAATCTCAATGGAGTAGGTAACATTCTCAGTTATGAAAGAAATGTCACTCTACTTTACGTATGAAATAGACATCACTCTATTATTTTGAAGTATTTACCCACACGGTCAACTATTTTTCTGTGTAATTTCTAACATATCCCGTAGTTGATAATTTTCTCTCAATGGAGCTAATGGCTTTGGAAATTGAAAGTATAAATCCACATGTAATTAAAATATATATAAAAAATAACACTCGTGTATTTCAAAACCTCATAAAGAAATAAATGGCAAGAAAATGCATTAAAGAAATCTCGTATAAAGTGGACAAAAAATCTTAAGTATTGTCTACATACTCCATGCATTTTCTAATCAAATTTATGTACATTTAGTTCATCCAATCAAGCTGTTCTAGTTTTATAAATATCAGCTGAAGTCTATTTGACACAAAATCAGATCAAATTCGCGAACGTGGTATCAAATGACCCCAAAGTATGATGTGAACAAGTCTATCTGACGCAAAATCAGATCAAATTCGCGCAAATATATATATATATATATATATATATATATATATATATATATATTTCACATCATACTTTGGGGTCATTTGATACCACGTAGATGTGCGTATGAATGCACACATAGATGTGCGTATGAAAAAAATAGCCAGTATAGACAATATTAAACTATGACTTGTTACCCAATGTTGACACTTGTGTGGATGTCTACATTAGAAAAAATTTAATCATGTCATAATCATTACGATATCACTCGACGGTCATATTAGCTGGATTTTTCCGCATTTGGTGTCAAAGGGACTCAACTAAAAAATTTGTGAAAAAAATAGAAGGATATCATTAGAGAAATTAAAATAATTTGATTAGAAAACAAAGTAAAAATGAAAGGATAAGGACGAAAAGTAGAAGTTTTTGTAAAATAATATTTGGCTCTTGCGGGAATCGTCGCTGTGCCGTTCTTTTTTATGCAAGCACTTATATACTTTATCATTTTTCACTTCCGACAAAAGATGATTTGGCTTATAATTTTTTTTTTTTTTTTTTTGTATTTGGCTTTATAATTTTACTTTCATCATAGATAGGTATTCACAATATTTGTTGGTTTGGAAAGATAGGATTTTAGCGTGATCCGGATAAGAATAAGATTGGATTTCCTGTGATTACAAGAGCGTGTTAGGCTCTCTCTCTCTCTCTCTCTCTCTCTCATTCTCATATTGCTTCAGATGTTGCAAGTATTTTATTTTGTTTTGTTTTATTCTAACCACATATAATGAATGCGGGTATCTCGAGAGTGCAGGAAAAAAGGTTGCAGACATATAAATAATATTATTATCAAACAAATCACACCAACATTTATTCGCATCCAATCCATCCAAAACTATCATCAATCATTAAGTCACTTTGAAATTGTTGCGTGTGAGAGGTTCTAATATAGTTCAACCCAAAAAAAAAAGTTCTAATATAGTCACCACAGTCATTAACACGTTTTCATTTTCTAGCTTAAAAAGCTTTCTTCCATTTTATAATTTGACCTTAGTCATCACCTAATCGTGATTATAGAGCATGGTATAATTTCTTTTTCCAAATAATTTCTGATCACATTCACCACACAAAGCTTAGTGAACCTCAAACATAAAAGTTGAAGTTGAAGTTCCACAATAACAAACAGGCCGTATATGCGTCGCATAAAATAGGGTAATCAATGCCACAGTGATAAACCACCCAATTTACTGGGAAGGGGGCGATGGAATGGAATCTGCCACCCCACCGAATTGGTTCTTTTTTTTTTTTTTTTTTTTTTTTCCTTTTTAAATTTCTCTCACTTTAAAAAAAAAAAAATCGTGTATTTGTTATCTTTCGGATACTTTTAAATTTTAATTATCACTGATTTTATAGAAACTTTTCTCTTTTTTATATTTTATTTCTTTCTTTTTAATCCATTAATCGTGTCCATTTGTTAGCTTAAAGTTTATTTTTCAACTTAAATTTATCTCGATCAATCCTTTTTCTAGTAAAATTCAAGTACAATCAAATTGTCACATGTTTCTGAAGTCTTAGATAAAAGGTACTATAGTGACATTATTATCGGACGTTATTTTATTTTTCATTATTGATTCATTTACATGTCCCTTGTTAAGGCTTAAAATTAATTTTTCACTTTAATTTTGTTCAAGTTAATCCATAAATATTTGCTAGAAATCAAATTTAAGAATATTTAAATCGTTGTACCTTAAAAGAAGAGGTCACCCCTTCAATGATGTCGTCAAATGTTACAGTGTTAATATCTTTGAATTAGTCATCAATCATGATATAATGAGAACTTTGCATGACATCACATTTTTATTTCATACTTTGTTAGTTGAAATAAATGATAATTTAGCCAATGTTGCTTACTATTTAAAAAATGTCAAAATTACTATTCTTGATTAAGCAAGCTCCTCATTGGCCCATTTCAATTCACATGGATTGATGACTTAGCACAATGGGTGGCCTGGACGATCTCATGATGAATGGCCAATATCACTAGTCATCAATCATGATATAATGAGAACTTTGCATGACAGTACATATTTTTATTTCATCCTTTGTTAGTTGAAATAAATGATAATTTAGCCAACAATGCTTACTATTTAAAAAATGGAATCTTACTATTCTTGATTAAGCAAGCTCCTCATTGGCACATTTCAATTCACATGGATTGATGACTTAGCACAATGGGTGGCCTGGACGATTTCATGATGAATGGCCAATATCACTAGCTTCAGTATTAAGAAAAGCTAAAAGAAGCTCCCATTGGTTCGTTCAAGTTGACAAGAATCACTGGCAATTTGGTAATTTTTGCCACATGAGGGCATTTTTGTAATTTTGATATGGGAAGGGCTTCAAGGCTTGTCTATCGGAATAAACTTGCCGAACGCTAGAAACTTGGATGGAAAATAGTCAGAGATGGCTAATTGGCCTCGACCGGTCAAAATCAACCGAACTGGGTTGAGCCAGTCGGACCGGATTGACTTGGGCCTTGGCCGGCTCAATTAGGCTCCGATTTGGTTCCCATTTTTCTTATTTTGTCTAAACTAACTTAAATTGAAAATTCCCAAATGAATTGGGTCAAATTAAATGCAATTAGACTGAATTGACTTGACTTGATTTGATTAATTCGACATGAAATGCCATAAATTCCCCCAATTTCTATTAAAATTGCACCATGAACTAGACCAATGTGTACAATTGAGGTTCCATTGGCCAAATTGAAATTCAATTGATCAAATTGGATGCTAGTTTAAAATGGATCAAGTTGAATCAAGTCGATTAGGGCATTCCATCTTTGATTTTTCAATTGCATGTTCACTAATTTGGTCATTCCATCTTTGAATCTAACCAAGATTGGTAGCTAGTTATGTGGGATTGCCTCTCACCTTTATCATTCAGTAAACACTCATTATCTGAGGTTATTTGTGCATCAAGATTAGATAAGAATTTTGAGCTCTATCTATACAGTTTTAAGCTACAAACCTTTCATTAGAGGCCGGGCTTTACTCATTCCATAATAACCAATTCCATATTGGACTAATTAAGAATTTTTATGTTTCACCTTAATAGACTAATTTTGTAAACAGTAAATTACAATATCAATTAATGTAGCCACATTAAAAAAAATAAAATAAAATATCTTACATTAAGAGCTTTGGCCTTGGCTTCCATCGAGTTGCCGTAATCCCCATGATAGGTTGATTTTGTTTCTTCATCAATTTTGCTCCCTTGAAAATTTTTTAACACACTCGTCAGTTGACTGATTTATGTGTCAACCTAACTAAAAAAACTATAACTTCCTCCAAATTGATATCTTGGGCGGTTATGAAATCTTCTTTCCATGTACTCCTTTGGTCTTGCTGTTTGCAGAGGAGATTTCAAGTCACAAGAGCAAAACATTGAGTTATCATTCTTGTCAGAGGAACCACAATCACTGATTGTGACAAATTCGCTTATCTCTTCATGGATTTTAACATGGCAAAGTGGAAATTGGGGATTCTTTTCATGAATTAGGGTAGAGGTCAATTTTGGGGTTTCTAGCAAATTGAGGGAATTGAATTTGAGGGTTTTATGGCTTCTACTTTGTTTTTTTGTTAGATTTGATGAAACAAAAAATGATATCTTTTTATTGAGTTTGTCCATCATCGACCATGTCACAAAAGATGATCAAGATGACTGGATGATCACGTTAGCAATTTTAGACAATAATTAACCAAAATGACTATATTAAATTTCACATATGAGATTAGTAGTGCATTGAACCAATTTAAAAGTCTAAGATTGGAATCTGTAAACTGAAGTAGAAATTTGCCTCTAATTACGATTATTGTTTCATGACAAAAAAGGTAGTACATCTCTCTCTCTCCCTCACCCTCTTCGTTTCCCAACTTCTCCTCCTTTCCTCCAACAAGCTCGGCTTCAACCTTCCTTGCACTTCACTCCCGACCACGCCTCTACCTCCGCCTCCGCTGTCGCCTCCTGGAGCCCCATTGGCAGCTCCGATTCGATGTCTGCGTCCAACGAGCTCAGGACTTGCTCTGCTCTCTCTCTCCATCCCCCTTCACCAACCCTCTTCCCTTCATTCACGACCTCTGCTCCCTCCCTCTTCAAAGTCCAGGATTAAGAAGTGCGGTGGAAAGGAAAATCCATATCTGAGAATTAGACTTCAGATTGCTGCTTGCACAAGAAAATCCAAATACAAGCAATTTGCAAGTTCTCACAAATAAGATACATACCTTTTCTGGAAGCTTCTAAGCTTTAAACAACTACTTCATGTATCCCTGCAAAAAATTTCGGTGGAAGTCATTCCTGATGGCGTCGTTGATTAAGCGCTTAGGAGACTTGGCTTCAATAAAGGCTGATTCTCTCCTGAAAAGTTGGTTTGGTGTGAACTATACAGAACTCTGGCTACTAGCGACTTCGTGATATCTTTTCAGAACAATAGAAGCAGTCTCATAAACCAAAAGGACCACTTGATGCGATTGCTCCCAAATTCTTTGTTTTTTTCTTTTCTTTTCTAAACAAAACTTATGGAGAAAAAGAGTGTGGACTGACTGATTACATGAAAAATAAAAATTGTTTGAATAATTACCTTAAGTCTGGAAACCAACCACTCAAACCGATAACTGCCCTTAAGTTGATAGGGGTGTGAACTTCCAATTGCGTATCTACCCAGGGCAAAACAAGTTGCTGAGTAAAGAGCTGTACCCGTACCGAAGCCTCTGATGCCAACATTCAAGCAGTTGCAAATCACAAAATGTTATTCGAGATGAAGTGTTGATTGATCAAATTTTTTTATTAG
The DNA here is from genome assembly GCA_017140325.1 of Eucalyptus leucophloia subsp. euroa. Lineage (NCBI taxonomy): Eukaryota > Viridiplantae > Streptophyta > Magnoliopsida > Myrtales > Myrtaceae > Eucalyptus > Eucalyptus leucophloia. Next base: position 27,680,981 of record CM029470.1, on the reverse strand, counting down.
TAAATATCAGAGAAGCACATTGCACATACAATTAAGCATACTATCAGCCAAAAAGACGAGTGGTGTTGCAAATGATTGTGATTGCCTTGGGTATGTGGACTTATCTATCAGTAATCTTTCCAACTTCAAAAGTTGTGAAAATGTGAAGTGCTTATCCCAACTTTCTGCTTAATTGACAACCACAGTCTGGAAATTAGTTCTAGAAGGTAATTCAGAATAGAAAAAGTTAAAGATTGCACATATTAAAGAAATGCTTCTTCTAGAAAATTTCTCCCGGTATTAATTGTCATCAGCTGGTTCTGTTGACAAAAGATTGGCAATATGCACTGCGAAGCATCTAAGCCTTCCCAGTCATCTGGACTATCTTTTGAAATCTCTCCAACATCGAACCCCAGGAGCATGCATCAAAACATACTTTTAAATTACAACATCCATGAATTGATCATATTGGAAAAAAGATAGGAATAGATTAATCATCTTACATGCAGTACGAGGAAATCCGCCAAACAAAGCCATGGTAAGGGTGGGAGCAGTTGGACAGATCCATGAAATCTGCTTGAGGAAAATTTCTAATTTATAAGCCTTATATCAAACTTGAGTAGCAGAGATTAAGGAGGAGCGCACTCGCACTGGGAAGAGAGACGGCTTTAAGTGCTGGGACAAGCTGAGCCAACCAAAGAAAGCAGATTTAGAGTTTACTTCATTTTTAAAAAAAAAAAAATTGCGACGAAGGACATCGAAATACGCATAGCCTTAGGACCAACACAGTGGGAAAGTTTTATCTCAAAAACATAAGAATCTACAATGGAAAAAGTTTTATTTGGACTCAAAAACAAAGACATAAGAATCTACAAATCAAATGTATACCCACAGTTTTCCACGTGGTCAAAATTGTTCTTCAATGGAATGGAAGTCGGACGAAGAGGACAAATCGGAGCCGCGGGGCACGGAGGCGGAGGCGGCATCGGAGTAGAGAGTGAATGGAAAGAGGCCTCCACAGTAATGGGAGGGAAGCGCGCAGAAGATTTAGGAGAGACGAGGATCTGGATTCAAAGTGAAAAGAGGGAGCTTTCGGTGGTGAAGAGGGAGGGAGCAGAGGGAGAGAGCAGAGCAAGGCGAAAAGCCTAACCTGAGCTCGTCGGACGCGGACGTCGAATCGGAGCCACCAATGGGGCTCCGGGAGGTGACGGCCGAGGTGGAGGAGGAGGCGGAGGGGGAGGCGTGGTCGGGAGTGAAGTGCACGGAAGGTTGAAGTCGAGCTCGTTGGAGGGAAGGAGGAGAAGTCGGGAAACGAAGAGGCAGAGAGAGACAGAGCGCGCGCAGAGATAACATGACGAGCCAACGGAGAAGTAACGGAAGAGGCACGAGGGGGAGTGGGGAGGGGGAGTTTCAAAAATTCTGACCGGCCGGGTCGTCGATCCACGCGGCACGAAATGAGTGGATTGTCCATTGCTCACGTGGAAAGTCAGACCCACCGATTATTTTCTCGCCTCTTAGGATTGTCTTTGCTTTCTTCTAACGCCATTTGGACAGCTGGAGTCGCCATTTCCTTTCCTCTTCGTCTTCTTGGATGAAGATTCATCTCTTTTCCTTCCGAAGAACGGAAGAAGTATCCTGCAAACTTGTCCGATAAATCAAAAAAAGAATGGATTGATTGAAACTCCTGATAGGTTCCAAGGTCTTCCTTGAAACATCTGTTTTTACTCTTCTGTGGGATGCAGGGGAAATGTCCAGAGAGGAGGACTCCTTTCGCATGCAGGTACACATCCTTCCCAACGAGAGTGGGTTTGTAATTTCTGTGGGTATGAGTATAGTGGAGACACGACAAGGATCAGGGCCCACCTTGCTGGAGTTGCAGGATATGGGATTCAGGGCTGTAAAAACGTCGATAGCCAAGTAAGATCAAAAGCCCTCACTGCGTGGAAGGGTAAAAGACCGGCGAAATCAAGCAACAGGCAACGCTACCTTGGAGGGGGTCCGCATCTGCGTGCGACTCCGAACGATGAAGATGATTGTGTAGTGACTTCATTCGCTGCCTTGCCGGACCTAACCTCTGATGTCATAAGCACTGTAGCTCCAAGTTCATCGGCTTTTCTTCCATTGCCTGAGACTGTGAACGATGAAGATGATTGGACGGTGACTTTACCAATTGCCGGGCCGGACCCGAGCTCTGGTGTCATGAGCACTGTAAATGCAAGTTCATCAGCCTTTCTTCCATTGCCAAAGACAAATTTGCCCAATCAGTCTCTTCCTCCTCAAAACATGAACCCTCAGAGGGACTTTCCATTCTGGCCACGACGCCCTCAATCTCATGCGGTTGATTCTTACCTTCTGCCGCGGAGTTTGAGTCATCTCATCCGCTTCATCCGCAAACCAGACCTTGTATCTAAAGATTTGACTAACATGCTACGCCTAGTGAATGCAAAAGTGGAAGAACCCAATACCAAGGTTCCACAAGGTAATGTGCCTCTCCAAATTCCTCATATGTTAAAGCTCAGGCAGCACGCTTAATTTGTCTTCTAATTCTTACTTTGAGAGTAGGCATATAGGTAGGACGCTTAGATTTCCTATAGTAACTAACAACACAAAATAGGCAGGAATTAATAGGAAGAGAGCAGTTTAGGAATCGGTGAATGATAACTAATAGTTCTTTGAAAAGTAGGAACAAAAAATGCTTTTTAAGTGTGACATTCAAATCTAGAAAAGCCATAGCTCTCTCTATTCCATCATATCACAAATGAAAAGAGTCATGTGAAACACAGAAGCTAGAACTCACACCTAAATTTTTGGAGACTGGACATAGGCGTATACCCTTGCGTTCACGGAAATTAAAGTGAATGCTATTTCTGTTATATAAAGCTTTAAATCTAAGTACTATAACTTGTCAATTCAATCCAAATGTAACCTATCACATGCAAAGATTGAGGCAAACAATAAACTCGCACAAATTGCTGCTTGCACATGAGTTCACTTGATTAGTGAACTTTCTTTCTTGGTGGGCTGACTTTGGAGATGGACAGTTACATCAGTACACATAAAAGTATCAATTTAAATTCAATCTCATGTACCAATGTTGTGGACGTCATTTCAAATTTCATCCATGTTTATCTTAGGGGTGATACCCTGAATTAATTCACTCAAAGTATTGTTGCTTTGACCCATCCCATACTAAGTTGTTTCTCATCCCGACAATTACTCCCTACCCTTGTCGAACTGGGTTGTTATAGGCCTGCCAGTTTCTGAATAGTTCATCCTCAAATCACACAGCTACTAGAGGGGTTGTTGCTTTGATACCACATTGTCCCTTGATTAATTCACTTGAGGTATTGTTCGTTTTAATTTATTTTATATAAAGTCTGATGGTTTTGTTTTTCGATGTATATGTAGGCACTTTATCAAGAGATCACAAGAAGAAAATCAAATATGGAAGTTTTGGCAGAAAGGATAGCCTTTCTAATGGTGGCACTGAATGGCGTAAAATTGGTAAAATCCACGTATCAAGAAAAGAAATAGCTAAAGGAAGTAATGGGACCATTGTCCTTGAGGGCATCTATGAAGGTAGACCTGTTGCAGTGAAACGGCTTGTTCGGGCCCATTGTGATGTTGCTTCCAACGAGATTCAGATTTTGTTGGCATCTGACCAACATAAAAATATCGTTCGTTATCATGGAGTGGAGCATGACCCGGATTTCGTGTATCTTGCTCTGGAGCGCTGTGCTTGTAGCTTAGACGATTTAATTCAAGTGCACTCAGATTCTTCAAATAACTCTGCGTTCCCCGGTGATCCAGCATCAATGGATGATTATAAAATCAAATTGGATTCTGTTAGGGGTATGATGCAAGATGTTGACTTGTGGGGGGCAGATGGTCATCCCTCACCTTTGTTACAGAAGCTGATGAGGTAATTTTTATGTTTTGATTTGCCAAAAGGGTATGAATAGAGAGATAATTGCATTATCTTATTGCGGCACCCCTAAAGTCAACTGTCACATATTTGTATTTGTAGTGAGCTTGCTTACATATGTTTTACATGACTCAGAAGCATCTCATAGAGATCACTAGCTTCATGTACTCTTTTTTGCTGGCTTATGTGGGTATCAGGTGCTAGTTGAAGGACTTAATAGCGCTCCCGCAAAAACTTCCAAGTGATGCATGATAGGGAGAATTATTAGGTCACTACCTTGACTGTGGTGAGCCCAATGCAATCACCATCGTGGGCTAAGTTTTGAACCTTGCAGCTTCCTTTCTAGAGTCCGTTAAGTTCAATCTCACCATCAAGGCTAAATTCTCAGTTTTCTTTCCATGGAAATCAAATTAGGTATCATCAATTACCTAGTAATAATTCCATTGATTTTCCCATCTTGGTAAAAACAGTATGCCTTCTTTCCTTTTGATTTGCGAATGCTGTAGGATCCTCACGCACTCAAATCGGTAAATGTTCATGTGATTGATACGGCGATCATATTCCATACCAAGTTTTTCATTGTAGATTTTATGTAAAGAACCTATAATAGTTTTTTCTCCAGTGTACTTCTGACATCCTTTTGGGTCTTAGTGTGTTAAATAAATTCATTATTTTTTAATAAGATATGGCTTAGTATATGTACATGATGCCTTCAAATGACCCGGATGCTACTTGGTTCCAAATACATTGTTGATTTAAGTCATGATGTCTTCTCTATATTATGATACAGAAATGTGGTATCAGGACTCAGCCATTTGCATGACTTGAGAATAATCCATCGGGACATAAAGCCTCAAAATGTCTTGATTACTAAGAATCGACCATTTTGTGCTCAGCTATCTGATATGGGCATTAGCAAATGCCTTCCTAAAGACAAATCTTCCCTGGGATATCCTGCCACCGGTAAGTGCTCATGACAGCTTTATCTAGTTCTTTAATCTTCTTTTCCTCAAGATTGATCCATGCATAATTTGAATCTGTATAGTGGTAAAAGGCTCTCAAATGGGCGAGTTAGGTTGAAAATGGTCCAACCCATATTGACTCATTTAACCATTTTGATTCATTTTCATGCAAGGTAAATTTGATGACCCATACTTAACCCGACCAATATACAATCCTTACTCGACTCAACCCATATTATCGAAACACATTGATATTTAAATCAATTTAGGTTAATCCTCTCCCACCCATTTAATTCACTTTAAGTTCTTCACATATATGTTACTTGAATAAAAATTTCACATCAAATTTAAAAAGTAAATTAAACAATAAAATAGTAAATAAAATAAAAAATGTGAAAAATATTTAACTAAAACTAAGAAAACTTATTTCTTATGATATTTACAAAAAAAATGGTATTGCTAAAACACTTTAATAAAATATAAATTTAATGGACAATTTTTATAATATTTCTTAAAAATTTATTTAAAAAATCAAAATTTTAATAATTTTTTTAATTTTTTAAATCAAAATTTTTAATTATTTTTTATTTTATTTTTAAAATATAATTTTTAATTTTTTTCTCTTTTCTTTTTCCTTTTTCTTTTTCTTCTTCTTTGACTGGCCATCGGCTACTACGATGGCCAGCTATTGGTCATAGGCGAGCTCGAGCTCTCCTAACGCCACCAAGCTTTAGCCCCACCAGTTGTCGATGAGATCAAGCTCACCTAACATGGGTCTCACTAGATCGTTGAGGCTTGAGCCTTGCCAGACATCGACGAGGCCTCCACCTCGCCAGTCAACAGCAAGCTCGAGTTTTGCCAAATCGACGGGGCTCAAGCCTCGCCCATCATCGCAAGGCCTCGACCTTGGCTAGATTAGTGAGATCGAGCTCACTCGACACCGACGGGCTTGAGTCTCGCCGAGATCCAATAAGCTCGAGCCTTGCCAATCATAAGAGACCTTAGGGGCTGGTGAGCTTGAGCCTCACCTGGCCGGTCGCCCGCCATCAGCTAAGGAAGGAAGAAGAAGAAAGAAAGAAAGAAAGAAAGAAAAAAAAAAAAAAAAGCCTTGCCGCTCAAGACCTTGCTCGAGCCTTGCTTGGCGGTCTCTGTGCCGGCCACGCTAAGGAAGGAGGAAGAAGAAGAAAGAAATAGAAAAAGGAAAGAAAAAAGAAAAAGAAAATAATAAAATAAAAATGAAATATAAAAAATAATTCTAATTTCAATTTTTATCAACAAAAAAACTTGTTATAAATTTAAAGGGGGGAAGAGAGAGTGTGAGGTTTGGGTTGGAAATGGGTTTTTAAGTCCAACCCATTTAACACCCATTTAACTAATCTCTTCAACATGTATGTAAACCATTTAAATGTGTCATATATGAATTTAAGACCCATTTTGACACATCTGGCAATTCAGGGCAAGCATGACAAAATTTCTAGAACAAAATATTTATTTGTGAATTTCTATTCCTTTAACAAGTTTCTGAGCAAAGAACCGCGTTTGAAAACTATTCAAAATTTTACATCGGGGATTTATGTATTTGAAATTATGTAATATTCAGAAATTCCCGTATGTGATAATAATACTTAAATTTTAAGTTAAGTATTATTTGCCTTAGTATTCGGACAAACATGCGGAAAATTTAATTGAAACGTAAATTTCATGGTATGTGACGGGTAATTTTTGTAAACATAAATTGTTTTGGGTTCGACATGTGAATCGTATTATGGGTGTGCTAATAATAAAATGGTATTAATTAAATTACTATCGTCTTACTAGTTCATTGTTGTTATTAATTGTTTAAGTTTTAATTAATTGATAATAATAGTGAATAATTTGTGTTAATAGTACTAGAAGAAGAAGATTACGTTCTGCTTTTTACATTTTCCCTTACAAAATTTATTAAGTAAAATTAGAATTGCCATATGTCCTCGTACGAAGCTTTGCATGACCATGTGATTTCTTTTACACCTAAATTAAGTGATGATTATTTCAAATGACTCATTTTCTTCTTTAATTTCCCTTGCCACATGCAAGGGTGCCACATTAAATTGAAGATTAACATGTAAATTTACACTTAACATTGCAAGAAATCAAATTATCTTAATTAATTTTAACAAAACTCATTCTATCTTGCCAAAAAACTCATTTTCGTTCCTCCAAAAACTCAAATAGAAGCTGAATGTGTTAATTCCACTTTTCAATCCAAGAATTTGGAAAGCAAACTTCATATTCAAGAGTAATTAAGGTAGAAAAGGCAATTGGTAGGTTGAGATTTGTGGTTGTGTCGAGGTAAGTGAAATTTCTAGTGTTAAGTTAGCTTAAATCTACTTAGTTACTTCTAACTTAGTTGATTGAGTGAGATGTGAAGTCTTGATGTGAGTTTGATGGTTATTACGTGGCCTTGACAATTTCTTGCAAGTTTATTCTGATTCGCTTTGATTTATCCTTGTTCGTTTTGTGTGGTTCTATGTGGTTCTTGGTAGTCAAAACATGATCATTCTACAATATTTAGCTTGATAACTCATTACATGTTCGTTCTATCTCATTCTAAGTAGTTAGAATATGGTCATTTTGCTATATTTGTTTTGATAAACCACTGTATATTCGCTTTGCCTATTTTTGCCTCAATCTGAGTAATTAGAATATGGTCATTTTGTTATATTTATCTTGATAACCCATTGCATGTTTGCTTTGTTAGAATTCTACTAGTTAGAATTTGTTTGCTTCACTTGTTTCTACTAGAATTTCCTGTGATAAATATGTCCATTTGTGAATTGCTTGAATATGTTCATTGGAGAGTCTATACATTTGCCGAATCTGCCAACTTGTAAATCTGTTCGGTGATAAGTCTATTTATCGGTTCAGACAGATTTTACTGAATATGAATCTACTCCTCGTTGAATCCGTTCATTTGTTGATCCTATCCATTGCTCAATCTGTCCATTTGTAAATCTGTTTATCGTTTGATCTGTTTCTTTATTCTATTAGCTTTTATCAAGTCAAAATTTACTATTTTGATTGTTCAAACTTTACGATTAGAATGAATGTGTTTGTTCAAACTTAGAATTTACCCATTTGATTTACTAGATTTTAATGTCCAAAATCTGCTCAATGTTCGAACTCTAAATATACCCATTTGATTTACCAAATTTTAATGTCCAGAATTTGCTCAATGTTCAGACTTAAGAAATATACCCATTTGATTTACTAGATTTTAATGTCCATAACTTGCTCAATGTTCAGACTTAGAATATATTCATTTGAATGTCCAAACTTTAACAATCATAATATGATTGTATCTTACTTCATATGTAGTTATTTGACTAATGCATTAAACCGAGTTGAGAATGTGTGTTATACCTCTACATGGCTTGAATGACATTAATGTAATTTCATCACCCATATAGCGGTAAGTGATGATGCCTTGTGGTGGAAGTTTGCGAGATACTCTAGTGGTTGGGATGCCCCGGGAGTATTTCGAGATGCCTCGGGTCGAGATGCCTCGAGATGCCCCTATAGTAGGATACCATGTAGTGGAAGTTTGCAGAATACCTCAAAGTTGAGATTCCCCAGCGATTTGGATGTCCCGTGAGTCAAGAGGCTATGGAGTGTTTGAGAGGAGGAAACATTAATGAATAAAATGCATTGCCATGTGTAGAACTAAATATTACTTAAATTGTTTATTTATGTGAAACATGGCATATATATGCATGAGTCTAAATGGACGTTTTGTTGGTTGTCAATTTCTATGATAAATGAAAATGGGAAAAGTAAAGTCTACTTATGTTTTATCACTTACTAGATGTTTATGCATTTATTTTGTATATTCCAAGTGAAGTGGCAAGATATTTTTTTAACTTAAAATTAGAGATTTCATTTATTGAGCTTTGGCTCATTCCTTTTATTTTTCAAATGTATAAGATGGGCACTCCTCAACCCTTGCGCTATGGAGTCCTATGTATAATGAAACCTTTTATGAAAATATATTTGAACTAAAGTTTGAAATAATATATACCAAATGTAGTTCTATAATCTAGGTTGATGTTGGAGGTTTCATGGAGTGAGTTCCTTTTTGGTTCGTTACTTAGTACCGGAATCTTGACGGTGAGTTAATTGGTCTGTTGTGTGCCTTCGATTTGGACGATGAAGACGTAGCAGATTGAGAAGTTATCAACCCGTGATTTCCATCAGGCCATGTATATAGGCAGATTTTGGAAGTACAATATAGTCTGGAGATAGGTTTCCCTACCCTTACCTAGACTTCTATCTTTTGCCTATAATGTAATGAAGTTGTGAACTCAAATGTGCTATAAATAAAAGAAGCTTAAGTATATTGGTTACATTTGTAATTTTTTAATTGTTACAAGAATATTCGTAAATGTTTGATTACGTTTCCGCAAGTTAAAAGAGAGTAATAATACAAGAAATACGTGTCGGATGATGTTCCAAGATGTCATATAAAATTTTTGTTTTTGGAATAGAAATTCGTTTTATAATAGAATAAAATTTCTATTTCTGGGGTGGTAGACGGCATCCGACATCCAACGACTTGTGTCCAACACGTGGGGGCGGCATCCGGCGTTCGTCCAACGACTTGCATCCAACATGCAAGCGTGCGGTGTGTGGCAATTGGGGCGCAGGCATCCGGCGTCCGGTTGCGGGCGGTGAGCATCCAACGATGAGTGGCCAGCATTCAACATCTGATGGTTGGCATTTAGTGACTAGCGGCAAGTGTCCAACGTGCGGTGATCGATAGGCTTTCCGCAACTGATAAATAGGCGATGGGCAATGACGAAAGTGAACGATAAAAGAGTTTTCATTTCTCACTTTTGTTCCAAAAATAGAAAAGCTAATTGCTCTAAATCTATTTTTGAGATAAAAATTTGTTCCAGAAATGGAAGAATGAAATTACGTTATCAAATGGATTTATGTTCCAAACCTATTTCGGAGAACAAAAAAAAAAAAAAATAAAAAATTGAGAAACAAAATTTTGTCATGCGCACCCTTACTTGCTAGAGAAATCTCTTCTTTTAAAGAAGACTATTGAGTTGGAAGTCAGGTTGCATTGTATTGCTTCTTATGTTGCGGTAAAGTTTGTGGAGATTTAATAGTCCTAGCCATGGCCTCCCTTCATTGACTAATGAATCTATCGTATTTATCTACATATGGTCCAAGTGATGAGGATTGTTCTATTGATCTTAGATGTCTGTCTTGTAGGTTGTGGAACCTCAGGATGGCGAGCACCTGAACTGCTGCTTCATGGTGGGCGCCAAACGCCGGCAATGGATGTGTTTAGTTTAGGTTGTGTCTTGTGCTTTTGCTTCACTCGTGGAAGACATCCATTTGGTGAAAATCTAGAACGTGACCACAACATTGCTTGCAACAAAATGGACCTCTCCTTTGTGGACATACCAGAAGCTCATGATCTGTTTTCGTGTTTACTAAACCAAGATCCCAAATTGAGGTGAGTGTATTGTCATCCTTAATTTGCATCACCACCATTTTCATTCTGCCATTTGATGGATTTTTATAGTCATTGCTAGTTGACTGAATTCCAACATCACTTAATCTCACAAGTACTAAAGGTGCCCTCAAATTTGTTTAACACGGCTTAAATATCTGTCCTGCTGGTGGGGCTCTACTTAATGAGCAAACAAAGTGTAGATCCCACTCATTTCTTTTGGCAATCGACAACAGTAGCCGGAGAAAAGGTTGACCATGTAATAGCCTAAATGCCTTTGACAATTGTGATATTCAAATGGAGATGATCATTGTGGGAGGCCTAGTTATTAGGGAGATAAGTTTGTTACCCACCCACAAATAAATAAATTCCAATCATTCCTAACACAGTATTAGATTTGCTATACATACACTGAAGAGGATTTCATGCAAAGATTCCGAGGGTTTAGCATATTGACGCTCCATATGAAATAAGAATCCTCGAGACTGGATGATTAGATTTCTAATTTAAGGTACCTAGAGTAAATAATTCCTGAGTTCTTTGTTGTAGTCAAACAATTCCCTTCATCCCGGACTCGTGAGTTGTGAAGTGCATGGAAGTTTTCAGACATTTTGCTTACTCTTTTATTGAGTTAAAGCAGTTTTAATTGTTTTAAAGATTGCAAGAATGCCAAATTTGCAATGCTTTTGAACTCAAGAAGTCAGCCCACTTCAGTATCGTTCGTATAATTGATTTTTTGAGCATGTTTGGTCAGTGGTAAATTACTTTCTATGACTAGCAGGCCAAAGACATCGGAGGTGCTTCACCATCCATTTTTTTGGAGTTCAAAGATGAGATTGACCTTTCTTCATGACATCAGCGATGAAGTAGAATCGGAAGCTAGGAAAGGGAATTTAGATCTTCTAAATGCATTGGAGAACATTGCACAATCAGTTTTTGATGGGAGTTGGGATGAGAAAATAGATAAAGATGTTATGGACGACCTACGTCAACACAGACGTATGCCCTATGACGGTAGCTGTGTCAAAGACTTATTGAGAGTCGTGCGAAATAAGTTTAACCATCTAAGGCATGCTCCAGAAAAAGTTAAGGTACTCTCTCATTCTCTCTCTCTCTCTCTTTGTGGAACAGTGATAATATCTACAGCTGCATGCATACAAGGCTCATATCTGTTATTGCTTTGATGATACTGGCAGGTGATTCACGGATCGGATCCTAATGGTTTGGATGCTTACTTTGCGAAACGATTCTCCAGACTCTTGATTGAGTCATACAAAGTGGTGTCCCAAAGCTGCAAAAAGGAGAAATTGCTTGCGGGAGTACTTTCTAAGTAACGTGCTTTTGACCCTTCTGCCGCTTCCCACGGTGATTCCTTCTTCAAGCCAGCAGGGTTGGCCATGAATATTACAGGACATTCCACTTGTCCCTTTTGTTGTGTACGCTGTCTTGGTTACGAGGATCAAGTTGGACGGGCTTAGTACTCCGTTCGTATTTTTCCTAATATCAAATTTAAATAATTTTATGGTATACTATTGCCGCATACTTTAAATGTTTATTGTATTGTTCTTGATATTGCATAAACAAATATTATATTTCAATTTCGTGCAATTTTTGTCAATATCGCAATTTTTAAATTTAACTCTTGCATTTTTTTTTCCAAAAATTGTGTTTTTAGAGTTCAATAAAAAAGAAAACAAAGGCCCAGGCACACGCTTGGCCCAACACGGCCCGGTGATCAGCCCTCGTCGACACTTCCATCAATAAAAAGTACCTTTCAACCCGTTACTAGTTCAGCAACCTGTTTGCCTAGCTAGTAATTTTTTTTCCATATACAATCTAAATATCTAAAGAAAAATATTTAGGTTAAGTAAACGTCAATGGAGTAGGTAACATTCTCAGTTATGAAAGAAATGTCACTCTACTTGCAAGTATTTACCTATGAAATAGACATAACTCTATTATTTTGAAGTATTTACCCACATGGTTAACGATTTTTTAGTGTAATTTCTAACATATCTCGTATAGTTGATAATTTTCTCTCATTGGAGCTAATGGCTTTGGGAATTGAAAGTATGAATCCACATGTAATTAAAATATATATAATAACACTCGTGTATTTCAAAACCTCATAAAGAAATAAATGGCAATAAAATGCATTTTAATGGTTCTAAACTTAATATAAAGTGGACAAAAAATCTTATGTATCATCTACATACTCCATCCATTTTCTAATCAAATTTATGTACATTTAGTTTGTCCAATCAAGTTGTTCTAGTATTATAAAATTTCAACTCAAGTCTATCCGACACAAAATCAGACCAAATTCACAAACGTGGCATCAAATGACCCCAAAGTATGATGTGAAAAATATATATGAATGCACACATGGATGCGTGTGTGTAAAAAATAACTGACATAGATGGTATTGAACTATGACTCGTTACCCAATATTGACACTCATTTGGACATCTACATTGGAAAAAATTTAATCATGTCATACTCATTACGATATCACTCGATTGTCATGTCAACTAGATTTGGCCGCATTTGGTGTCAAAGAGACTTGACTGAAAATTTTGTGAAAAAAATAGAAGGATATCATTGAATAAATTAAAAGAATTTAATTAGAAAACAAAAATAAAACTATAATGACAAAAAGTAAAAGTTTTTGTAGAATAATATTTGGCTTTTGCGTGGATCGTCACTATGGCAATATTTCTATATGAATACTTAGGGCGCGTTTGGTCCGAAGCATAATTTCTTTTGAGAAATAGTATTTTTTTCATTTCCATTCCGTGGAACAATTTTTGAGTAAAATAACATGTTTGATAACTATACAAAATTTCTATTATCAGAATATAAAAAGAATAGGAATACATTTAGTACGGTCCACAATTTCTTTTAATTATTTAATAATTTTTTTTATTTTCCTTTTTTCTGCTAACAATGGCTGATGGCAGTGAGCAGTAGGGGGTGGCTAATGGCAAGGAAGGAAGAAAAGAAAAGAAAAAACATATTTTTAGAAATTGTTCTCGGGAATAAAAAACTACTTTTTCTACTTCTTGTTTCTGTTTCAAATCAATTCCTTGGCCACTTTTCTATTCTACTTTTTTTTTTTCGGGGTATCAAAACAATAAAAGAATACAAAAATTGGTGAATTACCATGCACACCCTTGTATGCTTTATTATTTTTTTTTTTTCACTTCTGACATACGATGATTTGGCTAATAATTTATTTTCTTTTATTGGTACTTGGCTTTATAGTTTTACTTTGGTGATAGGTAGGTACTCAGAATATTTATCGGTACTTGGCTCTCTCTCTCTCTCTCTCTCTCTCTCTCTCTCTCTCTCTCTCTCTCTCTCTCTCTCTCTCTCTCTCTCTCTCTCTCTCTCTATTTTATTTTGTTTTGTTTTATTCTAACCACATATAATGGATGAGAATATCTCGAGTCCATGAATAATCTCTGATCAAACAAATCACGCCAACATTTATTCGCGACCAATCCATCCAAAACTATCATCATCATTAAATCACTTTTGAAATGATTGTGTGTGCGAAGTTTTAAACTAGTTCGACCCAAGAAAAAAATTCCATTATAGGGATAACAATCATTAACACGTTCTCGTTTTCCAACTTGAAAAGCTTTCTTTCGTTTTATAATTTGACCTTATCATCACGTAATCGTGATTATAGATCATGATATAATTTCTTTTCCAAACAATTTCTGATCACATTCACCACGCAAAGCTTGGCGAGCCTCAAACATAAAAGTTTTTTTTTTGGTAATCGAGGACTCCACCACGGGCCCCCCGTGCTTGGGAGGCACCGAAGGATGGGGCCCCTATACCTCGGGGGAGACAAGCACAGGACCCCACCATTATAGCTCCCGACTTAAGACGTGTTAGCATCTGCGGAGTTTCGACCCTGGGACCTCTACGATGAAGTGCCTAAAGCCAAACCAACTCAGCTGTCCACCGGTGGGTCTCAAACATAAAAGTTGAAGTTCCGTAATAACAAATTTTCACGAGGCCGTGCATTTGAACTACCCAGATTTGCCACGTGTTAGTTTTTAATTGGTCTCACAATGTCGACTTTTCTACAGAGACCATATGTACGTCGCATAAAATAAGGTAATCAATGCATGCCACAGTGATAATCATAAACCACCCAATTTCCGGGGAAGGGAGCGACGGAATGGAATCTGCCACCCCACCAAATTGGTTCTTTTTTTTCCTTTTTAAATTTCTCTCCCTTTTTTTAAAAATTCTTGTATTTGTTATCTTTCGCATACTTTTAAATTTTAATTCTCATTGATCTTATAGGAAATTTTGCTCTTTTATATATTTTATTTCTTTCTTTTCAATCCATTTATCGTGTCCATTTATTAGCCTAAAGTTTACTTTTCAACTTAAATTTATCTCTATCAATCCTTTTTCTAGTAAAATTCAAGTACAATCAAATTGTCACATATTTCTAAAGTCCTAGATAAAAGGTACTATTTTGACATTATTATCGAATGTTATTTTATTTTTCATTATTGATTCGTTTACGCGTCCCTTTTTAAAGCTTGAAATTAATTTTTCACTTTAATTTTATTCAAGTTAATCCTTAAATATTTGCTTTTAATCAAATTCAAGAATATTTAAATTGTTGTAACTTAGAAGAAGAGGTCACCCCTTCAATGTTGTCATCAAATGTTACAGTTCTAATATCTTTGAATTAGTCATCATATAATGAGAACTTCCCATGACATCACATATTTTAATTTCATACTTTGTTAGCTGAAATAAATGATAATTTAGCAATAGTGCTTACTATTTAAAAAATGTCAAAATTACTGTTCTTGATTAAGCAAGCTCCTCATTGGCCCATTTCAATTCACATGGATTGATGACTTAGCACAATGGATGGCTTGGATGATCTCATGATGAATGGCCAATATCACTTGCTTCACTATTTGAAAAGGCTCCCATTGGTTCATTCAAGTTGACAAGAATTACTGACAATTTGGTAATTTTGCCACATGAGGGCATTTTTGTAATTTTCACATATGGGATAGGATTGATCGGTTCTTGGAACAGGAATCAGACTGGGAGGACCAGTTCCCAATTTTGAGAACCATGGACTGGACCATTTAGTCCTTGGACCGGGAATTGGTTCCGGTTCAATCCGGTCCAACGAAGCCGGCCACCTTCTTTTTTCTTTTTAGTAAAGAGTGGTCGTGCTTCAGACCAATCAATCCAATTTGGTTCCCCGGTGGCCCAATAGAACTAATCGCACATGTCTCCAAGTGTAAAAAATTCAAACTCCACTTGTGTGAGCATCAATCACACTTCATGTGTTTCGCATTCATTCTTAACCATAAAAGCCATGAACAATATGACTAAAGGTTGTACTTGACCTGAGTTTTATAGACAATCTCTCTTATGCTCTTTGAGTATATGTTCCATGTGGGACTCTTGGAGACTTGTAGTGCCTTGTTTCTTGCAAGTGAGGGGAGAAAGAGAGAGAGGAAGTGAGCATGAGCCTTGGGGAATGAGGGTCTCTTAAAGCCTTATTCCCACATTGGATAGAAGAAGAAACTAACAAATAGGCTTTGTCTTTAAATAAAGAGGAACAAGAAGAGTTTTTGTGGTCTTTTGGTCACATGTAAGGTTGTTACCTTTGTTGGAGAAAACTTCTGTATTTGTTTTGAAGCTGACAAAACGTTTCCATCAGTCTAGTCTGAAGACTTGTAGACTCTTTCGTCAAAGTCTGAAGACCGCCGAACCACCAAACTCAATATTCAAAGTCTACTCTCATTGACAACTTTTAGACCGTCGAAGAAAACTTATCCAGAGTTTAGTATTTCTTTAAGGATTTGATTCTATCGACTGAAGAAGATTTCTCGGTTGGATATAGCATCTCGGAATCTATTATTCATTTTTATTCGGGTAATTTAGATCCGTTGATTGGCGAAGCATACTTGGAAGGTTTTACTTATGGAAACCTAGATCCTGATTGTATGGGCGAGCAGGATTGGTGGGCTATCGTCATATTCCTTAAATAACTCGAGATCTCCCTAATTGATTATGTCCAACGGGTAGATTGGAATAGCTCCTTTGAAAAGTGCCAATGGTTATGAAGGTATGAAGGAGTATATAAGGAAGATGTTCTAGTTATTCGAATGTGTGCGTGATAGAAAAATTCCAAAGTCTGAAGCTCCTTGTTCTTTGTCAATTCAATTGTTGAGCGTAAACTTGTACTCAAAAGAGAGTTTATACATTTGTGAGACCTTGAGGAAGTGTAGCAGAGTCTCTACACTGTGGAATCAAGGACGTGATACTGTAACAACTCTTTTGATTCATAGTGAAATCCAGCCGGTGGGCTGTCAGTGCGGGAGAGTGGACGTAGGCTTGGATTAAGCCGAACCACTATAAATCTTGTGTTCTTATTCTCTTTCCTAAGCTCTTTTACTTTACTTATAAATTTATTTAATTGTTAGAGTCTCGTTTCTATTTTAAAGTCTACTGTTAAATAGACTCAGGTTAAAAATAAAGTTTTACACTGTACTTCGCAAAAGTTTGTTTTCACACCTATTCACCCCATCTAGGTGCTCATACTAGCATTAACAATTGGTATCAAAGCCTGTGTACTCATTTAAATTGAAGGGTTTTTACTCCAGAGTTAACGATCCATGGCTAGTATGTTGGCTCCAAGTTTGGTTGAAGGGCAAAGCAACACCGGACCACCTTACTTTGATGGGAAGGAATACAGTATATGGAAAAACAAGATAAAGGCATTCCTAAGATCGAAAGACCCTCTTGAATGGGATGTGGTAGATAAAGAAATTATTCCTAAAACTACAACAGTCTCAGAAAGGGGAAAAGAAGCTGTTGAGTCCAGCGATATGACTCAAGAAGAAATAACCAAGAGACAAGCTCTTGATGCAAAAGCAAAAGCAATTTATTCTTTATATTGTGCATTATCTCCTACTGAATATAACATAATATCTTCTTGTGAAACAGCTGAAAAAGTCTGGGATAGATTGCACATCACCTATGAAGGAACTGATCGAGTGAAAGAAACCAGAATCAATATTCTGCTCGATCAATATGAAGCATTCAGGATGAAACCAGGAGAATCTATCACTGACATGTTTAGTTGTTTTACAGAAATCATGAATGGTCTTGAGTATCAATGTCAACCAATCTCTGGACCCATGAAAGTTAACAAGTTACTGCGTGGACTTTCCAAAGATTGGAATCACGTAAAGACCTCAATAAGGGACATACAAAGAATCATGCCACTCTCTATTGACGAATTGGTTGGCACTCTTCAGTCTTATGAAGTGGAGCAAATCAATGAAGATTCAATCTTATGAAGTGGAGCATATCAATGAAGATGAAGATCCTAAAGAAAAAGGGACACATCAGACCAATTGCCCCTTACTAAAGAAAAAGAAAAGAAAAGCTGAGAAATACATAAAAGCTCTCAAAGCAGAAACTTGGAATGATACCGAATGTAAAGAGAGTGATGATGATTATGTTAATATTTGTCTAATGGCATAATCAGAATTAGATTCAGACTCTGAGACAGACTCAGACTCAGATAGTGAAATTGAGGTCGCTATCAAGAAAAAAAGGTTAAATGGTACTTGGATAGTGGATGCTCAAGACATATGACAGGAGACTCAAGTTGTTTCATAAAGCTTATGCAAGTTAGTGGTGGAAAAGTTTCTTTTGGAAGAAATAGCAAAGGCGGAATTGTGGGATATGGAACCGTAAAGATTGGAAGTCTCACAATCAGTAACGTTTCTTTAGTAGAAGGACTCAACTACAACTTGTTGAGTATCAGCCAATTGTGCGACATAGGTTAGAGAATCAACTTTCAAGAAAGAATATATTCAGGAACCAGTAAAGACTTCTCTCAGACATTTACGAGGCGAAGACATGGGAATATATATCTCTTGGATATCAAACCAGAAAAATTTCCAATGTCTAATTTCAATTCAAGAGGAAGCTAATCTCTGGCATAGAAAACTTGGTCACATCAATATGAAGCAAATAGCCAAGATCTCTGCAAAGAAGCTTGTTCGTGGATTACCCAACTTACATATCAAAAATCTGAATCGGAATAATTTTTGGCTTGTGCAAACCAATAGAATGATGACCTTGGGTTGTACCAAGTCTGAAGCCCCGCCCCGTCTCAATTGGATTAGTAAAAAAAAAAAAAAAAGGAACCTTTCTTTCAACCCAATAAATGTGAAGTTTCTTATGCACACCGTGTGTATTGGGAAAACAGGTTAGAAACTCTTTCAAACCAATAAATCAAGTTTCTACTAATAGTGTATATGGATCTCTTTCGACCAACCAGAACCCAGAGCATTGGAGGTAAGAAATATTGCCTAATAATAGTGGATGATTATTCACGATTCACTTGGGTATATTTCCTGGCAAGTAAGTCTGAAACATTTTCTTATTTTATAAAATTTGCTAAGAAAGTTCAAAATGAGGAAGGGTATGTTATTTCAAGTATATGGATAGACCAGGGAGGTGAGTTTGAAAATCAAGACTTTACTAAATTCTGTGATAAATCTGGTTTTCAGCATGTGTTCTCCTCACCATACACTCCAGAACAGAATGGAGTTGTAGAAAGGAAGAATAGATCGTTGCAAGAAATGATTAGAACATTATTAATTGAAAGTAACATTTCCTCTCGTTTTTGGGCTGAAGCAGTTTCTACAGCATGTTATATTATTAATAGAGTCTTCTTAAGGCCTATTCTGGAGAAAACTCCCTATGAGTTGTTCAAAGGAAAGAAACCAATTGTTTCCTATTTTCATGTGTTTGGATGCAAATGTTTTATATTGAAAAATGCAAATGATCGAATTGATAAGTTTGATGAAAAATTAGACGAAGGCATCTTCCTTGGATATTCAACTACCAGCAAAGCTTATAGAGTATACAATAAAAAGACTCAATCTGTGGAGGAATCGATGAATGTCAAATTTCAAGACTTTATACAAAATCAATCGATTCAGACTCAACTTGAAGAATCTGAACCTGCTCCAGACTCTACAAAGTCTAAATCTCCAGAAGTAGCTCAGACTTTAGAAGACCAACAACGAATGATCGTTGAAGAATCAAATGAAGAAAAAGATCAACAGTTTGACAAACCAACCAGCAACTGGAAGCACAAGTCTAGTCATCCCAAAGAACTCATTATTAGTGACATTAATGAAGGAATTTGTACAAGATCCAAAAGGTGTGAAGAGTCTAGTGCTGTGGCTCTTATTTCTGAAATAGAACCCAAGAGCATAGAAGAAGCTTTAACTGATGAAAGCTGGATTGAAGCTATGCAAGAAAAACTCAGGCAATTCAGTATTAATGATGTTTGGGAATTGACTCCTAAACCAAAAGGTAAATTTATCATTGGAGCTAAATGGGTTTTTAGGAACAAGATGAACGAGTAAGGAAGAGTCATAAGGAACAAAGCAAGACTTGTGGTCAAAGGATATACGCAAGAAGAAGGGATAAACTATAATGAGACTTACGCACCAGTAGCAAGGTTAGAAGCAATTAGATTATTACTTACTTTTGATTGTTATAAGAATTTCAAGTTATTCCAAATGGACGTCAAAAGCGCTTTCCTAAATGGATTTATCCAAGAGGAAGTCTATGTGGAACAACTTCCCGGTTTTGAAGACCCAAGGAAACCAGACTCTGTATTCAAATTGAAAAAATGCGTTATACGGTTTAAAGCAAGCACCTCGAGCCTGGTACGACAGATTAAGTAAGTTTTTAATCCAAAATGGCTTTGTTAAAGGTAAAGTAGATACTACATTATTTATCAAAAGAGAAAGCAAAAACTTTTTACTTGTTCAAATTTATGTTGATGATATTATTTTTGAATTACCTAACGAAAATTTGTGCAAAAAATTCTCTAAGACTATGCAGGATGAGTTTGAAATGAGCATGATGGGCGAACTATCCTTCTTTCTCGGACTTCAAGTAAAACAATTGAAGGAAGGAACTTTCATCCACCAAGAAAAATATGCTAAAGAACTTGTTAAAAAGTTTGGCTTGGAGAATTGCAAAAAGACTGATATACCAATGTCAAGTTCCTCGAAGTTGGACAAAGATGAAGGAGGAAAGAAAGTTGACCAGAAGCTATACAGGAGTATCATTGGTTCACTTATTTATCTTACTGCTTCTAGACTTGACATTTTGTTTAGTGTTTGTACTTGTACCAGATTTCAATCAGATCCCAAAGAATCTCATTTAAGTACTACAAAACGCATCATCAAATACAATGCATCAACCTCTAATTTGGGTCTCTGGTATCCTAAAGAATGAGACTTTACTCTCCTTGGATATTCAGACGCGGACCTAGCAGAATGCAGAGTTGATAGAAAGAGTACCCCGGGCACTTGTCAATTACTTGGGAACAGGACAGTATCTTGGTTTTCAAGAAAGCAAAGTACTGTAGCTCTTTCAACAATAGAAGCGGAGTATGTGGCTCTTGGAAGCTGTTATTCACAAATTTTGTGGATAAAGCAACAGCTAAGAGACTTTGGAATCGAAGACTCATGCATTGAGATCAAATGTGACAACACCAGCGCGATTAATCTCACTAAGAATCCAATTCTTCATTCAAGAGCAAAGCATATAGAGATTCGACATCATTTTGTTAGAGACCATGTTCAAAATGGAAAAGTCTTGATTCAATTCATAGACTCAAAGAATCAGTTGGCAGATATTTTTACAACGCCACTGGAGAAAAGTCAATTTGAGCTTATTCGTTCCAGACTCAACATCTTAAAGTCTGAAGAAGTTCATACTCAGGGAAAAAAGTCTAAAGATATTCAGACTCAAAAGATCAAGATTCACGACTGTAAGTTATTTTTGTTTTTAGCAATTTATCTCATGGATAAAATCTCGAAAATGTACGTTCATCTATTAATCTGTAATTGATTGATGTTATCTTCCCCAGTTTTCGTGATTATTGCAATCATTCCTTTTCGAAAAAGAAGTTATCTTTTGAAATGACGGTTATCTATTTTTTTTTAAAAGGCAGTTATTTTTCGAAAAGGCATCTTCTGTTTTTCCTTTTATGACATTCCATATACCTCTTTTCGACTGCCTTATATACTGATCGTCTTCCTCACAAACCCTAAAGGCATAGAACATCACTTTCCTGCTTTTACCCTCTAGTTTAATCTTCAAAGCTCTCACCTTTCTCGCAAATCGAGTTTGGAATCTCTCAAAGACTGTGAGAATGGCTTCCCAAAGAAAGTCTTCAAGGATCACGAACAGGGGACCACAACACATGCGTGAGGGTCCTACGCATTATGACCTCACCGAGGAAGAAGAATCTCCAAGACAGCAGCAGAGCCCACAACATTCTCAACTGCGTCAATCTCCTCAAGCTAGACCTCAAGGTATTGATCATAGAGCGGAGGAAGAAATCATTGAAGGCGCAGAACCCGTAAGATCTCAAAAGCCCGCTTTTACCTTTAAACTTTACTCTGCCTTGAAGAAGGGAGGCACTCCCTTGAACTATATTGATGAATTTTTGAAAGAGAAAGGGTATCGAAATGAAGCCCATTTTTTGCGTACAATGGAACGATTGGGAGTTGCTCCTAAGGGGTCGGCAGAACGAGTATTTGCGAATATTCCAAGCGATCTACGTGTTGGAGGTCTTAGTCAGCCTAATGGGAATGATGATAACAAAATGTACACTCATTTTAAGCCCAGAATGGGTGTTGTGGCGAATATTCGAAGCAAAAGGACAGATTTGTTTCGCTCGGAGGAACACAAGCGACTTTACTCCAAGTTGCTAAAGAGAGGGGTGATTAATCCAAGAAGTGTGGACTTTGATTTTCTGGATTCTTTGAATGTGAAGCTGCGAGAGAAATTCACTTTACTTCAACTTGAACAATTTTGCTCTGAATCAACGGTGGCTCATCCAGAACTTACTACGTACTTCTATTCTAATCTAAGTTTCTTGGATGCAAATAGATTTTCTTTTAGTGTTTGAGACCAGGACTACATTGTTGATATGGACACATTGGCGGATGTGATTGGAGTAGAGCGAGGGGCATTCCAATCAATTAGTGTGTCTGTTGGTCGTGCGACAGTAGAGCTTGTTCAAGATGGAATGGCAGAAGGACGAATTTCATATTTGAGGATGAATGCCTCAAATATTTTGTTTCACAAGATCGTGATCAATTGCCTTAGACCCAAATCAACTTCGAAGACCGACGTCTCCAACTCAAAAGCAAAGCTGATGTATGCTATCAACGCTGGCAAAAAGTTCTCTCTGCCTCACACAATCATGTTTCACATGTATGGAACTATGGTGAAAGACAAGGGCCAACTTCCTTACTCAGCGCTTGTTACAAAGCTATTCAGACATTTGAATATTCAGCCTCCCAAGATTATATGTGTTCGTACCTGTGAACAAATAGTGGTGAGACTGAAAATGGTTTCCAAAATGTGCTTGAATAAGCTGAACAAAGCTTTGGACCGATTTAAGGAGAAAACCCCTATCAAAACTCACGAAGTTTCTTCGGCTGCAAAACAGAAAGGGAAAGAGCCATTGACTGCTCCATCCAGGAAAAGAAGAGCACTCATCTTGGAGGATGAAGAAGATGAGGACGATATCACCATTTTCGCTCTTGCGTTGAGAAACCTACAATGTTCTATTCCAAAGATAGAGGAGAGAGAGGATCAAGACAGAGAAGAAGAAGAGCAAAGGAGTGGAGAGAGAGACTCGATGAGAAAAGAAGCAGAGAAAGAAAAGACTATAGAAGAAGAAGAGGGCAGAGGTGAACAAGAAGAAACAGAGCATGAAGAGTACTTTTCACCGCCTGAAAGCAATGAAACAGGGGGAGTTGCTGAGAAAAGAGGTACCTCTTCAATTGCTTTTATTAGTGAAGATGTTAGCCGTTCACCTGCAGATCCAGAAGATATATATGCCTCTCAATTTCCTGAGGAAGGTCATGAGGTTTCATCGCCAAATCTGGGTGCTCATGCTGACTTGCCATCATCTACCAATACTCCTACTGATCATGCAGAGGCAAGCACTCAGACTGATAACTCAGCAGACTTTCGAAGACTGCTTGATATTCTTATGGAGATGCGAGGCCAGATTTATGCCCTGGGATGTGAAGTTCAGAACTTGCAAAATGCAGGTCAAGCCTCTTCAGTTTCTTTGCATGATCAAATTCATGCCCTTGCTCTTCAAGTTCAAGCTAATGCTAATGGTGAAGAAGTGGCTCAACTGAAGGAGGACTTGAAAAAGCTGGAAGGGATTGTCCAGTCGATGGGAGATTTCCAGCTTATTCGCGTTCCAAAGCAATCCTAATTTCATTATATTTTCGTCTCTACCTTTTTAATGTTAACAAAAAAGGGGAGATGGTGCAATTTGAGATTTGACTCTTGTTTGACTTGACTTTTGATTGACTTTACTTTTGTTTGGATGTTTGGTTGTGACTGGATTTGGATTTGAATTGTTTGATCGTTTAAATGTTTGCTAGTATCTTAAGTACTATGTTGGTATTTTATGGCAAAGATAGTGGTTTACAGGACTAACTCACTTATTTCCTGTGGATGCAGATTAATACTATCTTTACTAAGCCAATTATCTTTTGAAGAGATATCCATGTTTGCTTGAGTATTGTCTTGCAGGTCAAAAATATCCAAATCTGTAGGAAAGTTTTGTCACCATCAAAAAGGGGAGATTGTTGGAGAAAACTTCCATATTTGTTTTGAAGCTGACAAAACGTTTCCGTCAGTCTAGTCTGAAGACTTACAGACTCTTTCGTCAAAGTCTAAAGACTGCCAAACCACTAGACTCAAGATTCAAAGTCTACCCTCATTGATAGCTTCTAGACCGTCGAAGAAAACTTATCCAGAGTTGAGTATTTCTTTAAGGATTTGATGCTATTGACTGAAGAAGATCTCTCGGCTGGATATAACATCTCGGAATCTATTATTCATTTTTATTCGGGTAATTTAGATCCGTTGATTGGCAAAGCATACTTGGAAGATTTTACTTATGGAAACTCAGATCCTGATTGTATAGGCAAGCAGGAATAGTGGGTTATCGTCATATTCCTTAAATAACTCGATATCTCCCTAATTAACTCTGTCCAATGGGTAGATTGGAAAAGCTCCTTTGGAATGTGCCAACGGTTATGAAGGCATGAAGGAATATATAAGGAAGATGTTCTAGTTATTTGAGTGTGTGCGCGATAGAAAAATTTCAAAGTCTGAAGCTCCTTGTTCTTTGTCAATTCAATTGTTGAGCATAAACTTATACTCAAAAGAGAGTTTATACATTTGTGAGACCCTGAGGAAGTGTAGCAGAGTCTCTACACTGTGGAATCAAAGACGTGATACTGTAACAACTCTTTTAATTCATAGTGAAATTCAGCCGATGGGCTATCAGTGCGAAAGAGTGGATGTAGGCTTAGATTAAGCCGAACCACTATAAACCTTGTGTTCTTATTCTCTTCCCTAAACTCTTTTACTTTACTCGTAACTTTATTTAATTGTTAGAGTCTCGTTTCTATTTTAAAGTCTACTGTTAAATAAACTCAGGTTAAAAATAAAGTTTTACACTGTACTTCGCAAAAGTTTGTTTTCGCACCTATTTACCCTCTCTAGGTGCTCATACTAGCATTAACAACCTCAATTGCAATTTCGGTTGCAATAAATTTATTATATATATTAAGTATATATCATAAGTATATATTTAAAAAGTTGATCCAGTCCGGTTCCCACTTTGGAACCGCGAATCGAACTGACCGGCCACCGGGTCCAAGAGTAGGAACTAGAAACCGGACCGGCCTAAAATCGACTGGTTCGGTTCGGTCCGGGTAGTTCCCGTTGCACGCTCCTATATAGGGAGGGCTCCATGGCTTGTCTAGTTGGAATAAACTTGCCAGACACTTGGCTGGAAAATAGTGAAAGATGGCTGATTGGCCTCAACGGGTCAAGATCAATCGAATTGGCTTGAGCTAATTGGACTAGATTGACTTCGGTCTTGGCCGACTCAATTAAGCTCCAATTTTGTTCCCATTTTTCTTAATTTTGTCTAATCTAAGTTAAATTAAAAATTCCCAAATGAATTGGATCAAATTAGATGCAACTGATTGAATTGACTTGACTTGGTTTGATTTATTTGACATGAAATGTCGTAATTCCCCCAGTTTCGATTAAAATTGCACCGTGAACTAGACCAAAGTGTAAAATTGAGGTTCCATTGGCCAAATTGAAAGTCAATTGATCAAATTGGATGTTGGTTTGAAATGGATCAAGTTGAATCAAGCCGACATTCCATCTTTGATTTTCAATTGCATGTTCACTAATTTGATCATTCCATCTTTGAATATAACCAAGATTAGTAGCTAATAATGTAGCTAATAATGTGAGACAACCTCTATCTATAAAGTTAGAAAATAAACTTGAGTTATATCTATAAAGTTTTAAGCCACAAACCTTTCATTACAAGCAGTGCTTTACTCGGTTCACATTAGCAAGTTCCATATTAGACTAATTAAGAATTTTTATATTTCACCTCAATAGACCAATTGTGTATGGTAAATTACAATATCAATTAATATTGCTCATATAAAAAATAAAAAATAAAAAACTCTTACATTAAAAGCTTTGGGCTTGGCTTCCATTGAATTGCCATAATCCTCATGATGGGTTGACATTGTTTCTTCGTCGACATTGCCCCCTTGAAAATTTTTTAACACACTCGTTGGCAATTGACTGATTTATGTGTCAATCTAACTAAAAAAACTATAACTTCCTCCAAATTGATATCTTGGGCAGCCATGAAATCTTCTTTCCCCATACTCCGTTGGTCTTGCTGCTTGTAGAGGAGATTTCAAGTCACAAGAGCAAAACATAGACGTATCATTCTTGATTAGAGGAACCACAATCATTGATTGCGACAAATTCACTTATCTCTTTGTGGATTTTGATCTGGCAAAGTGGAAATTGGGGATTCTTTTCGTGAATTTGGGTTAGAGGTCAATTTTGGGGTTTTTTAAGCAAACTGAGGGACTTGAATTTGAGGGTTTTGTGGCTTTTGCTTTGTTTTTTTGTTAGATTTGATGAAACAAAAATCGATGTCTTTTTATTGAGTTTGTCCATGTTAGATGGCCGGTCATACCACAAAATATGGTTAAGATGACTGGAAGGCCACATCAGTAATTTCAGACGATAGTTGACTAAAAGGATCACATTAAATTTCACATAAGAGATTGGTATTGCATTGGACCAATTAAAAATTTTAAAATTACATTGGATTTTGTGAACTGAAGTAGCAATTTTCCTTTAATTACGATTATTGTTTCATAACAAAAAAGGTAGTACATCTGCCACTTCTCCGATGAATGAGTCAAAACAACCACTAGTAGTGGATAATTGTTCGAGTGAAGTGATCGAAGGTGTTGTTGTGGGATTCGTGGAATCCACAAAGAAGTGTTTGTAGGCCATTTTAACGGTTTCCCAAGATCGACATAGCTAGAAACTCAAACATCTTAAAGGAGAAGACGAAGATTTGCGTACCTGATTTTGAATTCATAGTTCTTGGAGCAAAACGACAGCAATCCAAGCCTTTAACACTGAAGATCTTCTCCTCTATGACCCTCGATTCATGGCTCGATGAGACCGCCACTCACAGCTTGCCTTATGTGAGGTGAGAGAGTTTTTCAGAAGAATGAGGGCTAGAGAAGGGACCTTAGCGCTATTTATAAAGTTTTGGACGGGCCCTCTCATAACGGGCCGGGCCCAACTCGGCCCACACAAGCCAGGCTCATATTCGACTGTTAAGAAACTTTATATCCTACCTTATTAGATCAACTCCGTAAGAACGGTTAATTACAATCTCAATTAATGTAGCTCATATCAGGAAAATTCTAACATTCTCCCACTTGAGCTATATTAATTAAGAATGTACTGTATGTGTGCACTTTTATGTTGATCTAGAGATAATTCTCAACAGTAATCCGATCCCATAAAGTCTCCAACACCGGATCATGGCGGTAACTGCATATACATATACAGAGCCTTCTATGGTCACAAATGCTATCAACTTTACTGATATGAATTTAATATGGTTGTGTGGCAAATCGATAACATCTCATAAAGAGTTTTACCTTATGTGTTATCCCATTTATCAGTCACTATTCTCTTACCTTAAGTGTCAAAGAAAACCGGATGTGGCACTAGAGAATATCATTATGGTTCTAATGAACCCACATATGTCTTATCTTTATGGTTAACATATCTTTATGTGTAATTGAGACATATGTACAAGGCTAACAACTTGATGCCCCTAGCCTTTACTCAAGATTTACGCAGTACCTTGAGATTTTCCTTAGATATATGTACACAACTCAATAACAATTTATACAAAAGGAGTTGATATATATCGAAATGTTACAAAAAGTAACAAAATATAGCGTAAACTTTATTAGAGCAAATCTGAAATAGCCCCCACTAAACGACAGTATCTATTGATTCTCCCAAGCCCATGTTCATGACATGTCGCTCAAATACACAAAGAGTAGGCCTTTAGTCAGTGGATCTGCCAACATATCGTCTGTGGGAATATGCTCTACTATAATGTCACCATTCTGTACCATTTCCTTTATGGGCAAAAACTTGACCTCCATATGCTTATACTCTTTGAGACTTCGGTTGTTATTGACAAATAACACAGCAAAATTGTTATCACAATATAACTTTATGGGTCTATCCACAAAATCAAATACGGTCAATTCCTTAATGAGGTTCCGAAGCCAAATTGCTTGAGTAGCAGCTGAAAAACATGCTATAAACTATGCTTGCATGATAGAGGAAGATATAGATTTCCGTTTCTCACTTTTCCACGATACTGCGTCTCCTGCTAACATGAATATATATCCTATATCGACTTCCTATCATCCTCACAACCAACAAAGTCTGCATCTGAATATGCCAATAATCGCAAATCATGGACATATTTATAAATCAACATATAATTTCTTGTTCTTTTCAAGTATCTCAGGACCTTTTTGGTAGCAACCCAATGATCGTGTCCTAGATTCGACTGATATCTGCCTAAAAGCCCTGTTACAAAGGCGATGTCTGGTCTGGTGCAAACTTGAGCATACATGATATTTGATTTTTCTCAAAATCCGATTAAGGACACTATGAGAGACTCAGCTTGTCACCCTTAACTACAAGAACGATTCCTAGCTTGCAATCCTGCATGTTGAATCTCTCCAAAATACGATCAACATATACCTTTTGAGATAAATCTAACATATGACGAGAACGATCCCTATGGATTTCAATGCCAAGAATGAAGGATGCCTCACCCAGGTCTTTTATGTCAAAATTCTTCAACAACATTTGTTTTGTTTCACGCAACAATCCAATATCGTTGCTTGCAAGCAAAATTTCATCCACATTAAGTATAAGAAAAATAAATTTCCTCCCACTAACCTTGCAATATATGCACTAATCTACTTTGTTCTCAACAAAACCAAAATAAGTAACAACATTGTGAAACTTCAAGTACCATTGTCTGGAAGCTTATTTGAGACCATAAATAACCTTCTTCAGTTTACATACAAACTTACCTGAATCATTTGCTGCAAAACCTTTAGGTTGCATCATATAAACCTCCTCATCAAGGTCTCCATTTAGAAAAGCAGTTTTAATGTCCATCTGGTGTAATTCCATGTTAAAATGAGCTACTAACGTCATGATCAATCTAAAGGAATCTTTAGAAAAAACTGGAAAAAATTTTGCTTCAAAGTCTATCCCTTCTCTTTGAGTGAAGCCCTTAGCCACAAGTCTAGCTTTAAATTTCTCAATCTTTCCTTTTGAATCTCTTTTAGTCTTATAAACCCACTTGCAACCTATGTGTGGCACCCCGTGAAGGGCCCCCGATCCGTTGGGGTCGCCACAGATCACACTCGCTTTTGCTTTCTCTCTACCTGAAGGTCTATTACTCTGATACCATAGAAATTTGACAAGTCCATGAATCCTGGGGGTTTATATTCTTTCTATAGGTCCCTGTGCAGTTTATATAGCGGAAGCATATTCAACATCTCCCCATCCCATAGTCAGAAACAATGCACACTAACTACACATTTTTATAGGTAAAAGCCAGACACTTTTATTTACATAAGTCTGATGGACATCTTAGTCGGTACATCAAAATGCCAAGATTTTTCTAAACTCGACTATTTTCAAAAGGTACTCGACTCTCTAACCACCAGGTACATAGGCCCATCAATTAGTGTCGGCAGTCAAAAAATGCTTCATCCGCTAAACATCACTCTCGGTGACACCCAGTCCGGTCCATCAGCTGGTGGCGACGGCAACGGCCCCAACGTACTCCCATCACAGCGAACGAACACAATTAGAAACTCCTGGATCACTAGGCTGGCGGGAGGACATGTCAAACATGATCAATACTCGCACCCGAACAAAAACCAACCCTCGTATCTCGGATGATGGTGCTCTGAACACTCACACTGAAGGTCGACCTGAATACCATAAAATGTGCCGGGGGTGACTGGTAGTAGAGGCATATCTTCTAGTCTGAAATGTTAGTCCCCAAACGGGGTGAGTACAACCACTCAACAGCAAAAGATCCATTAAACTATACTATGCAAGCCATCACGATCCAGTTTCATGCAAGATAGACAAGGCAGGTCATCAAGGAATGAGTATGCATCTAAACCATATAACTCTTCGGTGTAATGACCAAATGACCAGTGTAGTCCCAACAAACGAGATGCATCATGTCCAGTCACACAAGTCTCGATCATAGGGCCAAACTATTATGACACGTCCCATTCCATGTCATACAATTTAGTCTCATAACCAGACCACACTCACACTTAATATAATCATCAGTTTTAACATTCAAAAGGTTTTATCCCCTCGGAGGACCAATGTTTGCATCCCTCTAGGATTTCGCACCCAACCTGGCATCGCGAAAGCCTCTAGCATCTGGCCACTAGGCCACCGGGCATCCAGAGCGTGTTGCATTACACCTCCAGGCATCTCGCACCCCACCTGGCGTCATGAGGAATCGCCGGGGATCGCCATGAAAATGGTTACCCTTACCCTCCGGATTTACGTACCAACATACGACCAAGCATCTCGATGCTCCCGGGGAAAACCTCTAGGGCACTATGGACCCCAGGCATCCACAAGGCATCGACTCATTTGATCCTCTAGGCCTCCCGACTCTCGAGGCATTGTTGACTCAAAGGTCCAACGGCAACAATTAACATCTTAATATCAAAAACATTTTTCAATGGAATGACAAGATGTCCCATGAGTCTTCATCAAATCTCAATATTGAATGATATGCTGAATGCCAATATCATCATGTCAAATAACAACTCAAGATGCATTCACCTTTGGGACAAATTGAGCAAATTCGGAATAAAATAGCTCAAATATCACAATGCACAGTTTTAGTAAAAATTTCAGTATAACCCCTAAATGAACTCAGAAAATTCTAAAATTTTGATATGTTATAAATAAGGCCTAAAGGAAAAAGTTTCATGAGGAACACTAAGCCAAAATAGTTATGTATGAATTGCAACAGGTCGCATAACTCAGCCCCAAATTCATTCTAGAATCTACACTTCCACAGTAAAGTACCGCACAATGAAATAGACTTGTACCACTATATATGAATTTCGAAAAAGCTGACCAAAATATATGTTATAGTTTAAACAATTCCTTACAGCTTTCATGAAGAAATCAAGACCAAAATCATACTAGAGATTTCTATAGTAAATCAATAGAATCACTAGGCTACACATGAGAAATTCCTGACCACAAGGATTCAATAGAATCCGATGCCTATTCCTTGGCTAATTTTACTTTCAAAAATCCATCCAAAGCTATATTTATTAATGTAGGTCAAAGGAATTTAAAAGTACACATAGAAAACCAAAGCATTTCCTCAATTCTTCAATCCATTTCTACTTCAATCACCTAAAATTTAGCATCCACCATTCAAAACCCAAACATTTCAAGTCTATTGCACTACACTAGACAACAACAGCACAACATCATATAGATTAATGGACTTTTGCTTGCCTTAAGTCCTATGGTTCAATAGCTAGGGGGTTCGGTTCGGCGATGTGGCCCGATGGCAGTGAAGAATAGCGGTGTCAACGGCGGCAACTCGAGCACGGCAGAGAGCGGTCTCTTCTTCCTCTTCACCGTTCCCCCACTTCACTGCTCACTCACGAACTCTCTCGCTCAATCTCTCTCTCTCTATCACTCGCTCACCCGCTCACTCTTGGTTTCTCTCTTTGCTCAAGTTTCATTCGGTTCCTTCTCTCTCCTCCTCACCTAAATGAGCGTTTTGTTTCCTTTGTTTGTTGACTAATTCAGTCAATAAAATGAGATTCGGTGGTAGTAGG
Source organism: Eucalyptus leucophloia subsp. euroa (assembly GCA_017140325.1). Taxonomy (NCBI): domain Eukaryota; kingdom Viridiplantae; phylum Streptophyta; class Magnoliopsida; order Myrtales; family Myrtaceae; genus Eucalyptus; species Eucalyptus leucophloia. The sequence goes on along the minus strand of CM029470.1, from coordinate 27,649,160 downwards.
AAATGGTGACACCTCACACGTCCATGCAAGTGATGTGTCCTCTCTTGCTCGATCCTTCCCCATGTGTTGTCCACCAATCGATAAGTTCACGTGGCTGCTAAGTCAATGAATTTTCCTTTTGTTGACTCATTTGCCGACCGAATGAAAGGGAAGCTCGGGCAGCTTGGGCCAACAATTCGTGGCCGCATGGTCTCCGTGCATGGCCCAATTTCTCCAAGGATTAAATCCTTAAATTTCGGTACATGTATGGGGCATTTCATTTTCATGGTTTCCATGGAAATCAGTTGATCTTCTCTTATTCAATCCACTTCATGTACAAGTACGTGACTGAAATTCTTGCGTGGAGAAAGAAATCGACAAGGCTGCATGGGGTCGCGATAATGTACATGGGAGGTTCGGTCCAAGAGATAAAAAATAACGTGGGTGTTGGTGAGATTGTTCATATGGCCATTCAAAGACGAATTTCTTTTTCTCCAAAGTAAATGTTTCGGGACGTCGAGTGGCAATGAAACTAGGCCAAATGTGGTACCGATGATACTCTCGCCGATTAGTCACGGCCATTGCATATTTGAGGGTCGTCAAAATTTCCAGATGCCACACTATGGGCTTACAACCTTCTAGTAATTCAACAAGCTCCCAAACGCCATTATATTTCATAGATTGCATCTCATCTCTCATTGCATCCAACCACAAATCTAATTGAGGACAAGAAACGGCGTCTATATAAGTCATTGGATCTATAACGCAGCCTATATCGTAATCATGTTCTTCTAAATAGACTATGTAGTCCGGTGGTATAGTTGAACGCCTTTCCCTAGCAGACCTCCTAAATGGAGCCACTGTAACTTCATTTTGAGTCTGAGGAACTTGAAGGACTTCATCCATGGCCGTATCATCAATAGGATTCTCGGTGTTAACATGTTCAGTTTGTGGCACAGTAGGCTCTATAATCATCCGCATAGGTAAGGAGAAAGACATAGCAGGTCCTGTCATGTTGTCATGTTCACTAATTTGTGAACAACCATGCTCTTCGGCTACATCGAATTCCAAAAACTTGGCCATTTGTGATTCCACAATCCTTGTTCCTTCACTTGGATTATAAAACCGATATCCCTTTGAATGTTCTGAGTAAGATACAAAGTAGCATCGAGTGGTTTTAGCCTCCAACTTACCTAATGTTGGATTATACAATCTTACTTCTGCAGGACATCCCCAGACCTTGAAATGATTCAAACTTGGTTTGCGTCCAGTCCATAACTCAAAAGGAGTTGATGTAATAGCTTTGGTAAGAACACGATTCAATATATAAATGGTTGTTTTTAAAGCCGCACCCCATAAAAAATTAGGCAAATTAGTCCTGCTCATCATACACCTTACCATATCCACAAGAGTATGATTGCGCTTTTTAGCCACACCACTCTATTCAAGACTTCCAAGCATAGTGAACTGAGCCACTATCCCAGAATCCTCTAAGTATTTAGCAAATGGCTCTTTAATTTGCCCAACATTGCTATGTCTACCATATTATTCTCCACCTCGATCAGATTTAACCACCTTTATTACATTTCCTAACTGTTTCTTAACTTCAATCCGAAAAATCTTGAATTTGTCAAGAGATTCAAACTTTTCATTAATCAGGAATAGGCAACCATACAGAGAATAATCATTGATAAACGTGATGAAATAAAAATTTCTACACAAAGTTGCAGTATAGGGTCCACTAATATCGGTATGAATGACTTCTAGTAAGTCAGAACTTTGAACTGCGGTTTTCTTCTTTATCTTAGTCATCTTTCCTCTACAACAGTCTATGCAAGTCTCTAGGTCACCTTTAAGAGTAGGCAGGATATATGTCTTTATCAGCCTTTCTACTCTTTCTTTAGATATATGACCTAGTCGTTTATGCCATAATGCATAAGACTGTTCCTTAGGTAGAGGTCTTTTGGGAACAACATTTTCAACTATATTAGTGACGTATATATCCACTGGGAGATAAATACAATCTGTACAATCCATTGAACATGTTGCAGCACCCAACCTTATTTAAACTAAAGAACATAGATACAGTATTGTTCTTTATTTCAAAAGAGTAACCACATATATTCAAACATGATATGGAGACTAAGTTCCGTTTAAAGGAATGTACATAAAAAGTGTTTCTCAATATCATATTAAAACCAGTATCTAAAATTAAAATGACATCTCCCACGAACTCAACGTCAATCTTGTCGTTGTTTCTCACAGTGAGCTTTGATTCATTCTGATTTGGCATCCTTCTGTTTGTGAATCCCTGTATGGTAAATGCAACATGATTAATTGCACCACTATCTAGCCACCAAGAACTAGATGGGGCTACAAATAGGTTGGATTCACAGACAAGTGCTAAAGAATCATTACCTTTATGCTCATTTTTGGACAACCAAGCTTAATATTTATCGCGGTGTTTCTTTATGTGTCCCATCTTCCTACAAAAGTAGCAAAGGACACATTCCCCTTTAAAAGGTGCCTGTCTAGGAGCCACTTTGGTGGAGGGGCCAGCAGCTTCAGGATTTCTTCTCTTAGGAGCTATATTGTTAGAAGCGCCTATAGCTTTAGGATTTCTTCTATTATGTGCAATCCATTTACCATTTCTGTTGGCAGAACTAGAGGCATACATGGCAAGATGCCCTCTTTCTTTCTTCAGTTTCTCTTCCTCTGCTACCACTCTAACTATAAGGTCATTGATTGACCAAGCCTCATTTTGCGAACTATAGTTCGTCTTGATAATTCCAAAATTAGGACGAAGAGAATTTAATGCTTGATGCACAATGCAAGCTTCACGGATATCAACCTGAAGAATTCGGAGTTTTGTCTACAGATCTACCATCCTAAGCACATAATCTCTAACTCCAATCAAACCATCATACCTCATATTAAAGAGTGATTGCATAAGTATACCTATTTCAGCATTGGAAGAGACACGATACCTAGCCTCCAAAGCTTCCATTATTTCCTTAATAGTATAGTTAGTTGACAAGCCACTCATCAAATGTTCATGAATTGACCGTTTCATAATGAGCAAGCAAATTCTATTACTCTTTTCCCATGCAGCAAAACGTACTTTATGGAATTCTTACTAGCATCAGTAAGGTCTGCCGGCCTATTCTCAGTAAGAGCAATATGAACATCTGCTAACTCCATCCCAAACAGAAAATCCTCTTTCTGTTTATTAAAGTTTGATCCAATGAGAACCTTAATCACAATGGAATTGCCATTTACAGAGAAGGTGATTGATTATACAAGCAATACATATAATTAGCATCATGTGAGTGCTAAGCACACATCTCAAGAGCTACATACATCATCATATAAGCACCTTTGAGCAGAATACATGACATGCAATTGTACTCTTCACACGACAGCGGTCCATGAAAATATATTCTAACATTTCGCGAATTCACCACCTTTGGGTGTATGAACCACTAGGGTTAGTCACTTTTCAACCATATGCTATACATATATCTCTTCATAAACTAACGTACAATCACCTCCTTTGGGAGTATAATCATGCATCAGAATAGAAGACATTACATTACAATATGAGACCAATGTTTTTCAAATCTAATCAAGTGTGCCACTTTGGCGGTCACAACTGAAATGAATCATCAAAATCCTCTCATATCATGAATATAACTTTCTGACTCACATTCACCTTTCACATATGATTTTAGACTTGATGACAAGGGCTGTTTCTCCCCAAAATCACAAGTCATGCCAATTGCATTGCTCCATCCATTAATACACACTACTAATAAATCAACACTATACATATTCCTTAAGTGATGATATATTCATAAGCATGTAATTGTATATCCCAAACCATGCAGAAATATTCCAAAATTACATCAAAATTCACGTCTTTATGGTTTCACACACAATTTCATATCCTTAAAGGCATCAAGAAATTCAAAAAAGCACACCACAAGGTAGGAAATTCACATACGAGCACGCCCATATCAACCATGCGCCAAACGGACGTCACACGTGCCCTCACGCGCCACTAGAGTGTGCAGTGCGTGAGCGGCACGTGCTGGCATCCTGAAACCAGTCTGAAGCCGGTCTGACCGATCAACGAGTCGAAATGGTCAATGGCCAACCAGCTCGGGCCAACCGGTCAACTCGGGTTGGGTCAACCCAGTCAATTCAAGTCGGCTCAACCCAAGTCGGGTCCTTGGTGACGTCATCGGTGACGTCACATGCCATGTGGCGGTCGCACGTAAGGCGGCTTACGTGCCGTCATCATGACATCATCACTAAAACGCGTCCATGGCGGTGGCGAAGTCGACGGGATGATGTCATCACCGCTAAGGTAGTCACACGTCGGCACGCATGGCGCGCATGCGCGCGAGGCCGCATGGCAATCCACGCGTTGGCGCGCATGAGCGCGCGCGTGTCTCACCGATTCCCAGCACCGCCTAGGCACATGGTGGCGCGTGAGGAGGATTTCGACATCGTCTAGAGACGTTCTACCACCAAATTGCTCGTATGGACGACAAGAAGCCATATATGTGATAAAAATTCACTTTCATCGAACCAAAAATCATGAAAGACGAGCAAAACATCCCGAGCTTGATTCAAATCCGAAATAGGTATAAATATCATATTTGTCCTCCATCAGAGCATGCTACCCATGAAAACACTCAGCTCGACAAAATGAATCCGTATATACAGTCAAAATCAAATTTCAATGGATAAATTCTTCAAGTTCTAGTTTATGCCGACTCTGATACCAAATGTAGGCCGTCTAAATGGCTTCGCAAGATCGACATAGCTAGAAACTCAAACATCCTAAAGGAGAAGATGAAGATTTGCATACCTGATTTTGAATTCATAGTTCTTGGAGCAAAACGACAGCAATCCAAGCCTTTAACGCTAAAGATCTTCTCCTCTATGACCCTCGGCTCTTGGCTCGATGAGACCGCCACTCACAGCTTGCCTTATGTGAGGTGAGAGAGTTTTTCAGAAGAATGAGAGCTAAAGGAGGGACTTTAGCGCTATTTATAGAGTTTTGAACGAGCCCTCTCATCATGGGCTGGGCCCAACTCAGCCCACACAAGCCAAGCCCATATTCGACTATTAAGAAACTTTATATCCTACCTTATTAGATCAACTCTGTAAGAATGGTTAATTACAATCTCAATTAATGTAGCCCATATCAGGAAAATTCTTACAGTGTTTAGTCGGTGTCACAACTAGTAGATTTTCCATACTTTCAAGTTTAATTTATATCGTAGAATATGAATGATTTGGAAAATATTTTCTTAAAATTGATTGCTTGTATTGCTTAAATTAATTAGTTAATGAAATATGTTTTCATTATTGATAACATTTGTATCTAAACATCTTTGTAGATGATGAACTTATTAATTTTATTCATTTTCATAAATAATATAAGTGATCATATATAAAAAATTATTTTTCAAATTATTTATCTTTCGCGAAACAAACGGAAGCTCGTACATTTATGCTTTTGACAGAAAAACAGTAGTGTTCATTTGACTTCAACTTGTAAATATTTCACAAGAGGCAAAGATTTATTATAACTTTCCTTTGCGCATAACTTTTTGGACAATTTCCCATACGAGTCATGTTCCCATAATGGGGAGTCTAGAAAGCACAAGTTTGAAAATCCGAAGTTGTCGATCATGACCCCAAATGATGTCCCAGATCAAGGAGCGCATGGCGATGGGTATGCTGCGCTGTGTTGTTTTCTTTTATTGTTAAAGGAGGACACATATTGATGTTTGGCATTACTTCATTACCGTAGACGGATCGTCGATTGACAATTTTAGTTGTTAACCCTTAATTATGGATCTTCGTCGTAACATGGAAACTGTGACGAAACTGTTTGACAGTTAAACATCCTTGGGCAAGCAAACATTCTGCAATGTTTATTTACATGAATATGTTGTAACCCGTTCTTTTGCTTGCTAGAATGACTATGGACAACATTATGCCTGCGTATAACCGAATTAAATAAGGTTGGTATCAAATGGAACTATGCAACTTTTATCATACTGCAAAAGAAACTTGTTTTGTATGTGATATGGTTGGGTGGAATGAATGTGTGGATTTGTATATGCAAGAATCTATTTAGGCATGCCTGTGGAGTTCTCTGTGATCAATTTCATGTAGTCCAATGATTTGGAGCACGATCTTCCAGGGATGGTAAATAGGTAACCTCTTCATTCATTTCTGTTCGACCACATTGGGCCATTTGATGCAGTAGGTACTATGTTTTAAGCAGGTAGTATGGGACGAGGATCGATTCAAGTTGGTTGTTGGATTCATTAAATCTTTCATTTAGTGCTCGCCGGGATGATGCAACAATCAGCGCGTATGAACATCGAAAGAATCAAATGGGAGCGTAGGCTGATTTTGTTTAGTATTTGGCATCACTGTCACATTGCGCACTTGTCACCCAGGTGTAATCTTGTACCATTAAAATTCTCGATGGGTGATGAATGCATGTAGGTGTCCAATGGAGCTGAAGGGATCGGTTTTTTGTGTGCAAGATGTTGCCAATCTTAGGCACGTTACCTGTTGATCATTCCGAAATTGTTAATATGATAACCCCACTTTTTGTAGATCTCGATGAATTTGAAGTTAGACATTTGATCCTTTTGTTCAAGCTGTTCTGACTCGATTGGATAACTCCATCCTTCTCGTGGGCAGACGCAAACTTAACAATCAGAATCTGATGCAACGACTATTGTAATGTAAAGTGACGTTGCTTCTATAGTTGACGCTATAGATGGATATCGAATAAATTTATAATGGACGACTCGGTTAGATGCGATGATATCAGACATTGTGCAGAATATGACAGGTAAGAAGTAACATTGGCAGGTGACGATTTTTCCAAAGTGGGAATGGCTATCATCGAAAACCATCGTTAGTTATCAACTACGTTAGCCAAGAGTTGGAAAGCAACCGGTAATAGCTTTTTTTTTTTTTTTTTTTGGGACGGATATCAATATTGGCCTGAACATAGGAAAAGTAAAAAAGAAAAGAAAAGAAATTTAAATTTATTGTATTGATACAAATTCGATCTTAAATCTTTTAATTGGAATAATTTAATTTTATGTCTTTTTGCATTTGTGCCATTTAAGTCTAGTAGGTCAATTTTGACTAGGAATCACTAGTATGGATGCCAATCGTCTCACCTGACATAACCTACATGACATAATTGATGCTAATGTTAACAAATTTTACAATCTTTTTTTCATTATGGTTTGTGAACATCGCCGGCAACCCTCCCTAGCCACTAGGCAAGGGCTTGCAAGCCCTCATCAGCCATTAGTGAGGGTCGCGGCCCTTGCCCAAGTTGCAAGGATCAAGCCCTCGCTAGAGGCCACAAAGTTGTGAAAGTGTGAAGTTCTTATCCCAAACATGCACTGCGAAGCATCTAAACCTTCCAGTCTTCTGGACCATCTTCTGAAATCTCTCCAACATCAAACCCAGGGAGCATGCATCAAAACATAATTTTAAATTCCAATATGCATGAATTGATCGTAATGGAAAAATAAAACGATAGGAATAGATTAATCATCTTACATGCAGTACAAGGAAATCCGCCTAACAAAGCCATGATACAGGTGGGAGCAGTTGGACAGATTTATTTAATCTGCTCGAGGAAAATTTCCCCTAGATGTATAGGCCTTCTGATATCAAACTAATTCTTATTTTGAGCAGCAGAGATTAAGGAGGAGCGCACTCACACTAGGAAGAGAGACGGATTCCAAGTGCTGGAACAAGCTGAGCAGCCAAAGAAAGCAGATTAGAGTTTACTTCAGTTTGAAATTTTTTTGCAGACGGAGGACATCGAAATATGCATAGCCTTAGGACCAGCACAGTGGGAAAGTTTCATCTCAAAATCTCGAGAATCTACGATGACCACCCCAGAAAAGTTCTTATGCCCCCGATTTGGAAATTCTCATCCGTCGCAATCATTTAAATAGCTACAACATAGTGCGAATTCTCTCTCTAACATCATCTGAGAATGAGCGTCCACAAAAATCTCCCCAAGATCATTATATCTGTTTAAGTTAGGAATATACTTATGCAAAATCAGTGAGCAGCCGTTCAGCTGCAGTGAAATCCAGTGGATCAGTGGTCCCTCCTCATTAAAAACTACTACAAACACTCTCTCATTCAGGCTAAGCTGAAGCCTTAACTCAGCTTCAGATAAGACAACACGAGAACACGCATACATACACCCATATATGTCCATGATATGTTGGAATGAGCACAAGCTAGAATTTTCAAAACAAAGTCGCATCATCTGGACCACAATATCCCGTGAATTGTTGAACATTCCTAGACATAACCGGTGGGAGCCACAGTTTAGATGCAGCTCTTTGCTCATGGAAATCAAATGTACCAGTAGGAGCCACAGTTTTCGCGAGCGACGTGGTTAATGACCCGCTTCCCGTCCCCGATTGGAGAACCCCACAACCCGGAACTACTTCTAGCTCAATGGAGTATATTCGCAACTCGTCGGACGCAGAGGAAAAATCGAAGCCGCCAATGGGGCTTGTCAACGGAAGCGGAGGCGGCGTCAGAGTAAAGAGTGAATGGAAAGAGGCCTCCGCAGTAAGGGGAGGGAAGCGCGCAGAAGATTTAGGAGAGACGAGGATCCGGATTCAAAATGAAAAGAGGGAGCTTTCGGTGGTGAAGAGGGAGGGAGCAGAGGTTGCTAATGAAGGGAAGAGGGGTCGTGAAGAGGGATGGAGATAGGGAGAGAGCAGAGCAAGGCGAAAAGCCTAACCTGAGCTCGTCCGACGCGGACGTCGAATCGGAGCCACCGATGGGGCTCCGGGAGGTGACGACGGAGGTGGAGGAGGAGGCGGAGGCGGAGGCGTGGTCGGGAGTGAAGCGCACGGAAGGTTGAAGTCGATCTCGTTGGAGGGAAGGAGGAGAAGTCGGGAAACGAAGAGGCAGAGAGAGACAGAGCGCGCGCAGAGACAGCATGACGAGCCAATGGAGAAGTAACGGAGAGAGAGCGCGAGGGAGTTTCAAAAATTCTGACAGGGTGGGTCCGCCGAGGCACGTGGCGGACAATGAGTGGACTGTCCATTGCCCACGTGAAAAGTCAGACCCACCGAAAGGATTCTCTTTTACTAAAGTCAAGTCATCCAAACCCCCCCCCCCCCCCCAATTTCCTTTCCTTTTCTTGTTCCGGTCCGTGTAAGTCTTCCTCTTCTTGGATGAAGATTCATCTCTTTTCTTTCCGAAGAAGTATCCTGAAAACTTGTCCGATAAATCAAAAAAAGAACGGATTGATCGAAACTCCTGATAGGATCCAAGGTCTTCCTTGAAACATCTGTTTACTCCAGTAGGATACAGGGGAAATGTCGAGAGAGCAGGACCCCTTTCGCATGCATGTACACATCCTTCCCAACAACAAGTGGGTTTGTAATTTCTGTGGGTATGAGCATCGCGGAAGCAAGACGGCCATCAGGGCCCACCTTGCTGGAGTTGCGGGATATGGGATTCAGGGCTGCAAGCGTGTTTGTGACCAAGTGAGATCAGAAGCCCTCACAGCGTTGAATGGGAAAAGAGCGGTGAAATCAAGCACCAACCAAGGCAATGTTGAAGAGTGTCCACATCCGCTTGAGACTGTGAATGATGAAGATGATTGGATGGTCACTTCATTTGCTGCCTTGCCGAACCTGAGCACTGACGTCATAAGCACTGTAGGTCCGAGTTCATCAGCCTTTCCTCCATTGCCTGAGACTGTGAACAATAAAGATGATTGGACGGATGATTGGGAGACGTTACCTGAAGATCATTGGGCGGTGACTTTACCCGATGCCTGGTCGGACCTGAGTTCTAGTGTCATAAGCACTGTAGGTGCAAGTTCATCAACCTTTCTTCCAAAGACGAATTTGCGCAATCAGTCTCTTCCTGCTCGAAACGTGAGCCCACACAGGGCCTCTCCATTCTGGCCACGACCCCCTCAACCTCATGCGGTTGATTCTTACATTCAGCCGCGGAATTTGAGTCATCTCATCAACCATCGAGACCTTGTACCTGAAGATTTGACTAACATGCTATCCGCAGTGAACGCAGAAGTGGAAGAACCCAATACCGAGGTTCCACAAGGTGATGTGCATCTCCAAATTCTTCATATGTTAAAGCTCAAGAAGCATGCTTAATTTGTCTTCTGATTCTTACTTTAAGAGTGGGGATATAGGTAGGACGCTCAGATTTCCTATAGTAACTAACAACACAAAATAGGTAAGGAATTACTAGGAAGAGAGGAGTCTAGGAGTCGATGAATGATAACTAATAGTTCTTTGGAAAATAGGAACAAACAAATGCTTTTTAGGTGTGACATTCAAATCTCGAAAAGCCATAACTCTCTCTATTCCCTCATATCACAAATGAAAAGAGTCATGTGAAACACAGAAGCTAGGACTCCACCTAAATTTTTGGAGACTAGGACATAGGCGTATACCCGTGCATTCATGGAAATTAAAGTATATGCTATTTCTGTTATATAAAGCTTTAAATCAAAGTATGATAACTCGTCAATTCATTTCAAATGCAACCTATCACATGCAAAGATTGAGGCAAAAAATAAACTCGCACGAATTGCTTCTTGCACATAAGTTCACTTGATTAGTGAACTTTCTTTGTTGGTGGGCTGACCTTGGAGATGGACAATTATATCAATACACATAAAGCATCAGCTTAAATTCAATCTCATGTACCAATCTTGTGAACGTCATTTCAAATTTCATCTATGTTTACCTTAGGAGCAACACCCCAGATTAATTCACTCAGAGTATTGTTGCTCTGACCCATGCCATACTAAGTTGTTTCTCATCCCGACAATTACTCCCTGCCCCTGTCGAACTGGGTCATTATAGGCCTGCCAGCTTCTGAGTAGTTCGTCCTCAAATCACACGGCTACTAGAGGGGTTGTTGCTTTCATGCCACATTGCCCCTTGATTAATTCACTTGAGGTATTGTTTGTTTTAACCTGTTTCATATCAAGTCTCACGGTTTTGTTTTTTAACGTATACGTAGGCACTTTATCAAGAGATCACACGAAGAAAATCAAATATGGAAGTTTTGACAGAAAGGATGGCCTCCCTAATGTTGGCATTGGATGGCAAAAAATTGGTAAAATCGACTACTGTTCAAGAAAAGAAATAGCTAAAGGAAGTAATGGGACCATCGTCCTTGAGGGCATCTATGAAGGTAGACCTGTTGCAGTGAAACGCCTTGTTCGGGCTCATCGTGATGTTGCTTCCAACGAGATTCAGATTTTGAGGGCACATGACGGACATAAAAATATCGTTCGGTATCATGGAGTGGAGTCCAACTCGGAATTCGTGTATCTTGCTCTGGAGCGCTGTGCTTGCAGCTTAGACGAATTAATTCAAGCACATTCAGATTCTTCAAATAACTCTGCATTCCCCGGTGATCCAGCATCAACGGACGATTATAAAATCAAATTGGATTCTATTAGGGGTATGATGCAAGATGTTAACTTGTGGCGGGCAGATGGTTATCCCTCACCTTTGTTGCGGAAGCTGATGAGGTAATTTCTATGTTTTGATTTGCCAAAAGGGTCTGAATAGAGAGATAACTGCAGTATCTTATTGCGGCACTCCTAAAATCAACTGTCACATATTTGTATTTGTAGTGAGCTTGCTTACATATGTTTTACATGACTCAGAAGCATCTCATAGAGATCACTAGCTTCATGTACTCTTCCTTGCTGGTTTATGTGGGTATCAGGTGCTAGTTGAAGGACATAATAGCTCTCCTGCAAAAACTTCCAAGTGATGCATGATACGGGGAATTATTAGGTCACTACCTTGACTGTGGTGAGCCCCATGCAATCACCATCGTGGGCTAAGTTTTGAACCTTGCAGCTTCCTTTCTAGAGTCTGTTAAGTCCAATCTCACCATCAAGGCTAAATTCTCAGTTTTCTTTCCATGGAAATCATTTAGGTATTATCAATTACGTGGTAATAATTCCATTAATTTTCCCATCTTGGTAAAAACAGTATGCCTTCTTCCCTTTTGATTTGCGAATGCTGTAGAATCCTCACGCACTCAAATCGGAAAATGTTGATGCTATTGATACAGCGATCAAATTATATACCAGGTTTTCATTGTAGAGTTTATGTAAAGAACCTATAACAGTTTTTTTCTCCAGCGTACTTGTGACATCCTTATTGGGTCTTAGTATGTTAAAGAAACTCATTATTTTCGAATAAGATATGGCTTAGTATATGTATATAATGCCTTCAAGTGGCTCGGATGCTACTTGGTTCTAGATACATTGTTGATTTAAGTCATGATGTCTTCTCTATTTTATGACACAGACATGTGGTTAAAGGACTCAGCTATTTGCATGACTCGGGAATAATCCATCGGGACTTGAAGCCTCGAAATGTCTTGATTACTAGAAATCAACCATTTTGTGCTCAGTTATCTGATATGGGCATTAGCAAATACCTTCCTGAAGATAAATCTTCCCTGGGATATCATGACACCGGTAAGTGCTCATGACAGCTTAATCGAGATCTTTAATCTTCTTTTCCTCAAGATTGATCCATGCATAATTTGAATTTATACAGTGGTAAAAGGCTGTCAAATGGGCGGGTCGGGTAAAAAATGGTTAGACTCATATTGATCCATTTTCATGTAATGTAAATTTGATGACCCATACTTGACCCAACCAATATAAGATCCATACTGCATTGTATCGCTTCTTATGTAGTGGTAAAGTTTGTGGAGATTTAGTAGTCCTAGCCATGGCCTCCCTTCATTAACTAATGAATCTATCGTATTCATCTATATATGGTCCAAGTGATGAGGATCGTTTTATTGATCTTAGATGTCTGTCTTGCAGGTTGTGGAACCTCGGGATGGCGAGCACCTGAACTGCTACGTCATGGTGGGCGCCAAACGCGGGCAATGGATGTGTTTAGTTTAGGTTGTGTCTTGTGCTTTTTCTTCACTCGCGGAAGACATCCATTTGGTGAAAATCTAGAACGTGACTACAACATTGTTTACAACAAAATGGACCTGTCCTTTATGGACATACCAGAAGCTCATGATCTATTTTTGTGTTTACTAAACCAAGACCCCAAATTGAGGTGAGTGTATTGTCATCCTTAATTTGCATCACTACCATTTTCATTCTGCCATTTGATGGATTTTATAGCCATTGCCAGTTGACTGATTTCCAACATCACTTAATCTCGTGAGTACAAAAGGTGGCTTCAAATTCGTCCAAGATGGCTTAAAATCTGTCCTGCCGGTGAGGCTCTACTTAATGAGCAAAAAAGTGTAGATCCCACTCATTTCTTTTGACAATCGACAATAGTAGCCGGGAAAAAGGTTGACCATGTGATAGCCTAAATGCCTTTGACAATTGTGGTATTCAAATGGAAGATGATCATTGTGGGAGGCCTAGTTATCAGGGCTATAAGTTTGTTACCCGCACATGGACAAATAAATTCCAATCATTCGTAGCGCAATATTAGATTTGCTATACATACACCGAAGAGGATTTCGTACGAACATTCCAAGGGTTTAGCATATAGTGCTCACTGTGAAATAAGAATCCTAGAGACTGGATGATTAGATTGCTAATTTAAGGTACTTGGAGTAAATAATTGCTGGGTTCTTTTCGTAGTCAAACAACCGCCTTCATCCTGTCGTGAGTTGTGAAGTGCATGGGAGATTTTAGACATTTTGGTTGCTCTTTCATTGAGCTAATGTAATTTTAATTGTTTTAGAGATTGCACAAATGCCGAACTTGCGATGCTTTTAAAATCGGGAAGTCGGTCAATTTCAGAATTGTTTGTGTAGTTGATTTCTTTGAGCATATTGGTTCAGTAGTAAATTATTTTTAATGACTAGCAGGCCAGAGGCATCGGAGGTGCTTCACCATCCATTTTTTTGGAGTTCGAAAACGAGACTGTCCTTTCTTAGTGAAGTCAGCAATACAGTAGAATTGGAAACCAGGGCAGGCAATCTAGATCTTCTCAATGCATTGGCGAGCACTGCGCAATCGGTTTTTGTTGGGAATTGGGAAGACAAAATAGAGCCTCCAGTTATGGCCGAACTACGGAGACGGAGGCACTACAACGGTAGCCTTGTCAGACACTTATTGAGAGCCGTGAGAAATGTGTATAGCCACCACATGGAATTTTCAAAAGAAGTTAAGGTACTCTTTTGCGCGCTCTCTCTCTCTATATGAAACTGTGGTAATAATATCTGCAGCAGCATGCATGTAAGGCTTAAATGTGTCGTTGCTTTAATGATTCTGGCAGGAGATCCTCGGACCGGTTGATGATGGTTTGGATGCTTACTTCGCTATACGATTTCCCAGACTCTTGATTGAGTCATACAGAGTAGTGTCCCAAATCTGCATAAGGAAGGAATTGCTTGAGAGAGTACTTTCTAAGTAACGTGCTTTCGACCCTTTGGCCACTTCCCACGGTGGTTCCTTCTTCAAGCCAGCGGGGTTGGCCATGAAGCAGAAATTCATTCCACCTGTCCTTTTTGTTGTTCCCGCTGTCTTGGTTACGAGGATCAAATTTGGACGGGCTTAGGACTCATCGTATTATTCCTAATATCAAGATTTGAATAATTTTGTAGTATACTATTGCCACATACTTTAAATGTTTTGTCTTGTTCTTGCTATTGCATAGACAAATATTATCTTTCAATTTCGTGCAATTTTTTCAATATCGCAATTTTTAAATTTAACTCGCGTACTTTTTTTTTCCAAAAATTTTGTTTTTAGAGTTCAAAAAAAAAAAAAAAGGCCCAGGCACACGCTTGGGCCAATAGGGCGCGGTGATCAGCCCTTGTCGACACTTTCATCGACAAAAAGTAGCTTTCAACCCGTTAGTAGTTCAGCACTTCTTTCCCTAGCTAGTAATTTTTTTTTCCATATGCACTCTAACTATCTAAAGAAAAATATTTAGATTAAGTAAATCTCAATGAAGAAAGTAACACTCATAGTTATGAAAGAAATGTCACTCTACTTGCAAGTATTTACCTGTGAAATAGACATCACTCTATTATTTTGAATTATTTAATCATGCAATTAACGATTTTTCTGTGTAATTTTAGACATATCTCGTATAGTTGATAATTTTCTCTCATTGGAGCTAGTGGCTTTGGGAATTGAAAGTATGAATCCACATGTAATTAAAATATATAAAAAAAATCACACACGTATTTCAAAACCTCAAAAAGCAATAAATGGCAAGAAAATGCATTAATAGTTCTAAGCCTCTTATAAAGTGGACGAAAAACCTTATGTATCATCTACATACTCCATGCATTTTCTAATCAAATTTATGTACATTTAGTTTGTCCAATCAAGTTGTTCTAGTTTCATAAAACTTCAAATCAAGTCTATCCATCAAACCAAATTTAGCGAACGTGGCATCAAATGACCCCAAAGTATGATGTAGAAAATATATATGAATGCACACATGGATGTGTGTGTGAAAAAAAAATAGCTGATATAGACAATATTGAAGTATTACATGTTACCCAATGTTGACACTCGTGTGGACGTCTAGATTGGAAAAATTTAATCATGTCATATTCACTACGATATCACTCGACAGTCATGTTAGCTGGCTTTGGCCGCATTTGGTGTCAAAAGGACTTGACTAAAAAGTTTATGAAAAAAGTAGAATGATATCATTGGACAAATTAAAAGAATTTGGTTAAAAACCAAAGTAAAAATGAAAGTATAAGGATGAAAAGTAAAATTTCTTGTAAAATAATATTCGGCTCTTGCGTGGATTGTCACTGTGGCAATATTTTTATACGGACACATATATGCTTTATTATTTTTCACTTCCAACATTCCATGATTTCGCTTATAATTTCTTCTCTTTTATTGGTATTTGGCTTTATAATTTTACTTTCATGATAGGTAGGTACTCACAATATTTATTGGTTTGGAGAGATAGGATTTTAGCGTGGTCCAAACATTGGATTTCCCGTGATTACAGGAGCGTGTTAAGTGCTCCTTCTCTCTCTCTTTGAGATTGCTTCAGAAGTTGTAAGTACTTTTTTTTTTTATTCTAACCGCATATAATGGGTGACAATATCTCGAGTCCACGAAAAAGGTTGAAGACATATAAATAATATTATTATCAAACAAATCACACCAACATTTATTCGCAACCAATCCATCCAAAACTATCATCAATCATTAAGCCGCTTTTGAAATTATTGCATGTGAGAAATTCTAATATAGTTCGACCCAAAAAAAAAAATCTATTATAGGGATAACAATCATTAAAAAATTTTCATTTTCCAACTTGAAAAGCTTTCTCACGTTTTATAATTTGACCTTAGTCATCGCATAATAGTGATTATAGAGCATGGTATAATTTCTTTTCCAAAAAATTTCTGATTACATTCACCACGCAAAGCTTAGCAAGCCTCAAACATAAAAGTTGAAGTTCCATAATAACAAATTCTCGTGAGGCCGTGTATTGCAACTACCCGGATTCGCCGTGTGTTAGTTAACAATTGGTCGCACAATGTCAACTTTTCTATACTTTTTTTTTTGTCAGTCCTACTCTACTCTCAGACTTTTGTCATGCCTCTTGCAGGACGTGGAAGTCGAAGCCTACTCCTGAAACTTATGCGTCCCCATCCCCATCCCACCTTGAGAAGGTGAAGATTTGAACCCCTCACCTCCCCTTCCATGTTGGAGGATGGCCACTGGGGCGAATCCCAGTGGTTTCAACTTTTCTATACACGTACCATATATACGTCCCAAAAAATAAGGTAATCAATGCATGCCACAGTGAAAAACCACCCTATTTACGAGGAAAGGGGCGAGGCGATGGAATGGAATCTGCCACTCCACCAAATTGTTTTTTTTTTTTCCTTTTTAAATTTCTCTCCCTTTTTTTTAAATCTTGTATTTGTTATCTTTCGTACACTTTTAAATTTTGATTCTCATTCATTTTATAGAAAATTTTTCTCTTTTATTTATTTTATTTCTTTCTTTTCAATCCAATTATCGTGTCCATTTATTAGCTTAAAGTTTATTTTTCAACTTAAATTTATCTTGATCAATCCTTTTTCTAGTAAAATTCAAGTACAATCAAATTGTCACATGTTTCCAAAGTCTTAGATAAAATAAAAATAGACAGATTAAGGAAGTATATTAGATAATAGATTTACATAGTTTGGTTATAGTGACTTACATCCATTGGGAGAGCAGTAATAAGTTCCACTATAAATCAAACAATACAACAGATATTATAACCACACTCAAATCATTCAAATACTTTCAGTGTTTCTCAACCCCCAATTACACCCAATAACTCAAACAGTATTCATCCCCATAAATTATCACAAAATAATATCTTAATCTCACAAAAATATTAAACAAATATTATCATAAGAGTTTCACGATTTGAACATAACTTCATGAATGTAGTTCACGAGTTCCCTTTGCATCTCTTCACACACTAAGCACTCGCACACAAGTAGTGCTTCAAGACCTATTCATATTGAAGCACTTTTTGTATGCATTCATCTACATGTTGCCAAAACAAAAACTCCAATGACTGAATATATATCTATATATTTAAGTTGATCAAATATTGCTATAATTCAAGTCAATGATGGACTTTCCAGACATAACCGTGATGTCAATGTGCATTAGGAAAGGGCATTTCAAAGTGTTTTTCTTCACCAACTTTAATAGAGAAGTTGATTTTCGAGTATTTTAAACAAAGTCTAAATTATGACTTTCCTAATTTAAAATGGATTCCAATCATTTTTTTTTTTTTTTGGTAAAGGTAAGAGATATATTAGCTATTGCAAATAGCAAGACAATTGTACAGCAAAGGGGGGGGACCCCGGCACCAACTTGCACTCAGGGAGAAAGTCGCAATGAGTGGAGGGGTGCCAGGGGCGGGGGGGGGAGAAAAAGCTACGAAAAAGATACATAGCAAGGGGAACACAAGCAGCGAAGAGCACACAAACAACTGCGGCCTCAATTAAATAAGGAAGGGTGAAGGCCCCAACTCAATTGAAGACTCCTATTACCGGGAGTATCTGGGATCTTGTCGAAAGTATAAGCCTTATCTTTGATAGCTTTACGGAGGTGCTCTTTTAGCGCCGGGAAAGATAACCTTTGATTGTGAAATAGGATGTTATTCCTCTCCTTCCAAATAAGATAACATAAGGCCCCAAAGGCAAAGCGAGCGAGGGAATGGTGAAAGGTAGCATCCGCCAGGTGATCAATAACCCATTGGAGATTATCTTTCGCAGATTGATTGCGCCAAGCTAGGTTACAATTGGCCGCCCAAAAGGAGGTAAGGATGCTAGTAATAGGGCAATCAAAGAAAAGGTGGTCCACTGAATCCAGCCTAGCTAAGCAAAATGCACAAGAAGCATTCGGTATTCTGATATAAGCTAGCAACAATACTTGGGTAGGCAAGCGATTGTGAGCTATCAACCAAAGGTGGGATTGGTATCGAGGAATAAGGGAGGAGTTCCACACAAGTCTTGACCAGGAAACCGTATGACCCCTCAGCCTTAGAAGGCTCCAAGCCGGCGATCGAGAAAACTCCCGAAGAATGGCCGACCAAAGGAGGTGGTCATTAGTCTCATTGAGGCTCGGTAGAGGATCATCCCAATTCACAATGGTGGTTACAACAATAGAGGATAGTGGCAATGCTGTTAAGGCAGTTGCAATAGATGCGAGGCGAGGAATTCCAGAGCGATAAACTTCACGATCAGAGAAGAGTTTATATAGAGGCCCACGAGGGTGCCAATAATCGAACCAAAAGGAAACCGAAAGACCATTTCCAATACGCCACTTAAAGTGATTCGAATAAGATCATGGAGGCCAAATAACTTCTTCCACACCCAAGAGCATGAGGTAGGTCTTGGGGCAATCCAGAAGTTTTTGCGCTTCAAGAAATTTGAGTGAATCCATTTACACCAGAGTGATTCCTTATCAGTAAAGAGGAGCCAAAGGTGTTTGATCATAATAGCAACATTGTTGATTCGACGTGAACGTATACCTAGTCCACCTTCCTCCTTGGGTAGGCAAACTTCTTCCCAAGCAACCTTTGCTTCGCCAGATCCCAGGTTAGGGCCTCTCCAAAGAAATTGCCGGAAGATCTGTTCAATTTGCTTAGTGACCAAGGAGGGCAGGATAAACACAGCAGACCAGTACACCTGAATAGAGTGGAGGACCGATTTAATTAGCTGAAGTCTACCAGCTAGAGATAGAAACCGATTGGTCCAGGATTGAACTCTTGCAGTTATTGCATTGACCAGGGAGATGCAATCTTCCTTACCCAATCCAGATGAGATAATAGGTACACCAAGGTACCTAAATGGGAAAGACCCTAGATGAAAGCCGGAGGTACTTACCAGGGCGTCTCTTAAAAAATCCGGGCCACCTGAAAGGTAGATTTTGCTTTTGTTGAGATTAGGATTTAATCCAAACCAATCAACAAAGGAATGAATTCCATCCATAAGAAGACGTAGGGAATTCATATTAGCTTCCGAAAATAGGAGGACATCATCTGCGAAGAACAGGTGAGAAAGCCTTGTATTTTTACATCTCCAAAGGAACTTAAAACCTAGTTTCTCGGATTGAGCATTGAGAATTCCGGTGAACACTTCCATCACTAGCGTGAAGATATAGGGGGATATTGGGTCGCCTTGTCGAATACCCCTTCCACTTGAAAAAAATCCATGAAGTTCACCGTTAAATGAGATGGAGAATTTGGGAGAGCGAATGCACGACATAATGCGGTTGACAAAATCCGGAGGAAACCGAAAGGCTAATAGGGTTAATTCAATAAAGTTCCAATCAACTGAGTCATATGCTTTGCAGAAATCAACCTTAATGATACATTTGGGTCGATAAGGTTCATGATGGAATCCACAAAAAGAGCTCTTGGGCTAGCATAATGTTATCACTAATGCGTCTTCCTTTGACAAATGCATTCTGAGGAGGACTAATGATCGAAGGAAGAACAAAGGCTAACCTGATAGCCATAATTTTGGTGATGCACTTATACAAAGTGTTGCAGCAAGCAATGGGCCGGAAGTCATTGACATTCGACGCATTAGGGGTCTTCGGGATTAAGGTCAGAATAGTGGCATTGATCTCTTTGAGAAGCTAACCAAAACTGAAGAAGTCATGAACTGCCAATAAAACCGAGGGGCCTACAATCTCCCAAGAATGCTTGAAGAAGTCCACATTAAACCCATCCAGGCCAGGTGCTTTGCCACTCGCGAGGGAGAAGAGAGTATCTTTAATTTCCTGGTCAGTAATAGGGTAGGATATACCACGAATTTGGGCATCATCAAGGGTACGATTCAACTTTCTCCTCAATCATGGGAACACACGAAGGGGAGGAAGCCGCCAAAAAGGCTTGAAAATGAGATACAAAGCACTGTTGTACCTCAAAAGGGTCAGAAATCAGGTTGTCCCCATCTTGGATTGATATAATACGATTCTGGAGGTGTCTACGTTTGACCGAGTGATGAGAATATTTCGTGTTACGATCTCCATCCTTAAGCCAACGCACCCTGGATTTCTGTCTAAAGAATGATTCCTCCTTAAGACGAAGCTCAGAGAACACCCGAAGGCAATCCTGCTCCAAGTCTGCCAGTTCCTGATTGAGAGGGTCCATAAGAGAAGCAGATTGGGCAGAAGAAAGCCGTCTTCTAGCCTCAGTTGTTTTTGCCGAAATGTCTGCATACGCTTCCTTATTAAGACCTTTTAATTTGTACTTGAGGGCTCAAAGCTTACAACAAAGACTAAACATTGGCGTACCCAAGAAAGAAGAGTCCCAAACCTGGGAGACCAAATCAAAAAATTTGGGATGGCACATCCAGAAGTTGAAAAATTTAAAAGGCTTACGAGTGATTGGGATAGGCAAGATCCTGACAACCATTGGGGAGTGATCCGAGACTCCAGGATTCAAGAAAGAGGCTTCAGAGAAGGAAAAAACCGAGTTCCATGAAGCATTAACCAAGATTCTGTCAATTTTTCTTTGACAACGAAGAGGTCCAGAGGATGCTGCCCAGGTAAACCTATTACCCACATACCTAAGATCATCTAGCCCAGCTTGGGTGAGACATTCACCGAACTCATTAAACACAGGGATCCAGTAGTTGGATCTATCAGCCCTGTCAGAGGGATACCTAATAGCATTGAAGTCGCCTGCAACGATCCAGGGTGAATCCGAGAGGTGGATACTAGTCCGAATCAAATTAGACCAAAGAGGTCTTCTCAAGACAAACGAGTTTTCCGCGTACACCACTGTAAGATTTAAGGAAATACCACTATTCAGACATACCAAACGACCATGGATAGCTTGGGACGAGCAAGAAGATAGCGTAAAGGAGGCAGCAAAAGGATTCCAACCCACCAACACTCTACCTCTAGGAGAGTGGATATTATTTGAGCACCAACTCCAACCGGGAAGAAGGGATTCGGAGACCACAGGGAACACCGCAGGGAAAATCTTGGTTTCCAAAATACCAATACAGCTAAGGTGATTGGATTTAACAAAATGCCGGACCTCTAATATTCCAAATTCCAAAAAGCATACTCAAAAATAGGGAGGATAGTTACCGCTTCTTGCCCCCACGATTCTTCACCGAAGAGGGCAAAGGTTTGGAGCGTGGGGGTATATCCGCATCAGTAGAGGCAGATCGAGTAGTACCTTTCTGGCGGGCCATGCCACCCACCGAGGGTTCCGGAGGGATCTGAGGAGGGAGAGTCTCCTCTGGGATAGAGGAAGCAACCATTCTAGGGGAGTCTGTGTCGCTACCAGCATTGATCTCCCCCAAAACTTCTTCATCCGAGGATGAGGACAACTCCGGCATAATATTTTCAGGCACATTTACTTGGCCCACAAGAGGAGGGACTAGGGACGTACCATGGAAAAGGTCAAAGGAAGGAGGAGGGGGAGGAGCTTCTTCCTTGTTTTTCGCTGGTGCTGCCAACTTAGGAGCCACCACTTGCGGTGCAGAAGGGCGAGTTTCTATTCCACGGAGAGGAGGATCAGTCGAGCTAGCAGGAGGGGGAGCTTCATCTGGATCAGGGATTCTAACATTCCGCTTTCCACGAACTTCTCGCCACTCACTAGATGGAATAGCTGACGGGGCCCTAGAAAGTTTAGTTCCAACTTTGGGGAGGGCGGGTGCTTGAGGATCAAGACATCTATGGCCAAAAGTACAGCATTTGGGACAGAGCATCGGCAGCCATTCATACCGGACATCCACTAATCTCGGGTCTCCATTCGGCAAAAATTCAATAGCTTCAGGGAAGGAACTTGAAGCTTCGATCTCAACACAAACCCGGGCATAAGCCACCATAGCCATTTGTTCAGTACGACTGTCAACATAGAGGGGTTTACCGAGTGCACTCGCAAGAGCACTAATACCAGAAGCAAACCACAGATTAACAGGAATATTTCTAAGGCGGACCCAAACTGGAACTGATTTATGGCATTCTTTCTCGAGTTTCATGAAAGGGTGCCATTGCTGAAGGACAAGTGGTATTTTGGCAATCGTAATTGGCCTCCCTTCTAGCACTTTCCTCCTAAACTCCTTGTCGGGAATGTGAAAGTAATAAAACCCCAAATCAGCAACAATGACTTCAACTAGGTGATTACCCCGGCATGCTTGAGTGCATCCTCGGTCATTCTAAACGGAAGTCTCTTCCCAATATAATAGCCAACTAGACAATCATCCCATATAGGGTGAGCAGCTTGCGTAATCTCATCGTAAATTTGCACTACAACCTTATTATCAATGGTAGCGGTGGAATATAGGAAAGGCTGTAACCTTTTGTAGCCGAACGAGTGACAAAGAGCCCACGAACGGGTGGGAGGTTGATCAGCAACATCGAGGGAGGGGGCTTGACGGATTAGCCCCGCTCTACTCGCACCAACCACCGAAGCTTCGCCTTGCTCACGCCGGGCAAAGGACGATCGAACGGGGCAGCGATCGAATCACTACCAGGAATCCATTTTTCCTTAGCATTCTGGCCCAACGAGGAGGAGGAGCCATCAACATTCGAAGAGGGGGGGCATATTACCCAAGAGGGCTCGAGACTTCCTTGCTCGACTACGTCCTCTACTTCGCGAGCATCCACGAACACCACGAATAACCGAAGAGAACCGAGCATGGGAGGGGCGAGGGGGGGAAGGAACAGACCCATCTTTAGGGTTCTCTTGAGGGCCTTTGCCCAATAAACCAGCTGGCGTAGTCGAAGAAGACGGCATTTGAAGCAGGGGCGGATCTGCAGAATCGAAGCCCAAAAGGAGCGTGATGCGATTCTTGATAGGAGGAGACATACCAAGCGAAGTCGCTCGGCGAAGGGGAAGAATAGTTCTGGATGGAGCTCGTCTTCAAAAAAATTGGCTTACCGGATGGCTGGATTGATCGAAACCAACAGCAACCCCTTCCGGTGAACAGAGCACCCGGGAGCAGCTTGAGAGCACCAAGATGAACAGTAGCCCTCTGCACTTTTTTAAATTCAAGTTTCTTTGCTTCCAATGGATGTTCTTGATCACAATTTCAACAAAGATGCAATTTCCACATTATGTATTGCTTGATTTTGGATGTTCGTAAAATATCCAATTCAGAATATTTAAATCTCCACAAATAACAATTAATCTTGGTTCGGTTTTGTCTACCGGGCTCAAATTCGAGACATATTTTAATAATTTCCACCTTAACTTGACGTTTGAGCCAAGTCATAATAGCTTCACTAATAATTCGAACTCTATTACTACTCTCTCACAGCCCCTAATGTGCTTAATTGTCACAAATATTTTCCAAGTCCAAGCCCTACTTGAATTTCGCCAAAACCGTGGACCTTGTCAAAACTCCAACTACGTCTACACCTTTAATTGCTTCACAAGAATTTTCTAACGCAATCTCCTCAACTACAAGTTAAAGCATTGCATCCATACCTATTAGGAGATCGAACACTTACCTTGTCAATATCGACAATTATAGCAATGGTTGGCTCAATAAGCTCAATCTCGCTATAAGTACCATCTGTGTCAATTACTTCGCTTGTACCCATTTCCTTAGGAGTTTCTAGTTGCAACTCCATCTTAAACCAAACACCATTGAGATTAGTATAAATACTGCCACAAGCACTCCTACCTAGAAGTATTAGAGACTTATCAAATGTAAAATCTCTATCAATAAAAGGTAAATTTATTTTGGGCATCAGAATTGATAACCTCACTCACCTTGTGCATTACCTAGGGACGTGCACTTTCTTACCCTATCATCGAACTTACCATCACTAACGGACATAACATGAGCAGCTAAATATTCTATAGTAGAATACTTAGCAATGTTACTTGACCACTCTTCTTTGGGAGTCTAACATTTGATCGTAGTCAATAGGGATCATTCATCAGGTAGCTCGCCATATTAAGTGCATATGCTAGAAATATCTTAGCCATATCATCATTAGAAAGCATTTTAGGGTCATCTCTAATAATGTTTTGCTCATCAATTCCGTAACATGTTGTGGTTTATTAGCATTAAAACGATGTCTCGTTGTGTTTTCCTTCATGCATAATTTGTTTTACAGCTCTAAGCAAAAGTCCATGCTACCATTAGTTTATACATGCTTGATCGACTTACTAGTCTCATTTTCAATCAAAGCTCCCAACTACCTGATCTTGACAATAGCAATAAATTTGTGCTAAAGCACAAACACTCAAGTCTTCCTCGAGCAGTTATCTATAAATTTTAGTATAAATCTAGCATTCTTCCTTAAAGGAAATTGCAACAACCTATAAACATTTAAGTGAATTAACTCTGCAATCTTCATGGTTTCTCTAACAACCATACTGAACTACACTTTCTACCATTGATCTAAGTCACAACACCTGTATACATTCAATTCACTAGCAACATAACCACACAATAGATTTTTTTTTTTCACTTGAAACCTTCAGGCTCTCTTGTTAATGTGCCCAAATGTATGTGCTACAATCTAGACTCTTGAACTGATGCATCCGATATCTCCATGACGAATTCCGTCACTATCCCACCTTGAAGTTTATACAAGCCAATGTGCTTGATTCATTTCATTATCACCAAGGCACCTCAAAAAAAAAAAAATCAAAACTACACATTGTGAAATATATTGACACCTAACTAAATTCAGCACTGAAGGAAATCATATTTTTCTTCAATTCTGGAACATGCCTTACTCCAATCAATTTCCCCACGACATTATCATGCATTCTAATTTTAACATTTCCAGCACCTACAACATTACACTCAACATTGTTCCCCAATTGATAAATATTAAAACAGTTTTTATTTAGTGTAATATGAAACGACCAACCAAAATCCATAATCCATCCATCAAATGACGAATCATTAGTGACGGATAAGATATAATCAACATTATCCAAATTACCATCAACTACATCCACACCATCATCTGCTAAATCAATTCTAGTTTCCTTACCTTTCTCATTTTTCAATTTAAGATAATTCCTTCTAAGATGCCATTATTGCTACAACTCCATTAAACAACACCACTTGTCCTAAATTGACTCCGATCTATGCATGTTTATATTAGTCTTGCTAACATGTGTACTAGTTCTTCCTCTATTGTTTCTTACTAAAGCAGTAAATATAGATTCACTAGATTCTCTTACACAGCTATGTCTTCACTAAAAATTAAATCTTGAATATCATCAAACGTCAAGCTTGTTGACCCAAAAGAATTACTATAGTAACAACGGTAATATTCCAACTATCAACAATGAGGATAATAGAATTAAAGCATGTACCTCATATTTAAAATCAATCTCAACTAAACTCAATTGACTAACAATCACATTGAATTCATTGATATGATCCGCAACTAATGCACATTGGCTCATCTTTAAGTTAAATAGACATCATATCAAGTAGACCTTGTGATTGCAAAGGGCTTCTCGTACATATTCGATAGGGCTTTCATCAAACCTACAGTGGTGTTCTCTTTCACATTGTCAAACATGACGTCACGACCCAACTTTAGCTTAATAACACCCGAGGCTTATCATCCAGCAATTCCCAGTCAACTTGCGTCATCATCTTTGGCTTCTCCCCCAATAATGTAAGTGTAGTTTCATCTTGGAGAGATAATCATAAATCTGTATTTTCCAAAAACAAAATATTTCCCATCAAATCTATCAATTTTCACATTCCTTCTTCTATTGCCATCAATTTGCTTCAACTCAACCGAGCCTGGCTCTGATACCAATTATTGCGAAAGCAAGTGATCAAACAATAAAATAAAAATAATAAGGAAATAGATCGGACATCATATTTACATAGTTCAATTGTAATAACCTACATCCACGGGGATACAACAAAAATTACTATCACACTTGAGTCACTCAAATACTCCTAGTATTTCCTAGCCTTAATTACATGCAATAGCTCAAATAATGTTTAGCCCTACAATTCCTCATGAAATAATATCTCAATCTCACAAAGAATTATTAACTAAGAAAAGGACACTATAAATTTTGATTTTTTTCACAAATTATGACAATTTATAGACAGTTGTCATAAACAAAAACACTAATTTTAATTACAAAGATTTACATGGTCTATGTTGAAATGTACATGTGAGTTATGTCAAAAAAGTTCCACATTGGAGAATTAAGATTGTGTGGAGTAGTTAATAATCCTAATCGATCAGTAATTTATTAGAAGTGGTCCAATTGGTTATGTTGATGAGTTCGGACTTGGGCTCTCCGTTGGCAAGTTCCCCATTGGAGAACATTAACAATCTTAGTTTGCCCATAATTGATTGACTTAAACTTTTGAGTGAAGGTAGGTCCAATTGAAAATGTTAACAAAACCTCAAACTTGACTCCCTCTTTGTGATCTCCATAGGTGAAAATATTGGATTTTTGCTATCGTAATCAAGAGAAAAAGGTCGTAAATTTGAAAATTTCAAATTATGATAATTTACAAAGATTTATACTAATCCACTGTAACAATGAACAAAATATCGTAAATTTGGATTTTCTTGAATTACCACAATTTACAATGATTCAGTAGTTGTTGATGAATTTTGAAGTAGAGCAATGGAATCAACCGTTGTTAAATAACCTATTTGATGAGCAGACTACTCAGGAAATTCTAGCAATCCAAATTAATTGTCATATTACCACTGATGAACTGATCTGGACAGGCACGAAAAATGGATCTTTTATGGTAAAAAATGGATATAACATCTTAAGAGATAGAATGACAGCAAACAGAGCATTGGAACATCCCTCCTCCTCATATCAAACATCGCCAGAACTATGGAATGCAATATGGAAAATGCGGACCAGCCCCAAAGTGAGGATTTTTGTTTGGAATGTTTGTCAAAATGCCATCTCATCCAAGGAGAATCTATGAAAAAGAAAGATCTTACCTCCAATAGAGACTGAAGACCCTTCCTCCCAACTGGCGAGTTTCCCCTCCTCCTGGCCTATGGGCCCTTCTATGTTTTGATGCCCCAACTGTTGGGTCTTCTGTTTCAGCGTTATAATATAAATAAAATGACTCTTTTTCGACCAAAAAATAAATAAATGAGAGTGAAGTGTACTACATTCGGATATTTCCAAACTTATGATGGTTTATAAATCTTTACAACATTACATCATAAATAAGAATAAAACGACAGAGAACTTTGAAATTTTTTAATTTCAGCAGTTTACGAATGTTTGTGATGTTCCATCGTAACCAAGAACAATATGTCATAAATTTTGATTTTTAAATAACAACAGTTTACAAAGGTTTACAATGGCCTAAGAACCAAACGTTGTGAATTTAAGTAATTTTTCAATTACAATAATTTACAAAACGTCACATTGTTTCTTCCTAACCAAAAGCAAAACGATATTTCAAATTACTACCATCTAAAGAAGTTTACAATGATCCTTCATAACAATGAGTAAAACGTTAAAAATTTGTTTTTTTTTTTAATTAAGACGATTTACAAACAATTACGATAAGTTTTCGTAATCAAGAGTGATCCTGTAAATTTAGATTTTTTCAAAATTACAACACTTTGATAAATGCTTATGATGACTTGTCGTAACCTAGAATAAAATGTCATAATTTCGAATTATTTTTCAATAACGAGAAATTATAAAGGTTTTATGATGGTCTGTAATATCTAAGATCAAAACTTCGTGAATATGGATATTTTTGAATAATTACAGCGGTTTATAGAGAGTTACTGTGATCTGTCATAATCAAGAACAAAATGCCATAAATATGGATTTTCTAAAATTACGACTATTTATAAAGGTTTACAATAGTCCGTGTTAATAATGAACAAAGTGTCGTACATTTGTGATATTTTTAAATAATGACAATTCAAGAAAAATTATGATGATTCTGGCGTAAGCACGATAAAAAAATTGTAAATTTGCCTTTTTTCTTCAAAATAACAACGGTTTAGAAATATTTCTGATAAAAAACAAACTTAGTAAATTTTGATTTTGCTAATTACGATGGCCTACAAGTGTTAACCATGATCCATCGTAATCAAGAAAAAAATTTGTAAATTTAGATTTTTTTAATTATAACTATTTACATTATGTTTAATTGTAACCAAGCGCAAAACATCATATTAGGATTTATTTTTTTGGTCAAACATATTAGGATTGTTTAAATTACGATGTTTACAAAGGGGTATCATAATTCTTCATAAAATAAGAACAAAACATTGTAAACTGAATTTTCATTTCAATTTCAACGGTCTACAGAGGATTTTAGCGGGTGGTAGTAAATAATGACAAGTCGTAATCATATGTTTTCAATTATGACAACTTTTCGAAGGTTTACGATGGTTAATCTTAATTAAGAACAAAAATTCATAAATTTTCAAATTTCTTAAATAGACTAATTTCCAAAAGTTACATGTTCCATTGTAATCAAGAACTTAACATTGTAAATTTGATTTTTTTTTCCTAAAATTACGACATTCCCAAATGTTTGTAATGATCCGTCATAATCAAGTCTGTATAGAAAGTATCTTCAGCCTTTTTCACAATCACTCATTTAATTTTCTATCGAGCTATCCAATCTAAGTTAGGACCCAGTAATCAAAAGCTACATTAGTAGTCAAAGAGAGTAAGTCCTTTACATGATAGGATAAGGTCATATAGGATAAAGATAGGGTAGGATTTGAAATATCATATGCATCGTTTGGTAATGTCCGGATATACATGAATAAAACTAAATTAAACATAAAAAAAAAAAAAATCAAAACAAAAATCAATCTGTTGAGGTTTGGAAAAAAAAAAAAAAAATATCATAGTCGTGAAAATTGTATATTATTGCTGTCCAGACCTACCACGACCACCTCCGCCGTCTGGAACATCCACTGATGCCGTCATCATAAACTTGCTCAGTCCCTCGCTCGTCTCTCTTATCTACCTCGCACCTCTCCTCTGCACTGACCTTCTTGATCGCACCCGTCATCCATCCTCTCTTGCTTTGTTGTCTCTCTTTCTCGGAATCACATTGTCCAAGTGTCCAGAAGGAAATCCAAAAGTTTCAGGCCTTCCTCAACCAAACCAGAATGCTGAGCATAGTCGAAGCATCCAGATTTGATATACATACGGATCATCTGTTCTCTACTTGAGGATCCCACAAAATTTCCAGTTTTACCAGATATCCATGGACAGATTTTCCTTTAAGCGATGACGCTAGTGATGAAATCGCAATTAGTATAGTAACACAAAATTCGGGGCTCAGATCGAGCACCAGTCTCAAACTTTGGTTCGTTAGTGCCTGATCCTTGCCCGCGGGTCCACCCTGGCTTGTTGGTGCTGGAGGTCGATCCTAGATTTGCTTGGCGCTGCATGTGACAAAGCTAGAAGAGGCTGTCTAAGGCGATGGCAGTTGGGATTGAGGGCGGCCGTGGCGAGAAGAGACATCAACTGAGAAGTGCAAACTTGGCGGGTACGACGGCGGGAGAGGGCGATGAGGTGAGACGGTGGTGAGATGGCGGCAACAAAGGTGGCTGCAGTGAGATGGCGGTTGGAGGCAACAATGACTGAGTGTGTGAGAGAGAAGCTTCAGGAAAGCTTCGACTTGAAGCCCATTTTTTTTTTGTTTTTATATTTTTTTTAAATGATAGATATCCTATTCAGGTCTATCACACCCCCTCGGTGGGATTTTTATATTAGGGCTATATTTGGACCATATCCGATCCTATCTGGATTTTGCAATATTTCAAATATTAAATATGATAAAAAGTTATCATATTCAGAGTTTTATCCTATTCATCAAATGCGATCTTATACCACTATAATTACTCCTTGAATTTTAGAGTAATAACGTTGTAAAACGTCATTAAATTTTTTTATTTTTTTTTTTTGGTAAGAGGTCATTAAATTTTACTTGTACCATGTCAGACGTCCATTTTCTAGTGAGTGGGATGGCAGACCTTGTGCAATAATTGCCAACTGGATGCAACTGGTTCGAATTCAAAGACCAAGATCTTTTCATCTCAATCTAACGACCGACATTTATGGGGGTACGACCAATCATTATACCTCCGGTGGAAGACCACCATTACATGTCTTAACTTTTATGGAAAAAATTAGAAGTTGTTCTAAAATGTACTTGTTTGACGAAACAGAAGGAGAAGAAAAGTTTTATGCTTTAAAAGCTTCGCTGGCTTACAATTTTAAAGGTTAATATTATGAAAAATCCTCAATTAATATATATATGTATGATAAATTTATTTGAAATTAATATTTTTATTATGAAAAATTCATTAAATTGATATATTTGTGATAAATTCATCATTATTAATTTCTGTTAAATTACTACCACGATAAATCATAAATTAGACACTTGTGATAAATAAAATCTCAAATTGAAATGCCCGTCAACTCTAACGTATATGTCATCTAATTTAACAATTTAATAGTAAAATTTAACATAAACTAACGAGAGGATAAATTTATTACAAATGTACAAATTCGATTAATTTATAGTAAATTTATCACAAATATATCAAATTTGAAATTTTTCGCGGTATTAACTCTAATTTTAGTTCCAAAATGAATGTGGCAAAGGGCTTTCGGAAGATTATGTGCAAATCAAGGACAACCGCGGTTTCATAGCTAATCTGCTCTTCAAAAGTCCGCGATCTAAGCAGTGCGAGACAATTGTCTTCTATGCATCTTACATTGGCTTTGTCCGACATCGATTAATTTGCGAAAATTGGAGCTTGTTTGACTCTATAACAGCAATTAATTCAGAACATTCTTTTTTAAACCCACCCATGATGCCATTCTTTCCCATAAAACAAGTTTGAAAGATTGGAAACTTCTCATTAAGCGGCACCCTTATTTTATAAGGTGATAATTTATTGTGTTACTCGTAATCAGTTTATTGACAATCATACATTTTCTTACTAAATGTGGTTAAAGAGTATCTTGGGAGCATGCCTTATCAATCCTAAAGATTTTCTCGATTCTTTACTGAAGATATCTTTTTATATCTTTATTGTAAGCAAAAAAATAAAATTATACGCATCATTCTAGGTCAATGTTAACCTATATCATGACTTTTCTTTTAAGATTTAAAAATTGAAAAAAGAAATCAAATTTGACAGAGTATGGAATGATTTGAAACAACTTCAAAGATTGCGATTCTTCGGGTAAACTAATAGTTAACAAGAGAAAAAGCTGTAAGACATGAAGAAAATAAAAAGTGACTTCTTTTTGTATTAGCAAAAGGATGGAACGAATAATCATTGCTATGAGTCCTTCATGCATTCGATTTGAGTTATGATTGGTTATATTTAAAAGTTCGAATTGATGATATATCATAATTGGTCTTCATAAGAGATGGATATGATTTGGTAACGCAACACAAGCTATTTAAAATTCATCCACGATATAAAAAAAAAAATCATGATCTCTGTGAAGAATAAAAATCCTTTTACCGTAAGAACAATCATTAATGTCCTCCAATCCACATACATTCCTAGGGCTTTTTCTCGAGTGCCATGCCTTCACGTGACAAAACTACTGGTGCCCACTGAATCCTTTTGATCAGATGGCGAGAAGTGCCGTTTCATCCCATGATCGACATGGAATTAATTTAATCCACGGTGGACAATTTGCACCGACAATTTCATCATGACAAAATTACTATTTTTTAAAATATATTATGTATTTATCAATTTATTTTTAAACCTTAAATAATATTTTAATAATATTTTAAAATTTAAAATTATTTGTTTGTATTTTTCATCCTTCCTTTTATTTTCTTAATTGATTTTTGGATTGAGTAACCCTCATTGCCTTTGAGCAAGCGCTTGGCGACCCTTGTGCAAGCCCTCACCTAGGTATAGTAAGAGAGTTGCAATCACCAAGCGAGGGCTAGATCACTAGATTTGGGTAAGGACTTACACATCCTCACTTTGATGGCTCTCATAGCCCTAACTTGCCTAGCAGGAATGTGTAGCGGGAACCACTTGGCCACTTTGATGGTCTTCAAGCCCTTGCCTAGTAGGAATGTACAGTGTGAACAACTCGAATTGGCCGGTTTTAAGCATTTTTCAAGGGCATCATTTTGGTTCTTGATTCCATAAAATTGAAATTGTTGACAGATACTTTCGATTCCAGATTCTAGGTTGGGGAGTAGATTGCTCAAATTGGATAGCTGTTTTCATAGAAAAATCAAAATAAACATATCTTCTTCATCTCCATGAGTCTCCACCTCTATATGATGTACTGCTGCTAATCCGTAATTTTAGGACAAACTTGATAGATTCTTCCCCCTCCCCCCAGCCCGAACCCTCTGAAGTAGCAAGGCAAAGCAAACAAGAGGCGAGGGCAAGCCTCCAACTAAAACCCGCCACACACACCCTCTCTCTCTCTCTCTCTATATGCCAATTTCAATGGCTTCTCTCTCTCTCTCTAATATATATATATGCCAATTTCAATGGCTTCCACTGATCTGAGACACCGCAATTTGATGCCCCTCTTACCACTTCCCTCCCGAATTTACTCTTATTGTAGGGGACCATCCGCCAATGACCAACGATCCAGCATCCGGTGGTGGAGATCCATGGCCACTTTCACTTGGATGTTGACAAGTTCCGTTGGAACATACGGAAATTGGATCGGATTGATTGAACCAGTCCAATCTGATTCGGTTCCTAGTTCCATAAAATCGAAAATTAATCATCATGTTTCAATTCTTGATTTCTAGATGGAACCAAATTGATTGTAAATTGATTACTCCTAGTGCTTGTCAAGGCATCTAGAGAAGGAGAGGGTTGCGATGCCCTCACCCGGTACTAGTGGGCACTGCAAACAAAAAAAAAAAAAAAAAAAGAAAAAAAAAGAAATTATAAAATTTAAAAATTTATCAAAATATTATCTAAAAATATCAACATTGGTGTTGTTATTCATATTAATAATTTCCGGTTAAAATTGACTGGATGGGCTTAATTAATAAAATACGAAAATTATTTAATACTCAATAAATTTAAATTTTTTTAATATCATTTTCTCCATCCTTGTGCATGTTCGCAGCACCGCCAGTGTTCCTACGAAGGTATGAAGCGTCTTCCAGTTCAGCCCCACGTGCCCGATTCTAGTAAAAACCCCTAACTGGACGTCCACAAAAAGATCTTGAACGAACACACGCGACGTCGTCGTTTTTACCTCCTTTTTTCTTTTTTTCCTCCATATTTTCCCCCTCCTTTATTCCTGCAAAATTTGACTTCCTCACGGTGGGATCTGAAATCTGAATCCAAATCCATTAAAACATGTCCTTTTTTTAATTATCTTTTCCCTTTTTCTTCCCGGAAATATTTAATATCTTTTTAAATTGTCAAACGAACCCATGCGATCTTTCTTATTTGGTGGCTCTCCATCACCTACCCACCTTATGAACCGACCTTTAAATTTAATTCCGGAATATAAAATTATTTAAAAATATAAATTAGATCCGATCTAAACACGAGTCCTTGTGTCGCGCATCACCTTTTGGCTTCGGAAAATAAAATTACTCAAAATTATGCCTCCTTTTTGACTTCGTCTTCCTCCGCTGGAGATTCACTTTGCTCATCTTTTACATTGGCGGCAAAAGCATAGAGGGAATACGCATAACCGCTCCGTCTTCAGGAGCGGCGAGTTTTTACACACCACTACACCAGTAATCTTCCTCCAATTAATAGTTTAAACTTTTGAATTTGATGTTTTAATATCCCTTTTGCATGCATGTCCACCCTTTTAAATTAATTGCTATGACAAATTTACTATTAACTAATTTATCAACTATAACAAAACTCTAAATTGATATATTTATGATAAATTTATCTGAAATTGGATTAATACTACAAAAACCCATAAACTATAATATTTGTGACAAATGGAAGATAAAATCTAAATTTGTATACTTGTCAATAGTTATGTGTCATTTAACTTAGTAATTTGACAATAATGGAAAATAAATTTGTCATGGACCATAGGTATACTGGTTTAGGATTTTGGATGATCAAAAATCAATTTAGAGTTAATTTATCATATGTATTAGTTTAAGATTTTTTATTGTGTTAACTCTAGAATAAATAGAACCTTTTATATGCATCGTTCTAGGTTAATCATAACCTATAATATCATGACGTCTATATTAAGACTTGAAAGTATAAATTTTACTTTTATATTTTAAAAAGGATGAATTAATTGGAAAACAACTTTTTGTTTTAATTGGAAAACAACTTGAAAGGTTGGGAAAAGCAACAGTTGACGAGAGAAAAGCCTGGAAGACATGAACATAGTCAAAGTGACATCTTTTTGTATCTATAAAAAGGTGCATTATCATGACCGTCTCGCCTCCTTTATGGAATGCTCGATTTGGACTATAATTATTTCGCACTACCACCTTATATTCAAAAGTTCGAGATTGGCAAGATTGGCAAGATTGGTGAGCCTATCGCCCTGACTGATCAAGTTACTATTGAGCTGGAAAGTCTCTTGTTATGAGATACCTTGTAGCAGAGGGTAGCGTAACACGAGCCGTTCGAAGATCTACTTGCGATTATTTAAGGTAAAAAAGGAAAGCGACTTCGAAAAGTGTCCCCCGCTCCGCATGCATTTTTTCCGATTGGCTTTTTCCCGAGCGGACGTGGCTTCACGTGACGAATTTCCTTCCGGACCGGCGAAATCTGTTCTTGGATCCGACGGTGGAGGAGCGCCCCCCTGCTTCGTCAGACAATCGTCGTCGATCCCATCTGATCCGATGGCGGAGAATTCGCACCGATATAGCTTTTGCTGCGTACGAACGCAGCTACCGGCTTTCCTCACGTGGCTGGCTCCCAGTTTAAAAGTCCCAACGCCGACGTCCCCGAAAAGATCTCGCACGATGTTCCGAATACCGCGTCGTTTTTTGGGCTTTCCCTATTTTTCCCCCCTTTTTTTTCTTGGCCTGCAAAATTGACCTCCCCAGGGCCCACGGTGGTGGGATCCCGAAATCTGAAAAATAAAATCCCATGAAAAATATCTTTTTTTTAAAAAAAATTTCCATTGCCTTTTTTATTAGTAAAAATTATGTCTTTTTGATTGTCAAAAAAGCAAAAAATCACCAAAAACCTTAAATTATACAAATTATAATGCATTTATCCTAATGTTTTTCTAGTGATACAAAAATTTTCAAACTTGTATATATGAATCGTTAAAAATCACTCTACATGAATATCATGAAGCAAAAATTAAGAAATAAAAATGACGTTATTTTGGCTGAAGAATTATCTAATAGAATCTTGATGAAGAGTAATTATGTTACATAAGATCTTTTTATATCACAAGTAAAAATTAAAGGCAAATGTGTCGAATTTAAAATTTTTAATGCTATACAATTTTTTTTTTAGGTAAACGTGTCCTCATAGTCATAATTTAAAATTATTTTTAATAATTTTTTCCCTCGTCAAGACCAAGCTACGCTCGCTTTAATTTGGTGGCTGTCCATCACCTACCCCCGTGGCGGACCGCTCTCTAAATTAAATTTCTCGCAAAACAAAACATTAATTTATTCGCCGGAAAACGGATTCGATTCCGGATTAAATACGAGCTCCCCCTCGTGCTCCCCGCTCCGGCTCTTGATTTCCTTCCCGTTCGAGGATGCTCTTGCTCCTTATTTTCATCGAAGGCGAGCGAGAAAAGCGAAGCGAAGCGCGTAGGTTGTCCGCGCGAGAGAACAACCGCTCCGCCGTCTTCGGGAGGGAGTTCGCGCAGCCGTTCGCGGTGGTGGTGGTGGTGGGGCAAATCTCCATGGCGGCATCAAAGCTCCCGATCGGCGCCGCCCTCGGCTTCGTCCTCGTCTTCGCTCTGATCTGGGTTCCGTCGATTAGGGCTGACGACGACGGCGGCGGCGCCAAGGCCGCGGCGGCAGAGGCGGCGGCGGTCGGCGCCGCCGAATCGTCGGCACTGAAGGCCGAGGTCGAGCAGCTCAGGTCCAAGATCCAGGTCCTCGGTGAGTCCGCTCGTCGCTCGTCGCCTCCGATGGCGATGCGGTTCTGGTTCTTTTGCTTTTTCCTGTGGTTAGATCGGGATTCTCTAGTTTTATTACTTAGTGAGTGCGGATGTTCGTTCGGTCGGATTAGCGTAATGCAGTTCGGCACGCTAGAGTTATGTTGGTTAGTGAAGTTCGTGCTTTGGGTCGCCGTACAATGTGGTGTGCGTTTGCTGAGTTTAGGCGGATTCGATTTGTGTCGAAGTGCTTCGTAATCGTTCTTGTGGAATGGCTACGGACTTCCTTAGGACGTGGAAAAGTTTGGCTATTTTTGAATCTGCTTTTTGTGCATGAGATTGTCTTGCAATGACTGCTATGTGATTTGCTTAATGTCTAACGCCTCTTACATCTGTTTATCGGTGTGAAGATTCCTTTCTTAATGAGAAAACTAGAGAGCTGCAAACCAAGGACAAGATCTTAGCGGAAAAGGAAAAGATCATAAAGGAGAAATTGGATAAAGTTGCATCGTTACAGAGTGAGGTGTCGACTCTGCAGGTATTTCTCATGCGATCTTCTGTTGTTTTGATGTTGCTTTTGTTTTAAGTCTTAGAATTGCTTTGATGATATTGGTTTTCTGCTTCGTAGAAAAAGGGGAAACTAGATGCTGCAGCTGAGATAGAGAAGGCTCATGCTCGGGCCACTGAATTGGAGAAACAGGTTGGAAATGGACCAAAGATATGGAAACTCTAGAAGTTCGGATGTTTTGTGAAATAATGCTGGAATGCTTATTTATGCAGGTGGACAAGCTTAAAACAGATGTACAATCGCAGCTGAAGGAAAAGGAAGTTTTGGAGTCCCGTGAGAGTAAAGCTGAGAAGAGGATGAATGAACTAAATGCAAAACTGGAAAATGTAAGTTTCCAGTGAATCCAAGTTTCCAGTGATGGGATTCCCAACGAAGTCTTATGCTGTTGTGGTTCTCTTCTTTTAATCTATGTCTGTTGTTCCTTGTTGCACTGTACATTTCGTTTGTTCTTAATTGATGCTTGTCTCTGGTTTGTTGGAGCAACATGTATGTGAGATAAATCTTGTGATGGTGTGGGGTCTGGAAAAAGCTTATAATTAACTTCACTACTGTAATGAATAGAACTGTCTATGGATGCCTTATGGAAAGCTCCTGACAGATGATGTCATGGGCTTTTTCACTATCTGTGTTTGCTGGACATGAAACTTCACAGTTAACCCACCGTTCTAGCTAGTCTTATTGGAAGGATTCACATTTTTCCGCTGCCAGTGGCCACCTTAATATAGTGTCTTCATAAATTTACAACTTCATTATCATGTAAAAACCGTGTTTAGGATAATTTAGTTTTTCTAGTGTAGCTTTCCTGGATGTGATGCTGAAGCGCTGATTCACACACAGCACTTTTGTCAAGCTTCTAAAGAAATGAGTGAAACACCCATGGAATGCACGGGTTGAAACATTCCTATTTGGAGATATTCCCATATATGGATTTAATTGTAGTTAATTTGGCTCTATCAATGAGCTTCACGCGATTAATGTCAAAATTATCTTTTTATATAACATGTTGATCTCTTTATTGTAGACTATTTCTGTAATAATTTATAACATATACCTTTTAGGTACACTGCATGATTGTTAGACTATAAAATTAATCTCTTATGTTGAAGAAAAGACTAGAAATGTGCATTGCAAACATGCATTTGGCGTTTTGTAAGGTTTTTAGTTGGTACTTATACTTCTTTGTTTTCTAAAGTGAAGATGGATTAGCGAAGGATGATACTGTTACTTTATTCTGTTTATTTTAGAGTCGTGAAACAGTTTATCCATTTGGCTTAGGCATTGTGCATAACCTCCATTCTTCTTACTCTTTTTCAAATTCGATAAATGTTGGTTGATCATATATTTCATTATCGTTCTATGATTCAAAGTATCATTTCCTATTTGATCCCTTTGAATTCCATATTTGAAGTTGTGATTGGATCTATTCATTAAAAAGAATTGATTCCATACATTTCTTATGTACCCATAGGTTATTAGGGTGGTTATTGAAACCACTGTCTCACCAAACTTACTTGTTTTGATGCTTTTCCAATTGCACATATTAGATGATAGACTCATAGAAAAATGGACAGAAAATTGTCCTTCCAAAGGTGATTTACCTTTTGAGCCATTTAGGATTATATGGTTTTCATAATTAGCATGCATTTTTAGAAGGTGGAAAAAAATGTACACAACAAATATGGTTATAATTCATTGTAGAATATATGAATATTAGATTTGTTTATATGAGAATAGCTAATGATTAACAAAAAGAAGTAAACAGGTGATACTGCTTGTGGTCATAATGTCAGGCAACCACTTGCTGCATTTCCCACTTAAAAATATGAAAGCATCTCAATGATGTATTGAACATTGTGACATGAGCTGTGTACCATTTGCTTTTTCTTCGATTTTATGGGGACTCTCCAAAAGTGATGCATTTATAGATGTGACTCAATTGATTTTCCTTTAAACATTGCCCTGGAAAATGGATTTAGTCGAACTGCAATCCATGTGCATGAGATGAGTCTTTGGTGTCTGAATCAATGCTGCTTGGCTGCTTGAAACTGATCAGCACTAAGATTCATATCATGTTTCTTTGGTTACTTGACTCAAGACAATATCTTGAAGTGTTTTTTGATTTTAGGTATCATACAAACTATACAGTTGATTTCATCCATGAATTGGAAAGATTTATTCAAGCATACTTTTGTGCATATCTAGATATAGAATGAGTTGTTGCTCTGCAATGCTGGCAAAGTCAAGCTTCATGCTGTTTGGTAGGTGTGTGCTAACATCAGTTTATAAACTTCCTTGCCAGCTCCAAAAGATCAATGATGAGCAGAAGTCAAAGATACGTAAAACTGAACGAGCTCTTAAAGTGGCTGAGGTATGTATAACTGCATGCCCCGTTTTATGTAATTGAAACTCTGGGATGACCCTCCTGTGATATCCTTTTTGGCTAATCAGGAGGAACTATTAAAGGCAAAGATTGAAGCTGCTTCAAAGCATAAGGAGCTAACAGAGGTACAAGACCTGAACTGTTATTAATTCTTAAAACAGTATCTTCTGTATTCAGAAATAGAAGGCAGTGTTTTTGTTATTTGACAGACCCCTTTTAGATACTCTTTCCAGAATTGATCTTGACAATGAGATTGTTTTCAAAAAATCTCCATTACTAAGTAGCACAATAATGATTTCCCTTGCCTGTCTGAAAATTTTTGTCATTGAAAAATATTTCTATAACAGACTAGGAAAAGATAATATTGAAATTGATTTACTCTGAAAAAGAGACTAGGAGAAGATAATATGAAATTGATTTACTTTGAAAAGATTCCCAATCACAATCTCTCACTGCTGTTCACATTATATGATGTGCCTAACAGCCTAGGTAATAGATGGTACTTGGTTATTCTTGGAAACATGATTTTAAAGATTCAAGGAACGTCTTGTGCTAAATTGCGCAAGCAAATGATTGTATGATACGATCAATGTTTTTCCGCATCATGTTAGTCTTTCCATCTTCTCTAGAAGCTGATGCTTTTTATTTTATGTCAGGTTCATGGTGCATGGCTCCCACATTGGTTGGCTACACACCTTACGCAATTTCAGGTAGTTCTTCTTGTGCTATCTTTGTTTGTAAAAGCTGTTATTGTGATGTGATGATCATTCATTGCAGTCCTTCGTTGAGTTGCACTGGAGAGAACATGGAAAACCTGCAATGAATACTATTATTCAGAAGGTACCGTTTACTATTGCCAAGTTGTGAGTATTGTAAATGGAAAGGGTCATCCACGGTTCATGGTACTCTTTCAAGCAGACATTCCGACTTTATTGTGTCTTCTGCTGCTTTAACTGTGTTACTTTCTAAACTGTGCTAGACCTTGGAGAAGAAATCTCAAGCACTCTTTCAAGCAGACATTCTGACTCTATTATCTTCTGCTGCTTTAACTGTGTTACTTTCTAAACCGTGCTAGACCTTGGAGAAGAAATCTCAAGCTGCAGAGTGGGCTGAACCTCACATAGAGATGATGAAGAAGGTAACCTATATTTTTTGTAGAAATGTTGATGCTGTGTCAATCTGATCGCTGATCTAGCTATGCTTGAAAGTTAAATGAGTATGGTGGATCATCTACTTATCATACATGCTTAATATCATTGCTATAGTCTAAAATTATAGTTATTCCTTTTTTCTCTCAAGGAGTGGATTCCAGCATTGAAGGAGCACTGCTTGACAGTAAAAACATCTCTTGAGCCGCATGTGCATTCTCTGACTACAAAAACCCTTGAGGTTTATGAGTCATCTAAGAGTGCTCTTACTCCACACTTGATTAAGGTTCAGGAAGTTGCCGATCCCTACTACCAGGTGGATAAGATATGAGATCCCTTGTCTCTTCATCTACTTTGAACATCTATGTTAAGGCTATGGTCCTGTTCTGCAGGAAGTCAAGAAGTTCAGCAAGCCGCATATCGATAACATTGTTACCGTGACAAAACCTCATGTTGATAAACTAAGGTTGACCTTGAAGCCCTACACAAAGGAAGTAGTTCGTGTCTATGGGAAGTTCTTAAAGTCTGCTTCAAGTTATCATCATCAGGTACTGGTGTATGTACTGATGTGTAGAGACGACATTCTAAGACTCCTGTATGGTCATGATCTTGATATGGTATTCTATACTGGGTTGAGGTGTTTACTGTCGAACTCTTTAAATTTTTGGCTATGCTTGATTGATTTGTCCAGTTGTGATATATTATCTGCTTCTTTAATCCTGAATGTTGCCTCCCATTCCTCTAGATGAAGCCTCTTTGGATGAGTTGGTTTTGTCTTTGTTAGAACAGGAGTTTTCAGCCTACCTCGACTTTGATTGTATTGATTAATTTTATTTTTTATTTTTATCTTCTGCTTGAACAATGGCTTCTGGTTTTTCTATGTTGTATAATATGTGCTATTCTCACATATTATGACTAGTTCTAATTTCTGGTTAGGTACAAGCCCGTATTAGAGAGACCTTGAAAAAGGATGAGTTGACAAGACCTCTTGCAACTAAGGAGTTTGTGTGGTTTGCGGTATGTTCTCATAGAGTTGTTGCTCTCTTTATCATTGTCGTCAAATTTTTATTGTCATACTGAGTTCCCTTTTTAACGATTTTCTTAAAAAAATTGTGCTTAGGCATCTGCTCTGTTGGCTCTGCCGTTCATTATTCTCTCGAAGTTTATCTCTGCCTTGTTTGGGTGAGCTTCATACCGTCTATTTATCCCATACAAGGTTGCTTAATTGCTTTATTTGGTTGTCGACTATTTGTAGTTGGAAGATGAAGTGTTGTTTAGTTTTTTACACTTCCATTGAGCTTCCATTTGTATAATTGCTGCAGCACAAAAGCCAAGAAGCCTGCACGAAATGCCCATAAGAATCATGCACGCCGTAAAGCTAAACGCGGACATCCTGACAAGTAGAGTATGGAGAGGCATTTGGTTCTTTCTTCATCAGCAGCATGAGGTATAACTGACAAATTGCACAATTTCCAAATATAGCACGAGTGGTTTATTTGGTCGAATGTGGTTGTAAATGCATTGGTTAGTTGTATGTTCACATGGTCATAGATGAGAATTGGCACTCTGTGCAAGCATTGCATCGATAGTTGCACGATATGAATTGTTTTGCCGGCTTTTTTCCAGGGTGAATGCTCACTCAGTTTGTTTTACAGATGTGGATTCCTGCATGTGATGCGGCTCTCTCCAGTTGTGAAGTCATATTCTCGTGAATGATCTTTCAGTTTTGAAGCATTCTGCTTTTTGTTTCCGTGAAAAACGAAAGCTTAGAATAGTTTCCACAGGAAAGGGTGTAGTTTTTAGGGCAATTGAGAACTTCGTGTACTATATATGCACTTTTTGCGCGGTGTGTTTCACATAGGGGGTGTAACTTATACATTTTTTATTCTAGATGTTACTTGACAATTCTATTTAACGTAAGCTAGCTTCTCACTTCCGTTTACCCATTTCTATTTTTTTTTTTTTTTCTGATTAGTTTCTTGAGAATGAGTGGGACAAGGGACTTAGGGTCCGTTTGGTTCAACTTTGGGGAAATGACCTTAGGAGAATGTAAATACCTTTAAGGTAAAGGGGTTTTCCAAAATGCTTTGACCGTTTGGTAAACTGTAACTGAAAAGTGCTTTAGGGAAATGTAAGACTGTTTGGTAAACATATATTTGAAAAGTCATTTGATATGACCAAACTAAGTTTTTTAATTTTAGTATTTTTAAAATTGCAAAAAAGAAATAATGACTATATAACATTTACATTTTCATGTTGAGAGTAATATAAAAGATACATATTAATAAATTTATTTAAAAATTATATTAAAAGAATTTGATTATAGATTAGATACAAAATTTAACTTTTGACTAAGGATTTTTTAAGTTTGTTTTCAACTTTGAATAATTTTTTTAATTATTATAGTATTAATCATCTTCATTAATTAATGATCATTTTAGTATATTAATAAAAAGTTGGACTATTGATTGTCAAAAGATAAAAATGATATAGCAAAAAAAAGGTGAACTTATTTGGTGAATGATAAAGCGACCAATTGTGGATGCTATTTTTTTTTTAAGTAAACATCGCATATAAAAAGGGAAGGACTCTTGGCGGAAATAGATTGTTCTATAAGTGATGTTTCGTTGAATATTCACATATATTTTAAGATATTTTGTTGGCAATCATTGCAATTGGTAGATAGTATAAAAAATTAAGGGATATATTATGTCAGCTCCTTGTTCATTAGTTAGTTTTGTGTTAATATCGTTGATTTGGCATCATATACATGTGTTGTATCGTGTCGTGTCGGTTCAATAATTTTCAAATTGTGTGTATGTCGAGTAAGTTGACACGATCAATTAATCATGTACGTATGACATGAACATGAATCGACACTCATAACTGTGACCTCTATTTCGTACTTACAAAAAAGAGCGAAGGAAGCATAATATCAATTGCTCCAAATTTTACCGTGGGTAATCGGCAGGCCAAGATTATTGGCCGTGACATGAGACTTCTAAATTTTGGTAGTATATAAGTTAATTAATTAATTAATTAAAAACGAGAAAGACTTGAATTATTAAAAAGAAGAAGCAAATCCATAGTTATGATTAGGGAAGAAGCAACGTAGAAGCAGGGGGAAATAAAATAAAAAATAAAAAATAAAAAAGAAAATAAAGAAAAAGAAGGGGAAAAAAATCCCAGAAAAATAGGCTCAAATTCCCTCCCGAGTCGATTTGGCTGTTCTGAGTCTTCTGACCACCCAAACCCTCACCAATGAACTATATATCCTGCAATGATTATCAAAAGATTAATTGAGAACCATCTTATGTTATATTGTTCTATAAAGCAATAGCTGAGATACACACACAATCAAAATGTAATGAAAATACATGCAACTACGGACATAAAATAAGCAGTATATATGCACCTCCATAACTGTTGCCATAGGATTGTTG
Organism: Eucalyptus leucophloia subsp. euroa; assembly: GCA_017140325.1. Taxonomy (NCBI): domain Eukaryota; kingdom Viridiplantae; phylum Streptophyta; class Magnoliopsida; order Myrtales; family Myrtaceae; genus Eucalyptus; species Eucalyptus leucophloia. Next base: position 27,605,034 of record CM029470.1, on the reverse strand, counting down.
CTCCTATGGCCTGGTGGGAACCGGCCTGGCATTAGAATTTGCATTGACAGGAATAGTTCTATCAGTAGTCGAAACAATTTCACCGGGTCTTGCTATTCCAGAAGCTTCCACTATAACACTAGTGCTTCCAGATGATGGCGGCTTAAATGGCGCAGGACCTGATGAACCCCGGCTCTTTCCCACGGCTTAGGAGGTGAACCATTTGTTGTGGAAACAGGGAATGAATGTCACAAACTATTGCAAACAAACAAGGAGGACGGATGGTTGGGGTCGATTTTACATAGTGGCCTGACTTTGCACCAGCTGCCTCAAGACTAATCACTCTAAGGGCAACACCCAACATGAGAATCCCTGTTCAATTATCACTACAAAACACGGATCATTCAAGCAGATAAAAGAGTTAAGAGACACCAACCGACGATTGCCCTTAAAGATACACAAACGGCGAGACCCAATAGACGGAAAAAGCAGCTAAGCTCGTAAAGAAAAAAACCCAGAACGCAGAGTCCACACAACGGAATTAAACCAAAAAAGATAGAAACTTCAATTACAGACTCCCACCAAATTCGGCTACGAGAATAAAGCTCCTCCTTTTTCAGCACGCGACCACAAAACTTAAAGCGAATGGGAACCCAAATCGGAGAAGACAAAGAGCACTCGATTCAGCCGGACGTCACCCATAATTGCATAAAGAACGGAAACGAACGAGCAAGAACGAAAGACAAGAAAGGAGCGAATCCAACGCGCCGTTCTCGGAGTCCACGGCGGGATAGGAGAGAGCTCCGAACCCGGATGAAGCACCCCGTTATGCCTGATTCACGCGCGAAGCCTCCCTTGGACCTCGGGCGGAGAGCCGAAGCCGTCGCCGTCGCCGTCGCAGGAAGCGGAGCCGTCGCCGATCCGCGAGAGGAGGACCTCCGAGTGGTGCTTGGATTGCTCGGATCTCGGATCTCGCTCGCTCGTGCGACGGACTTCGGCCTTGATGGAGTGGTGCTCGGATTCAAATCGGGATGGAGTGGTGCGAGTTGCGGGGAGGAACGCTGCGAGAGAGCCGCGTCGATGGAGAACGCTGCGAGAGACGAGAAGAGAGCCGGTCGATGGAGAAAGAGAGGAAAACGTGGAAAGAGCTAGGGTTTTGTTTAGTATGGGTAAAAGTGGACTTTTAATAAAATTTTAAGGGTAAAATAGGCAATCGGGAAATATTCATTAATTCCCTACACCAGCATGCCGAAAATGCTGAAATTCCCAAAGCCGGTGGGGATCTACTTTGGACTTTCAGCATTTCAAAGGCAAGCATATTGCCAAATAGCCTTCAAATGCCGAACCAAACACCCTTGTATTTTTCCCAAGGGGCTTTGGGGGCTCAAAGTCCCTTGGGAAAGCTGAACCAAACACCCCTTTACTCTCGTGGGTCTAAGATGAACCATAACAAATTCAGCTATTTTTAGCGAAAATCATGTGATTGTAAGAGAGAATTGCTGGAACATTTGCTCTTACTTGGATCAGCAAAGTAGATTGCACCACAATCCGTCTCTGAATTTATGTGCGGGATATCAAATTATAGACCAAGGATTGAGGAACCAATGAGTTGCCAACAATTATCTCCCAACTTGGATTGCAGCAGCCAAATTATCACGGATGTTACAAAAGTAGTTTGAATACCACAGATATATTGTTGGTTTGGCTTTGACAGCAATCGAGATTATGAAAGTGAAATGAGGCCGCACAATTTTTCACTTGTGTGGGTGTGAGGAAGTCGTACCAAACATGCTTGAGGAAAGATGGTATTTGTTTCGCATGCCCTTTCGAAACTGTGATGGTAGAAAAGAAACCTGATGGAGGGAGAAACTATCTGTTCTGATGTGAATGGTGCTTTGACGACGAAGGATTGGCTACTTTAGTAGGCTTATGACTAAATAACTAATCGTCAGGCCCTTGAATCGAATCGGACGCGTGGCAATGGGCTATGCATATATGAATACTTTCAAATGCATGCTAGTTAAGCGGATTGGACATGTCAGTCGTATCATTCGGTCGAAACTTGGAACATTATTTATCGAATATCTCCAAGATGATTTCTGGTCTCCAAAATAAGAAAGTGCATCCAAAGGTTTGACGTGGGGCCTTGAATAATCTTAGAGACATAGAAATCTGGAGAGTTTTCAAGTACGCTCAAGATATAACCAAACATGAGATAATTTCAGTTCACTATTTATTCCTAGCAGTTTTCATTAAATCTGAAAAGAAAAAATAGTATATTGTACATGAATGGCCTCATTAGCTCAGTAACTGGTCCTCTTATTTTACAAGCGATCAGACATACATTTTTATCCATATAGAATCAAAGCATTCAGCTTCCTTTAGCATGTTAACGAAAATAGTATACACAAGACTTTGCCTAGTTTCTGGATCATGAAGAACATTCAAATTTACTGACTTTTGACCGGAGCTAAAATTCAATTGAACTGGTTCTTCATGAGGAACCTTCGCATTGGGATTCCCCAATTGGGACCTCGGCTTGTCAGCCAACTCGTCTTCTTCTCGTTTCTTTCTTTCCGCCTGCCAGGTTAATAGGAAGGCTTTCCGCCTCTCTAGACAATTGCGAAGCTTCCTGGATCTTGCTTTTTTGAGATCGATGAGACGAATAAAAAAAGTGGGAAAAGCTCGTGGAAAATTTGCATGACGTGCCACGCTCACGTCCGAACTTTATGTGATCTTTGAATTTTTGAATTGAAAATTATTATGATTGAGTTTTTGGAACAATTTAACAATGTTGGGATATTCATCATTACAAAAAATTACTACAATGAAATAAAAATTTTAGAGTGCTAGTTACTATCTAAGTAGCACCGACACATGATACGGACACAAGACACGTACGCGATATGTCATTTCTCAAAAATATAAAATTTCGCCACGTTAGATTGTATATTAAATGAATATTTTTATTTTTAATTAATTTGATTCAAATGTATAAATAATTTAATTAATTAAAAAAAGAGCATATAATGAATTTACACTAATAATATTAATAAATTGACAAAAGTTATTGATGAAACTAATGACTAACAAGAAATTAGAATCAAATTATTTAAATAAATCTATAATCTTCTACAATGGTCAAAATTTATCATTATTCAACATTCAGTATTTTTATTTTCATTTTAAATTACTTTTTAATCTCATTTATATATTTTTCCTCCACCCACCCAAATAATTTATTTCTCCTTTCTTTCCCTACTCTCTTTTTCCCTTGTCTATTCCCACCCACCCAAATATTTAGTATTTTTATTTCTTTGAAATTACTTTTAAATCTCATTTATTTATTTTTCTGATTAAAAAAAATCCCCTCCACCCACGCAAATGATTTATTTGTCCTTTCTTTCCCTACTCCCTTTTTTTCCCTTGTCTCTTCCCACACCCCACCCAAATATTTGGTATTTTTATTTTTTGAAATTACTTTTAAATCTCATTTATTTATTTTTCTGAATAAAAAAAAATCCCCTCCACCCACCCAAATAATTTATTTCTCCATTCTTTCCCTACTCCCTTTTTTCCCTCGTCTCTTCCCACACACCCACCCAAATATTTAGTATTTTTATTTTTTTTGAAATTACTTTTAAATCTCATTTATTTATTTTTCTGATTAAAAAAAAAAAAACCCATCCAAATAATTTATTTGTTCTTTCTTTCCCTACTCCCTTTTCTCCCTCGTCTCTTCCCACCCAAATAATTTATTTCTCTTTTCTTTTCCTCCCCTACCATCAGACCGGTTGTCACTTCCCCTCCCTCCAAAATGAAAAACCAAGTCTATCAGATTCCCCCCCTTTTTTTCTTTTAGCGTTTCCTTCTCAAGAACCCTGACCAGCGCCCTCCTCCTCCTCCTCCTCCTTGCCGCACGACCCCCTTCCTCTCTTCTTCCTCTGGATCTTTACTTGCTTTTGGTTCTCGTCACAATTGTTCACCGTTCCCCTTTCGCAGCTGCAGCCTTGTCGCCGATCCATCGCAGCATCACAGTGGCGGCTCTCCCCTCAGTCTCTGCTCTTTTTCTCACCGTCTTTCGCCGTCGCGGGTTCGCCATCGCTCGCGGCCTCGTCTCTACTCCCTCGCCCTTGCTTCCACCCTCCATCATCTTTTGGACACGCATGTTGAAATTGTGTCGAGAAAAGTTGACCGCGTGTCCGAGCGTATTGACGAGAAAAGTCAGAGAGAATTTGCTTTTTGCTCAGCCTTTCAAGACACGGACGAAATTCTCCGAAACTTGCTTCCTTGATGTTGGCTATCCTGAGAAACTTGGTGTTGAGATCAACGAGATAAATCATAATCGTTCGCACCTGTTTCAGTTTGCAATAACATTTCTACTTGTACCATATCGTTTGGCTTCATAGAGCTCAGAAATCTGCTATTGATGAAGAGGGGCGACTTTGGTGCTTCATTTTCTCTGCGACTGGTCGAGATGGAAGGGTGCGACTATGAAGTTTTCTTGAGCTTCAGAGGACCGGACACGCGCACGGGCTTCACGGATCATCTCTATATACGTTTCACAGATGCAGGAGTCCGTACGTATAGAGACGATGAAGATCTCCGTGTAGGTGAAGAGATCAGCCCGGATCTACTTGGAGCCATTGAGAAGTCGAAGATCTCCATACCCATCTTTTCTAAAAGTTATGCTTCCAGTAAGTGGTGTCTGAAGGAGTTGGCCTAGATGGTGGAGTGTCGGAAAAGGAAGGGACAGATAATCATGCCCATTTTCTACCATGTTGAACCATCTGAGGTTAGATACCAAACCGGAGGTAACGGTGAGGCGTTGCTCGTGCATGAAAACAAGAAGCGAGTGGACGATGAGAACATCCGCAAGTGGAGAGCTGCTCTCAATGAGGTTGGAGGGTTAAAGGGATGGGACATAGAAAACGTGGCTAACAGGTACTTATTATCTTCCACCCTTGATCGACGCCATGATATAGGATACCGTGAAATTCAAGTACGAAGAATTTTCCCTTGAAAGTTTCCTTTTTTGTTCCTTTTTTCTTTTGACATGGAAAAGTTGTGGCTATGATGGTTCCCTTTGTTTGAGTAGTATGTCGACAATTTAATATGACAGTTAAATATTTATGACGTAAAGTATGAAATTTTTCGTGTATTTATGTAATGCAAGTGCATATTAATGTTGGTCGAAATTAACTTATGTTGTATGCTGAAAGTTTAGGGTTCTCTTATTTAGTATTCATAACACTTAAGATGTGTTCTATATGCTAATGGTAAAGCTATTTTGAGAAGGAGGAGCTTGTTATCGCATCAGATATACGGTAAATTTATTCAGCATCTTTTCTTCTAATTAGCAAGATATAGCGATTGCCTACTGTACTTTGACGGTTCCGTAACTGTTCGAATGCTGCACAACTTGGAGCATCTGCCTAGCATGTCCATAAATTTATTCTTCCAGATCAATGCAATGTGGTCTGTTCCATTTGCAGTTGCAGTTGCACCTCTTGTTGCATCCTTTGGCTTCCACAGAATACTATCAATTCTTGTTGTCATAGGTTTCGGCTAAAATTTTCTACTTTGCTGTCTCGTCATTTTTTTAATAGGCACGAAGGACAACTAGTTAAAGAGGTGGTTACCAAGGTTTTAAGTGAGCTGAAGAAAGCGTATTTGGTGGTTAGTGATTTCTTGGTTGGTGTTGACGATTATGTGAAAGAAGTTGAGAGATTGCTAGGCACCAACACTGACGATGTAAAGATCGTGGGAATCCATGGGATGGGTGGTATTGGAAAAACTACTCTTGCCAAAGTAGTTTACAACAAACTTTCTCGAGACTTTGCTGACTGTTGTTTCCTAGCCGATGTTAGAGAAACTTCACATTCAAAAGGAATTGTGTTTTTGCAGACTCAACTAATCTCAAACCTCTCTAAAGAGGCACATCCAGGTATAAATTCCAAGGATGAGGGAATAATGGCTATAGAAGAGAGATTTTCCAGTAAAAAAGTTCTAATTCTTCTCGATGATGTTGATGAAAAGGATCAATTAACTGCACTTTTGGGGAGACGAAGATGCTTTGGTCTGGGAAGTCAGATACTTATAACAACTAGAAAAGTGAATGTTCTACGTGAATCCGGAGTGAAATTGACTTACTTAGTCGGTGGTTTGAATCCTGAAAGATCCCTTCAGCTATTTAGCATGCATGTTTTCAGAAGTGATCACCCTCCAATTGAGAAGATGGAACAATCTAGAAAAATTGTGAAAATAGCCGAAGGTGTTCCTTTGATCCTAGAGGTTATGGGTTCGACTTTATCAATATGTGGACAAAAAAAAGAAATGTGGGATGATTACTTGGTGAAGTGGAAAGAAGGTCACATTGAGGGGATTGGAAGTAAGTTGATGATAAGTTATAAAGAATTAGATTCCGATCAGAGACAAATATTTCTTGATATAGCTTGTCTTTTCCATGAATATGATAAGAATACGGTAATATACATGTGGAGAGATTGTGGTTTATGCCCAATACAAAGTCTTGAAGTTCTTCAGTTGATGTCATTGATTAAAATTGGAGAAGATAATAAGCTATGGATGCATGATCAACTCAAAGATCTCGGTAGAGAAATTGTTTCTCAAGAAAGTGGGGGCGAATTAGATAAGCAAAGTAGGCTGTGGAATCACCATGAGGCATTGGAGATGCTACTGAGAAAGAAGGTAAATCCTGGATCTAATTTCCTTTTTGCACGAGAATTCACATTTTAGTGGTCAGGGGCACTTTGCCTCTCAGCGACAACAATCACAATTAACTCCACATATAGAATTTAAAAATTTCCTCACATTATAGAACATTTCTTAAATTGTTAAATTTCAAATTTCAAAACCTATGTCGATCCTCTCCAAATTGGTCTATAAGAATGATGAGAGTGAACTCAAGTATCTGTAGATAAATATGAACTTCACCTCAAATTCAAAGATGACCTAGATTGTTCTCTTAATTATCTAACTGCATCCTTCTTTTAATAAATCTTTTTGTTTGCTCATTTAGAGAAATGCAAAGCTCGAAGCCCTCTGTTTGCAGTTTAAGGATTGGTCAGAGTATCGTTTCACTCTTGAAGGATTTGCAATGCTGCCAAAATTAAGGATCCTACAGGTGGATAGCGAATGCCTCTCTTATGAGAGTGTTGACAGTTTTTTCTCCCAAGCTACACTCCTTTGCCATAACATGCCCTTCATCACTTCGCGTATGGATTTTTCACTGAGCGAGAATCAACTCCTTCCCAATTTAAGATGGCTCTCTTGGCATAATTTTCCTCGGCGGATACTTAAGTTAAGCAACTTTTCATTGAGTAATTTGGTCATTCTCGATTTTTCAGGAAGTAAATTAACTCATGATTGGGACGGATGGAGACATATTAAGGTACCCTTAGCTCTAGAGAAGTCTTCTTTATCAGTGTGGACATTCTCTTGATTTAATAGATTTACTGACGTTTGTTTTGTTGACGTTACAGAGAGCCAAGAAATTAAAAGTTCTTAACCTTTCAAGATGTAAGCGTTTGTCGAAGACACCTGATTTCTCTGGACTCCTGACATTGGAGAGATTGATTCTTGAATATTGTTATGAATTGGCTGAAATCGACTCGTCAATTGGCCAATTGAAGCACTTGGAGTACTTGAACTTCAATTATTGTCTTAGTCTCGAGCATTTGCCAAAAGAGCTGGGTACATTGCCTGCTCTGACAGAACTCATCCTTGATAGAACTTCTATAGAAAGACTTCCTGATTGGTGGGGTATCGAGAACATGGAGAGTCCCCATGTTCATATTTCACCGTCATCAAAAGCTGGGGATGCACTCAATTGTCGAACTTCGCTGTTGAAGCTTTCATTGAACAACATGCTCATTACTCACCTACCCGACTCCATTGGAACGCTGACAAATCTTGAAAGCTTATCATTGAGAAAGTGCTCCCTTATGCAGAGACTTCCATCCTCCATTAAGGAATTACGATCATTGACTGAGTTAGATCTATCCAGTTCAGGATTCATCGAGTTACCTGACTCTATGGAAAGTCTGGAGAATCTAAAAGCATTGAAGTTATTCTTGTTACCTAAATTAGTTGTACCAGCCCTGCCAAAGCTTCCAGAAAGCTTAACTTCTCTAGCAATCGTATCTTATGTACCAATAGCCGATATTGATCTTTCCAACTTGATCAATCTGAAGCTACTATTGTTCATCATCATGGTGCCTGCGATCTCTAGCCAATCTGAGTTGGTGCAGGTTCCCATGCCTCGGTGGATTGGGAAATTATCCAAACTGGAAGTCTTGACGTTGGGTCTCCCAAACTTTACTAACCTATCTCCTGAGTTAGGTGCACTTCCTTACTTGAAGACTCTTCAGCTTTTCAATTGCCGTGCTCTGAAACGCATTTCGCAAATTCCCCCGACTGTCACAAAGCTTCATATTGGAAGATGCCCGTTGCTGACCACACTTGATATATCATATTTGAAGAACCTATCGGAACTATATGTGTTTGGTTCATCGATAGATCTTTCTGAGCGTGCACTTTCAGAAGATCTGCTACAATGGAAGATAAGTAAGGATTATGAGTTCGATTTGGCTGAGACTTTTGCGAAAATGATGTGGGAACAGCACGGACTACGTTGGGATATTTTCCCTTGTTTACCAGGGCATATGAGGTACAATCGTGTTCCCAATGTTTACGAGCTCTTCCCAAATTCTTACGCTACAATTTTTCCCCCTTAAGGAGGGTATTTGCCATCATATTTTACTTACTGAGAGCACTCCATACCCTATAAGCATTTAGGTGGCTTTTATAACTCAAAGTGGAAACCTTACTTGCATGTTTTGATGGCACAAATAAGTTGAATGTCATAGCATAGACCGAATACTTTTTAGGGAACAAGCCACCAAAATTCCCAAAATATACCTCTATTCTATTTTTTTTTTCACTAAAAATATCATATTTATTTTATGACGCATTTACCATCTGTCACAATTTGACCCATTAAAAATCCTACACGACTTAAATGGATAATGAAGGTCACAAGGTGGTGACATGAATGCCACGTGGCTCAAATTAAAAGTGGAAGGACGCTGTTTTGGTTGCGAAATTATCTGGGTGTGGCTGAAGTTGCGAAAATGACACCATCTGCCTGTGTGTGTCTCTCTCTATTCCTCCACTGGAACCGATTTGGGGCTTTAGGGTTTATGCCGATTGACTCTCTTTGCCTAGTATGGGCATAAGCAGGATTCTCACACTCTGCTCTTCAACATCATCTTATTGAGAAGAGTTCCTTGTGCTTCCTAATGCCTGAGCTTGTGTATTTTCATCTCGTGGCAGGATTACTCCCTTTCTGTTATGTTTTTTTCTGAACAAAATCTTACTCATCGAAAAAAAGACGGATAACATCTGATTACGAGTTGCAATGATGAGGGACTCACTTATCTGAATCTGATGCTGTCTAGCTCGATTCTTTCTTTGATTGTGTCTCGCTTCTCCCCAAACCCCAATCTTTCTTCATCTTCTGGTCTCTGTGTGTTTATGCGCTCCGTATTTCCATTTGATGCTGTCTAGCTCGATATTGTGTTGTCAAATCTCTTTTGCTTTGTGGTGATCTTTCAAAATTGGTTGCAGCAATTACGAGGTTCCGGAGGCTGCTTCAGACTGAGAGCCAAAGGCAGATGCACATGCCGATCCAGAATGACTTAACAAGAATAATTTGAATCTCTCTGTGGTTGAAGAATTCCTTCCTATTTTTGAAAATAGGATTCCTAGTCGCCATATCTTTGGATTCCAAGATGAAGAATCTTGGCTGCTTGTTCTTTGTGGTTGTAATCTGAAAAAGAGTGTTTTCATTTGTCGTACAGGTTCAACCCTTCATGGCAATTGAGATGCCTTTTTATTCAATGATGAATAATTATTCCATTGTGGCTATGATTATTGGTCATGCACGCTAGTTTTTATAGCAATGAATTGTTTGATGCTAGCTGCAAATATTGAAAACTGAGGAAAAAAAATTATTTCAGTTTAATTTCTTGTTGCTAATCTTACAAAAATTACCACTATAGTTAATGTGAAATGCTATAGATCATTGACATGTAAAACCGTATGAATTTAAGATACATTTGCCATTTTCAAGTTTTCGGACAGGCAGTCTCCACCAGTTTTTCGCATTTCCAGTAATCACTGGTACAAGTGAACGCTCTCTCCATTGTGATTCATACTAGTATAGGACAAAAAATACAATAGTCCAGTCACAGAAAAAAAGATCTGCTTTTAAGTTCTGTTACATAGCCATTCCTCATTTAATTCGGCACCCTTTCGAACGCCAAGAAACTTGGAAGTCTAGGTGCTTTGTGTCCACGTTCAAGATGTGCAAGCTTTGAAGTTTGCGGATCAAGTCAGTAGGAGACTTTTTTCGCCAAATGGCTATGAAGAAATTTTCATGGAGGTCTACAATCACAAGTTGCTGCAAAACCACAGAAGAAGCCAAGTAAGTGCTAGCCCAAGAAGAAGGTGATAACTCATTCCAAAGATTCTCTCTCTGATCAATTTGAACAACCCCTGCTCGCGACACTCTCAGATGACCTCTCATTATCGCTCACCGGATCAAACCTCTGCAAGTTCACCCATCAGAAGGTGAAGTTGGTCACGTAGAGTTTCTCCTCGAGCAACTTCACTGAGGAATGAAGGTAGTCTGACGGCGCAGCCAATGGCCGTCACAGAGAGAGAGAGAGAGAGAGAGAGAGAGAGAGAGTTGGTTTCTCTAAATCCTTGCCATGAATCTTAGTCGTTTTAGTCTCAATTGCGATGTTCTCGTCCATTTTCCACTTTGGATCTGATTTTTTATTTTTAAAAAACAAGTGAGGTTGCATTATAAACTTTATTAAAAAAAGCCACCTAAGATAAATTGCCAGATTAGGCAACAAAGTGAACGATTTTTCATCGATATGGCACTTTAGTGCTTCGAAAAAAAAAAAATTTACGGCACTTGCAATATCCTTACTCTTAAAATTTTAATTTGCCTCAGCAAAATATGCGGTCTGCATTCTCTCGGACCATTTCCAGCTTGGATGCACCCGGGTGAGTGGGCTCGCGAGGTGGCTCCCTTTTTGACAGCGTGCTTTTTTCATGATAGCTGTCAAACTGATTTTAGGATATGAGATGGAATAGGTCATCAAGCTTATATGTTTAAGTGAATTAATTAATCCTGTTAGATAGCTATCCAAGGCAAAAAGTTTTAAAAAATAATAAAGAAATTGGGTGACTATCCTTTTTTCCCTACGGATGAGCTGGTCAAGCGATTCATTACACATGGCATTGCGTCGAAGGGATAATGTTTTGCTTGGTCGAATCTTGACACCGGTATTTTCACCTTCTGCGCGGTTGAGATGAAGAGAGGAAACAAAACGTGGAGCCCCTGGCATGGTCAGACGGAATCACAACAGTTTCTGGTGATCGAGTCTAGTTGCCTTCTCGGGCGGGTCGATTCAATCAATCATTTCCGACACGAGGCGAAGTAAGCTAGCTACTTGAACTATAAAAGGATAAAAGGACAGGTTGATGGCGGCAATGCTTAGCTGTTGCCTGTCCCCAAGACGCCTTTGGTTGAATGTTCACACTTAGTTCACCTTCTGCACTTCCTACATTCACTCCCAGGAGTAACACCCTTATTACGTTGAACAGATGAGTTTTTTCAAGATGACTTTCTCTGGTCAATTTGCTAGTGATGTTGGCCCAATGCCGAATGTGATAACATTTCTGATGTATTACGTTGAATTTAGTTTATTCAACCTCAAATTTGTATTTGGCCAAAAAAAAAAATTACTCAATTCCTCCAAGTTCAACCTAATCTATAAAAACTTTTTTCTTTTGAGATGGCAACTTTGTCAATATACAATGTTTTCATAAATCCTATTTTTGTCCCGACAAATTTATTGTCCAAATCTATGTAAGTCCTTCATGATTTTTTATTCCTTGGATAAAGATTGATTATATTGATGGACATAACTTGCGTTGTTTTTAGTATCTCCATTGTAATATCGATAGTACGATTTGAATATAAGGTAGATTTGTGTCGGGGAACAATCTCTTGGTGTGAACGGCCGATGCACGTTATAAAATCACAAGTGCCATGCTTGGTGTGTCATTGGGTTGTTGCATTCGCTTGGACTCAAGTCACAACTGGTAAATGGCATTCGTTTTCAGGGATAACGACCAAAAAAAAAAAAAAACTACTAAAATTTCCAGGGATGCCAATACCCCCAACTCTATTTCATCTCGTTAATATTCTCAAATATGTACTAATAACCAAAAGTACCTTCTATCCATATGATCATTTGAAATTAGACGCAACAGCGTGCTTGGACATTAAAACTCTAATGTGGCTATGCCCTTGGTTGACGTGGCAACGTGCGTCCATTGCCAAGTTAGATCCATTTGCTTGAGATGGTCCACCAATGCTGTCACGTCAAATTTTCAGCAGGCATTATAAATCGATGGTCTAACAGAAGATATTTTTGGATTACTAGTACAAGTATATGGTACTGGCGAGACAAAAAAGAACTTGGAGTATTGGTGTCCCACAAGAATAAAAAATTATAATTTGGAGTATTGGTGCGCGAGTATAAGGTTTATTTTGAAGCCCTAAATGGAAGACATAGTTCGTTGGGTACTGTGTTATATGTCTTGACGTGCAGAAACGACATTCTATACTCCTGTATGTTCGTGACCTCTGAATGGTATTTTATACTCGGTTGAGATGTTTACTGTCGAACTTTTTTCACGTTTTTGGCTATTCTTGATTGATTTGTCCAGTCGTGAGATATTATCTGCTTCTTGAATCCTAAATGTTGCCTCTTATTGTCGTCTAGATCAAACCTCCTTGGATAAGTTGGTTTCTTCTTCGTTAGAACGGAAAGTTTTCTGCCTACCTCCATTTTGATTGCATCTGTTAATATATATATATATATATAACTTGAACAACGGGTCCTGATTTTTCTGAATTAGATAACATATAGCTATCCGCACATATTGTCCCTAGTTCTAATTTCTGGTGAGGTGGAAGCCAATATTCGAGAGACGTTGAAAAAGCCAGAGTTGCCAAGATCTCTTGCGAAAAAGCAATTTGAGTGGTTTGATGTATGTTCTCAGTTGTTGTTCTGTCATCGCTGTTGTCAATTTTTCATTGTGATTTGGCGGACTTCCTTTATAACAATTTGCTAAATCAATTGTATTAGCTATGTACCCTGCTGGCGCTACCAATCATTATACTTATACTAAGTTTTCCCGGCCTCGTTTGGAAGAGCTTTCTAATAAGCCCTATCATCTATTTATCCCCAACAATTTTGCTAAATTGCTCTATTGGGTTCTCATCTGTTTTGTAGTTGCAACGTCAATTATTGTTTAGCTTTATATACTTTAGATTTGAGCTTCCATATTGTATATTCGCTGCGGCACAAAAGCCAAGAAACCGGCACAAAATGCTCAAGGATGTAAGAGTTTTTCTAATGTGAACTGCATTGATTGATATTGTAATTTACTATTTTTACGACTACCGTAAAACATGGCTGGTCTAAGATGAGATAGAAGGTTTCTTAATTAGTCTAATATGGGGCTGGCTAGTGTGGGCCGAGTTGAGCCTAGCCTGTAATGAGGGGGTCTAGTTGGAAACTCTATAAATAGTACTCAAGTCTATCATATAACCCTAATTCTCACATGTATCCTCACTTAAGGGGCGTTTATCTAATGCTACACGTGAGGGGGCCGCTTTATTGAGCCAGTGATACAGAGGGCAATAGAGGAAAATGACTTGTGCGTGGAACATTATGTTTCCGCTTCCGCTTCAAGAACAATGGATCCTAAAACAGGTGCGTTAATCTTTCTACTCAATTATGCATGTTCTTGTTCTAATTATGGAGATCTTGGGGTTACGCAATTTGCGTCCTACATGTGGTATCAGAGCCTCCATAACCCTAGAACATGAACACAAAGGATTTTGCCATAATTTGAGATTTTCGAGATTTTTCGTTCAATAAAAATTAAATTAAATTATATATTCAGGTTGGGCTTGACAAGACGAAGAGAACCGTGGGCGAAGCGTCGCCGGAGAAGGCCGCATGCGCCCCCATGCACCTCTTGGGCGTCGAACACACACCGCGCATGAGCTCCACGGGCTGCGCACTCAGGCAGTGCACGCAGGCTTATGGAGTGTCCGTTCGGCGCATGGTTGGTGACATTGGATTCATATTGCCATGTTCTATCTTGTGGTATATATATATATATTACATGTTTGATGATTTTATGGACGTGAAAATACATACAAAGCCCTAAATATGTGAATTTTTTTGTGTATTTTTGCGTATTTTTCTTGTATTTTCTGTGTTTTTGAAAATACATGTGTTGGGTTACTGGTATATTATCACATAAACATTATAAAAGTATGATTCATTAATAAAAATTAAACTTTATTGTATTTTATTAATGAATAAGGCAGTGTAATTAGCATGGCATGTGATTTGAGTGATATAATGCCATTATCACTAAAGCTAAATCACATGTATATGATGTATGTGAGATGTAAAGATTATATCCCTGGTATGAGAGAGTTTCAAGGATTTAATTGAGTTGTAACCGTCAAAGTGGCACACTTGATTGGGTTTGAGAAATTTCGATCACATATATTGATTGGGATGTCTCCAGGTCTAATGCATAGTCATACTCCCAAAAGAGGTGATCGTGTATTAGTTCATGGAGGGATACATGATGGTGTGGTGGAGGACTGACCGATCTTAATGATTCAAATACCCAAAAGTGATGAATTCACGAAGATTGGAATATATTCTCATAACCGCTATCATGTGAGGAGTGTACAATTGCATGTCATGTATTCTGCCCAAAGGTGATTATGTGATTTTGCATGTAACTCTCTGGATGTATACTTGTTCGTCAAGTTACACAATGCTCACATGATGCTAATTATATATACTGCTTGTCTTTCAGTCACATTTTCTTTAAACGGTAACTCCATCATTATTAAGGTTCTTGCTAGTTCAAACTTTAAGAAATGGAGAGAAAATTTTCTATTTGCTATGGAGATGGCAGATGTTCATATGGCTCTTACTATCGATTGGCCGGCAGATCTTACTGCTGAGAGTATAGAAGCTCAAAAAGCTCATTTTACTGCCTGGGAAAAGTGTAATATAATTTGCTTACTGTCGATGAAGCATTCCATTCAGGAACATTTAAAAAGTGGTTTGTCTGCAAACTGCATTGCTAGGCAGATAATAGAAGCCTTGATGGCTAAAAACTGTGTCTCACCTAATGCTGATATAGGAACACACATGTAAACACTATTTACTATGAAGTATGACGGTTCTAGTGGAGTTAGAGATTATGATATGAGAATGGTAGATTTGCAGACAAAGCTTGAGGCTCTCAATGTTGTTATTCCCACTGCTTGCATTGTGCATCAAGTTCTAAATAATCTTCCTCTTGATTTTGGGATTATCAAGACCAATTATAGTTCCTAAAATGAAACCTGGTCAATTAATGACCTAATTGTAAGGCCGGTGGCAGAGGAAGAAAAATTGAAGAAAGATAAAGGACACGTTGCCCTTTATGCTTCTAACTCTGATAGTGATAAGGGAAAGAAGGTGAAAACTTATACTCATAAGGGCAATTCTGAAGTTGCTGGATCTTCTAACAATAAAGGATCTGAAGATGCTAGACCTTCTAACAGTTTGGGTCCCAAGAAAACATTTACCAAGAAGGATGGTGTTTATTGCTACTTTTGTAGGGAGAGAGAACATGTAAAGAAACTTTGTAGCAAGTTTAAGGCTTTGTTGTCTAAAAGAACTAAGAGTGAGCCTAAAAGTAATGATTCTTTGGCATTTGTTTATAAATCTAATTTATCTGAAGTTCCGACCAATTTCTGGTGGCTAGATAGTAGTGCAACTAATCATGTTGCATTTACCATACAAGGGTTCATAAACCGAAGGACGCCAAATCATGATGAATCAATGCTCACTGTTGGAAATAACGTTGGAGTTGACGTCAAGTTCATGGGAGATGTTATTTTGATTTTAGATTCTGGTTTTTGGATGGAGTTAAAAAAACACTTTTTACATATCTTCTTTTAGGCGGAATTTAGTTTATATGTCTTGTTTGGAATGTGTGGGTACTCTTTTGAAATAAATAGTAATACTATTTCCCTGTTTTATGATTCAAATAAGATTGGGTGTTGCAATTTATCTGATGGATTATATCGATTGAGTTTATCTCCCAACAACATGTACGTTGCTTATTCAGCTGAAAAAATTATTTCCAAAATGCCTTTACCTAAACAACAATCTTATACATTGTGGCATAAACATTTTGGTCACATCTCTAAAAAAAGAGTAGAAAGGCTTATAAATGGTGATATCTTGCCTACTTTTAAAAGTGATCAAGAGACTTGCGTAGACTGTTGCAGAGATAAGATGACTAAGATAAAGAAGAAATCCGCCGTACGAAGTTCAAACTTGTTGGAGATTATTCACACTAATATGGATACTTATACTTAATTAAAGAAAAGTTTGAGTCTCTTGATAAATTCAAGATTTTTCGGACTAAAGTGGAGAAATAATTGGGAAAAGTTATTAAGATTGTCAGATCTGATCGTGGTGGTGAGTATTTTGGTAGGCACGGAGATGCTGGATAACTTAAAGGGCAGTTTGCTAGATACCTAGAGGATTCTTGAATAATAGGTTAATTTACTATGCCCAAAAGTCCTGAACAAAATGGTGTAACTAAAAGGCACAATTGTACTCTTATGGACATGATGGGAAGTATGATTAATATGACCAATTTACCTAATTTTCTGTGGAGTGAAGCTTTGAAAACAACTCTTTATATTTTAAATCGCATTCCTACTAAAGTGGTTCCATTGACTCATTTTGAGTTGTGGATTGGACGTAAACCTAATTTGAATCATCTTAAAGTTTGGGAATGTTCAGCAGAAGTGAAATTATATAATCCAACATTGAGTAAGCTGGATTCCAAAACTACTCGGTGTTACTTCATGTCTTACCCAGATCATTCAAAGGAGTATCGATTTTATAACCCTAATAGAGGTACAAGAATTGTGAAATCTCATACTGCAAAATTTCTGGAATTTGATGTAGCTGAAAATGGTAGCTGCTCACAAGTTATCGAAGATGATAGTATGGTGGGGATTACTAGATCCTTGTCTCATTCTATGCAGATAATTATGGAGCCTCTTGCGCCACAAACTGAGCCTATTGTGGCCCAGGATCCTATTGTTAAGACAGTTCCTGATGAAATTCCTCAAACTCCTCAAATTCAGAATGAGGTTGAAGTAGCTCCACTCAGAAGATCAACTAGGGAAAGACGTTCAGCTATACCGCCAGACTATGTTATCCACCTAGGAGAACATGATTATGATATTGGTTGTGTTGTTAATCCGGTAACTTATACGGATGCCATCTCATGTCCTCAATCAGATTTGTGGCTAAATGCAATGAAAGATGAGATGCTCTATGAAACACAATGGTGTTTGGGAGCTTGTTGAATTACCTGAAGGTTGTAAACATATTGGTTGCAAATTGGTATTCAAGACTAAAAGGGATACCAAAGAAAAGATTGAAAAGTTTAAAGTCAGACTAGTAGCTAAGGGTTTCACTCAAAGAGAATGGATAGATTATGAAGCAACATTTTCTCCAGTTTCTTTTAAAGATTCTTTTAGAGTGATCTTGGCATTGGTAGCTCATTTCGATATGTAGTTACACCAAATGGATGTTAAGACTGCTTTTCTAAATAGAGACTTTGATGAGGAGGTTTATATGGTGCAGCCTGAAGGTTTTGCAGCAGATGACTCAAGTAAGCTTGTTTGTAGATTGAAAAAGTCTATATATGGCCTTAAGCAAGCTTCTAAATAGTGGTATTTCAAGTTTCATAGTGTTGTTATTTCATTTGAATTTATTGAGAATAAAGTAGATCAATGTATATACACCAAGGTCAGTAGGAGGAAATATATTTTTCTCATACTTTATGTAGATGATATATTGCTTGTTAGTAGTGACATTGGTTTACTATATAAGATAAAGCGGATGTTATCGAAAATTTTTGACATGAAAGACCTTAGCGAAGCGTCTTTTGTTCTTGGCATTGAGATCCATAGGGATTGCTCACTTTGTTCACTGGGTTTGTCTCAAAGGGCGTATATTAATCGTGTTTTAGAAAGATTCAATATGCAGGATTGCAAACCAGGAATTGCTCATGTTGTTAAGGGTGCTAAACTGAGTCTTTCACAATGCCCTAATTCAGATTTTGAGAAAGGTCAAATGAAGGATGTACCTTATGCTAGTGTGCTTGGAAGTATCATGTATGCTCAAGTTTGCACTAGACCAGATATTGCTTTTGCAACTAGGCTTCTAGGTAGATATTAATCTAATTCAGGACACAATCACTGGGTTGCTGCCAAGAAGGTTTTAAGGTACTTAAAGATAACAAAAGATTATATGTTGATTTATAGACATGTTCCAAACTTGCAACTAGCAAGGTATTCAAATGCAGATTTTGCTGATTGTCAAGATGATAAGAAGTCAACGACAGGATACATATTTATGTTGGCAGGAGGTGCAGTATCATGGAAGAGCGAAAAACAGAAATCCATATCTTCTTCTACCATGCAAGCAGAGTTTGTAGCATGTTTTTCAGCTACTACTCAAGCTATTTGGCTCCGGAACCTCATTAGGGAGTTATCAGTTTTTGATTTTGTGGATAGGCTCATATAGCTATATTGTGACAATAACTTTGTAGTGTTGTTTATTAATAACAACAGAAGTCTCAAGGGATCTAAACACATGGAGGTCAAGTTTTTGACTATAAAGAAATCAGTGCAAAATGGTGACGTTGCAGTAGATTATATTCCTACAGATGATATGATTGCAGATCCACTAACTAAAGGACTACGTCCGTGTATTTTTGATCGACATGTCATTAGTATGGGCCTAGGAGCATCTTGGAATGTTGTTATTTAGTGGGAGCTGTGTTTTATTTTTCTTTGAATAAAGTTTACATTCTTTGATATATATGTCAACTTTTGCATTCAATAAAATATTTTTTGAGTGGATTGTTATTATGTTAAATATATATATATATATATATATATATATATATATATATATATATATTTGTTAAAAGTCTCAGGGTATTACTTAAATCTTGAGTGAAGGCTAGGGGCATCCGGGCATCCGGTTATTAGCCTTGTGCATATGTATTGTGATACATAAAAAAAGGTTAGCCGTAAGGACAAGACATATATGGGTTCATTGGAACCATAAAGCATTCTCTAGTGGCACAAGTTTTTTGTGTCGCCTAAGGTAAGAGAATGGTAACTGACAAATGGGATCTCTCTATGAGAGATGTTATCAATTTGCCACACTATCATATCGAATCCATATCAATAAAGTTGAGAGCACTTGTGACCATGGAAGGCTATGTGTATATACATGCAGTTATCGTCATGATTCGGTGTTTAAGACTTTATGGGATAGGATTGACTATTAAGAATTATCTTTGGATCAATATGCACACATAAGGTATGATTTCAATTAATATTGTCCAAGTGGGAGAATGTAAGAGTTTTCCTAATGTGGACTACATTAATTGATATTGTAATTTACTGTTTTTACAATTACCGTAAAACATGGCTAATCTAAGGTGAGATAAAAGGTTTCTTAATTAGTCTAATATGGGGCTGGCTAGTGTGGGCCGAGTTGAGCCTGGCCTGTAATGAAGGAGCATGGTTGGAAACTCTATAAATAGTGCTCAAATCTCTCCTCTAATCCTAATTCTCACATATATCCTTATCTAAGGGGTGTTTACCTAACGCTACACGTGAGGGAGCTGCCTTATTGAGCCAGTGATACGGAGGGCAATAGAGGAGAATGACTTGTGTGTGTAACATTGTGTTTCCGCTTCTGCTTCAAAAACAATGAATTCCAAAACATATGCGTTAATCTTTCTACTCAATTATGCATATTCTTGTTCTAGTTATGGAGATCTTGGGGTTACGCAATTTGCGTCCTACAAAGGAATCATGAACGCCGCAAGGCTAAACAGTCATGGTTAAATTGGAACCTAACGCAGGGAGGAGGTTCTTTTTTTAATGTGTTGAAGACGGAAGAAGTTAGCCACCTGTTAGCGTCGTTGTGCTTGAGCACTCTTGCACTTGGACCTGAAAATTGCACTTTAATGGCCAGAAAGTGAAGCCAACTTCATTAATCAATCAACTATCACCCATGCCGCATCATTTATGTTAGGTGATCCTAGAAAGCAAGTCACAAAATTCATAGTAATGTGTTCCACTTCCATTTAGGGATTGGAAGAGGTCACAATTTGCTTAATGGCCTCGGATGCAACAATATTGATATGTTGTTTCGCAGTCTCCGCTTTCATGTTGTTCCACCAGAAATTCTCTCGCATGTCTCCTTACAATTTTGACCACGCTGGTACACGCAAGTCTGTTGCCAAAACACTAAGATCCATCCCCTTGAATTTGAAAACCCGGTTGGAGTCTTGGATAACCCGTTTTTCCATTCGAGAAGCCACTGATCGATGGTTGAAAGCTTCAACCTTTCGACAAGAAACATGACGAGCATGGCTGGACTGGGAACTGGTGGCTCTCAGTGAAGTGCATCCTGCGGAAACCAAACTTACAGATTTGCTCTTATTTAGTGCAACTGAGGGTGAGTACGTTGACCTGATTTAATCTCAGTGATCAAGGTTGGCTTCAACACGAGATGACAGCAATCCTCTAGATCGTGGTAAACTCGGCGGCTTTGTTTTAGTGTCTAAAGCCTCGACACTGCCTGATGTTTTTTACTAATAAGTTAACGTCTGCTGCTCCATTTGCTTTCCCTAGATGGCAGTTGATGGTCAGATAATAATATGACTGTCAAAATGTATTATTTGCGGGTCGTCTCAAACTCAAAATATGGGTCGTAATTGATCTACCTTTTGCTCGATTGACATTCGTGAGTAAGGGGGGTTCCCTTCAACCCTCTTCCATCCGGAGGTTTCTCCTCGTATCCTTGTTGTTGAAGTTTGAAGCTGAAGGCAGGGCTGCAACTGATTTCTTCGAAGCTTCTTCAGCAGTGGGGTCGTCCTTATCTACCAATCTTAGAGCTGGGATCCTTTACCTGCTCTTGTATTGTTGTAACAGTTGCCTTTGTGCTGTTTGTTTTCCTTGTTAGCAGCCTTTTTGGGTGCTTTTGCCGCTGTTTTGGCTTTGCCTTCGGTCTTTTTAACTTGGCACCCTTCCACTCGCTATGACTTTTGTCTTTGTGAATGTAAGTTTTTGATGTCGAGTTCTTACTGTATAGCTATATAGAACTCTTTGGTTTGAAATCAATATAATCTTACATTTTACCCAAAAAAAAATATGGGTCGTAATGGAGCAGAGCTTCCGTTCTCTGTGCTGTGGTTTCTGCAGGAGTCTGATTCTCTGGGCATCTGCGCTTAGTTTCCAAAACTATATGCTATTCTGGCGTAGATTCAAAGCTAAAATTTCCATCTTGCAGATGAGGAAGGTTTGGCTTCTCTTTTGTTCCTGACCATTAGAGAGTAGGCCATATCACTCACAAGAGACTATTAGTATAAAAAGACTTGGATCTTTTGTTCTTTTCTTGGGCATTCAATTAGGGAGACGAAGCCTTAAGGCTTTAGACACGTTGAGAAAGGGATAAAATTGGTTTTCTTCGTTGGCTAGGTAGCGAGCGATCTTTAAATACGGTGAGGAAATAGGGCCAGCAATCAGCATGTATGTTGATTATGGCATTATTGGATTCCACGCAGCTTCTTTTTCACAGGTCACAGCTCCGGCATTCAGCTCCGCTAGCCCGTAGATTTTGTTGCACCAAGCCAGCCTGCTGAATTTCCCTTTCTTTTCCTTCCAAATTCGCATGAAGTCGCCTAGTGCTCGATATGGGTCATCGTCATTTCCAGCCCATTTCAACGAACTTTCTGCTGAAAATCGTTCGAACCCTTGACTTTCTTATATGCGAAGATTGGATGTCTTAACGATGAATCCTGACATGAAATTGGTATACTTATAAAAAATTTACCAAATTAAATTTTTTACCACCAAACCCCCAAACTGATACATTTATAATAAATTTACCCTCCGTTAATTTCCGTTAAATTTTTCTGTCAAATTGTTAAGTTGGATGACATATGTTAGTTGACCAGTGTACCGGTTTAAGATTTTACCATTGGTTTGTCACAATTGCATTAATTTGTAGTTTTTTGTGATATTAACCCAATGTAACATAAATTAAGGTAAATTTGTTAGGGATTTTTATGGTTAAAAAATTAATTTGAGGTAAATATGTTATAAATATACTAATTTAGGGATTTTCGTGGCATTAACATAAAACTAATCCAACCAGAACTTTGAACAACACCCGTATCAGCTCATACAAGTTTTCACATGTTCATACACGCAATTATAACCTAGAGAATGTAATCATGACCAAAGCTAACTCATTTACTAAACTAGCAATGGAAATGATCAAGAATTCACTTCTTCACATTGACAATGCTCCCACAAAATCATAAAGTCTAAACAATTCGCAAAGGAGCAAGCAAAGGTACCGGATTTCTTTGCCGCCACACTCGCGGACCATGCCTACCACTCCGTGATTGATGCAACCAAAACGTCACATTTAACCGAGAGACCATAACCCTCCTGCTCCTTACAAAGCGACAGTACTGACAAAATCAGCAATAAAAAAGATTGACTGTGAAATCAAGACAAATTGTTGGAGAATTAGGGACAATGCATAACTAATGTAGAATTAGACAGAGGGGTTTCGAGATGGGTTCAGCTGAAGATGAAGAACAAACCGATGAGTTTGAAAACGCAACGAAAGAAAGTGAGCAGGAGCAGACAGCCATGGCCAATCCTCCCCTGCGATCAGATTTCTCGCATTCCCTTTCTAGATTTCATCAGTGGCGACGCCTCGACGGCCCACAGGCGCAGGCTAATTTGGGCCCGAACATTAGGACCGCCCTGACCCGGCCCACCGACCATCTCTGATGACAAAACCATTTTTCTTTTTTTCTTTTTTTCTTTTTTCTTTTTTTTAGGAAAGAAACTTTCTAAATAAAGTACAGTTTGGCCAATCTGATAATTAACTTTTAGATTTTCCATAATTTTTTTCTTTTTTGCGTGTAAAATATAAAAAAGTAATTCATATATGACTCGCATGGGTGAGCGTGGACTTTGACCAAACCCGTGAGACCAAGTTCAAGCACATGTGAGCTCGGCATGGATTCGCCCAATGAGTGTATCTAATTTTCGCTCAAACTTTATATTCTTTTGAGATAAATGTACAAAAATTCCTAAAACTTATCACAATGATGCATTAGAGTCATAAAACCTTCCAAAAGTGTAATTAAATTTTAAAACTTATCAAATTGGAGCAATCAAGTCATTCCGTTAACTCCTTCCAACTTAACTAACGAAAAATATTGACATGTTTTTTTTCTCTATCCTACGCGGTGATGACATAGCTTTTGGAAGGTTTTAGGATTTAATTGTACTTTTATGACATATTTTAAGACTTTCAATACAATTATTCTTATTCCTTTAAATATTGTCGAGAATATAAAACCAGCAAAATTTTCGTGCATTTTATGGTTTTCTTTTCTTTTTTCATTAAATACGCATGAACCTTCCCCGCATTTGATCTTTTTATCCAATTTATGTTTATTCGATCAAGTTCTTTGATTCATTCATTTGGCACAATGAATTCGACTACTATCAATTTTGTCTACTTGTCGACATTTTAACATGGGTGAGAAATTCGAATTTAACTAGTATATGTTTACGTTACACATGTTCCACAAAAGAAAAAAAGGTTTGTGATAAAAAGTTTATTAAATATACCTGCCAAAACAAAACCAAAAAGAAAATAAGAAGACGCTTTTCTTAACTTTTTTGCGAACGTTAACAGCGTGGACTCACGGACATTTTGCGCCGGCCCCTCCGCTCAGGTTCAGTACCAATATCCGAGCCCATGGTGAAAATAAGATGTTCCATTGGTAAAAGGGATGACCGGTTGAGGTTTAAAAATCATTAATACAAGGTACAATCGTGTTCCCAATATCTGCGAGCTTTTCCCAAATTCTTACACCACACGATTTGTTTTCCCCTTAAAGAGGGCATTTGCAATACCATCATATTGACTTATTGGAAGCACACTTCATATCACAGAAGCTAGGGGTGAGCAAAAGAACCAAATCAAGTTGAGAATCGCCTAAACCAAACCAAACTTACCGATTTTAGATAATTCTTAATTCCAAATATAAAACCACCGACCATATATATATAGACATACATACACACGTACATCATACATACATACATACATACATACATACATACATACATACTCGAGAATCGATTAGACCGGCGGTTTGATTCCTGGGTGAGTCCAAGATCTAATGGATAGTTTCCACTTCTTATTTCATGGAATCAACCCTTCATGGGCTGTTCTCAATTTCAACAAGGGTTCTAGCCTACCTTGAAACCAATCACTCCGAACAGAAGCATTTATGTGGCTTTTATAGATCAAGAGGAAATCTTATTTGCCTTTTTTGATGGCACATATAAGTTGAATGTCCCAATCATAGCACAGGCAAAATGGGGAAGAATTATCAAAAAGAAGTCCTAAATTTATTATAATTATGCAAATTCAGTTATGCACTTTTTTTTTAATAATTTAGTTATAAACCTTTGGAATTATGCCTTACCAAAAAAAAAAAAAAAAAAAAACTTTGGAATTATGCCAATTTAGTCCATCCGCCCAATTTTAGCTAGTCGGAGCCAATCGTCCGACTGTTGCTAACGTGGACAATTTTTTAATAATATTTTAATTAATTCAATCTTTTTATTAATTTTTACTTTTTTTTGCCGGTGGCAACTAGCCAGAGGAAGAAGGAATAAGGAGGAAAAAAAATAAGAAAAGGAAAAATAACCTCCATTTATTATCTAGGGTGGTTATTGAAACCACTGTCTCACCAAACTTACTTGCTTTGATGCTTTTCCAATTGCACATATTAGATAATAAACTCATAGAAAAATGGACAGAAAATTCTCCTTCCAAAGGTGATTTACCTTTTGAGCCATTTTGAATTATATGGTTTTCATAATTAGCATGCATTTTAGAAGGCGGAAAAAAAATGTACAAAACAAATATGGTTATAATTCATTGTAGAATATATGAACATTAGATTTGTTTATATGAGAATAGCTAATGATTACCAAAAAGTAAACAGGTGATACTGCTTGTGGTCATAGTGTCAGGCAACCACTTGCTGCATTTCCCACTTAAAAATATGAAAGCATCTCAATGATGTATTAAACATCGTGACATGAGCTGTGTACCATTTGCTTTTTTTCGATTTTATGGGGACTCTCCAAAAGTGATGCATTTATAGATGAGACTCAATTGATTTTCCTTTAAACATTGCCCTGGAAGATGGATTTAGTCGAACCGCAATCCATGTGCATGAGATGAGTCTTTGATGTCTGAATCAATGCTGCTTGGCTGCTTGGCTGCTTGAAACTGATCAGCACTAAGATTCATATCATGTTTCTTTGGTTACTTGACTCAAGACAATATCTTGAAGTGTTTGTTTTGAATTTAGGTGTCATACAAACTATACAGTTGATTTCATCCATGAATTGGAAAGATGTATTCAAGCATACTTTTGTGCATATATCTAGATATAGAATGAGTTGTTGCTCGGCAATGCTGGCAAAGTCAAGCTTTTTAGCAGTTTATAAACTTCCTTGCCAGCTCCAAAAGATCAATGATGAGCGGAAGTCAAAGATACGTAAAACTGAACGAGCTCTTAAAGTGGCTGAGGTATGTATATCTGCATGCCCCCTTTTATGTAATTGAAACTCCAGGATGACCCTCCTGTGATATCCTTTTTGGCTAATCAGGAGGAACTATTGAAGGCGAAGATTGAAGCTGCTTCAAAGCATAAGGAGCTAACGGAGGTACAAGACCTGAACTGTAATTATCTTTTAAAACAGTATCTTCTGTATTCAGAAATAGAAGGCAGTGTTTTTGTTATTTGACAGACCCCTTTTAGATACTCTTTTCAGAATTGATCTGACAACGAGATTGTTTTCAAAAAATCTCCATTACTAAGTAGCACAATGGTGATTTCCCTTGCTTGTCTGAAAATTTTTGTCATTGAAAAATATTTCTATAACAGACTAGGAAAAGATAATATTGAAATTCATTTTACTCTGAAAAAGAGACTAGGAAAAGATAATATGAAATTGATTTACTTTGAAAAAGATTCCCAATCACAATCTCTCACTGCTGTTCACATTATATGATGTGCCTAAGAGCCTATGTAATGGATGGTACTTGGTTATTCTTGGAAACACGATTTCGAAGATTCAAGAAACATCTTGTGCTAAATTGCACAAGCAAATGATTGTATGATACGATCAATGTTTTTCCGCATCATGTTAGTCTTTCCATCTTCTCTAGAAGCTGATGCTTTTTATTTTATCTCAGGTTCATGGTGCATGGCTCCCACATTGGTTGGCTATACATCTTACGCGATTTCAGGTAGTTCTTCTTGTGCTATCTTTGTTCGTAAAAGCTGTTATTGTGATGTGATGATCATTCATTGCAGTCCCTCATTGAGTTGCACTGGAGAGAACATGGAAAACCTGCGATGAATACTATTATTCAGAAGGTACCGTTTACTATTGCCAAGTTGTGAGTATTGTAAATGGAAAGGGTCATCCACGGTTCATGGTACTCTTTCAAGCAGACATTCCGACTTTATTGTGTCTTCTGCTGCTTTAACTGTGTTACTTTCTAAACTGTGCTAGACCTTGGAGAAGAAATCTCAAGCACTCTTTCAAGCAGACATTCTGACTTTATTGTCTTCAGCTGCTTTAACTGTGTTACTTTCTAAACCGTGCTAGACCTTGGAGAAGAAATTTCAAGCTGCAAAGTGGGCTGAACCTCACATAGAGACGATGAAGAAGGTAAGCTATATTTTTTGTAGCAATGTTGATGCTGTGTCAATCTGATCACTGATCTAGCTATGCTTGAAAGTTAAATGAGTATGGTGGATCATCTACTTATCATACATGCTTAATATCATTGCTATGGTCTAAAATTATAGTTATTCCTTTTTTCTCTCAAGGAGTGGATTCCAGCATTGAAGGAGCACTGCTTGACAGTAAAAACATCTCTTGAGCCGCATGTGCATTCTCTGACTACAAAAACCCCTGAGGTTTATGAGTCATCTAAGAGTGCTCTCACTCCACACTTGATTAAGGTTCAGGAAGTTGTCGATCCCTACTACCAGGTGGATAAGATATGAGATCACTTGTCTCTTCATCTCCTTTGAACATCTATGTTAAGGCTATGGTCCTGTTCTGCAGGAAGTCAAGAAGTTCAGCAAGCCGCATATCGATAACATTGTTAGCATGACAAAACCTCATGTTGATAAACTAAGGTTGACCTTGAAGCCCTACACAAAGGAAGTAGTTCGTGTCTACGGGAAGTTCTTAAAGTCTGCTTCAAGTTATCATCATCAGGTACTGGTGTATGTACTGATGTGCAGAAACGACATGCTAGACTCCTGTATGGTCATGATCTTGATATGGTATTCTATACTTGGTGGTGGTGTTTACTGTCGAACTCTTTAAATTTTTGGCTATTCTTGATTGAGTTGTCCAGTTGTGAGATATTATCTGCTTCTTTAATCCTGAATGTTGCCTCCCATTCCTCTAGATGAAGCCTCTTTGGATGAGTTGGTTTTGTCTTTGTTAGAACAGGAGTTTTCAGCCTACCTCGACTTTGATTGTATTGATCAATTTTATTTTTTATTTTTATCTTCTGCTTGAACAATGGCTTCTGGTTTTTCTATGTTGTATAATATGTGCTATCCTCACATATTATGACTAGTTCTAATTTCTGGTTAGGTACAAGCCCGTATTAGAGAGACCTTGAAAAAGGATGAGTTGACAAGACCTCTTGCAACTAAGGAGTTTGTGTGGTTTGCGGTATGTTCTCATAGAGTTGTTGCTCTCTTTATCATCGTCGTCAAATTTTTATTGTTATACTGAGTTCCCTTTTTAACAATTTTCTTAAAAAAATTGTGCTTAGGCATCTGCTCTGTTGGCTCTGCCAATCATTATTCTCTCGAAGTTTCTCTCCGCCTTGTTTGGGTGAGCTTCATACCATCTATTTATCCCGTACAAGGTTGCTTAATTGCTTTATTTGGTTGTCGACTATTTGTAGTTGGAAGATGAAGCGTTGTTTAGTTTTTTACACTTCGATTGAGCTTCCATTTGTATAATTGCTGCAGCACAAAAGCCAAGAAACCTGCACGAAATGCACATAAGAATCATGCGCGCCGTAAAGCTAAACGCGGACATCCTGACAAGTAGAGTATGGAGAGGCATTTGGTTCTTTCTTCATCAGCAGCATGAGGTATAACTGACAAATTGCACAATTTCCAAATATAGCACGAGTGGTTTATTTGGTCAAATGTGGCTGTAAATGCATTGGTTCGTTGTATGTTCACATGGTCATAGATGAGAATTGGAACTTTGTGCAAGCATTGCATCGATAGTTGCACAATATGAATTGTTTTTGCGGCTTTCTTCCGGGGTCAATGCTCACTCAGTTTGTTTTACAGATGTGGATTCCTGCATGTGATGTGACTCTCTCCAGTTGTGAAGTCATATTCTCGTGAATGATCTTTCAGTTTTGAAGCATTCTGCTTTTTGTTTACGTGAAAAACGAAAGCTTAGAATAGTTTCCACAGGAAATGGTGTAGTTTTTAGGGCAATTGAGAACTTCGTGTACTATATATGCACTTTTTGCGCGGTGTGTTTCACAATAGTGGGTGTAACTTATACATTTTTTCTTCTTCTAGATGTTACTTGACAATTCTATTTAACATAAGCTAGCTTCTCACTCCCGTTTACCCATTTCTAATGATTTTTTTTCTGATGAGTTTCTTGAGAATGAGTGGGACAAGGGACTTACTCTCGTGGGTCTAAGACGAACCATAAAAAATTCAGCTATTTTTAGCGAAAATCATGCGATCGGAAGAGAGAATTGCTGGAACATTTGCTCTTACTTGGATTATCAAAGTAGATTGTACCACAATCGGTCTTGAATTTATGTGCCGGATATCAAAATATAGACCAAGGATTGAAGAAGAAAAGTGTTGCCGACGATGATCTCACAACTTGGATTGCAGCAGCCAAATTATCACAGATGTTACAAAATTAGTTTGCATACCACAAGTATATTGTTGGTTTGGCTTTGACAGCAATCGAGTTTATGGAAGTGAAATGAAGCTGCAGATTTTTTCACTTGTGCGGCTGTGAGGAAGTCGTACCAAACATGCTTGAGGAAAGATGATATTTGTTTCGCATGCCCTTTCGAAACTGTGATGGTAAAAAAGAAACTTGATGGAAGGAGAAACTGTCTGTTCTGATGTGAATGGTGCTTTGACGACGAAGGATTGGCTACTTTTGTAGGCTTATGACTAAATATAACTAAATTGTCATGCCCTTGAATCGAGTGGGATGCGTGGCAATGCGGTATGCGGATATGCATACTTTCAAATGCATGCCAGGTAAGTGAATTGGACATGTCAGTCGTATCATTCGGTTGAAACTTGGAACAGTAGTTATCGAATATCTCCAAAATGATTTCCGGTCTTCAAAAGAAGAAAGTGCATCCAAAGTTTGGATGTGGGACATGAATAACATCGATAAATTTTCGCCTTAGAGACATAGAAATTTGGAGAGTTTTCAAGTACGTTCAAGATATAACCAAACATGAGATAATTTCAGTTCACTATTTATTCCTAGTAGTTTTCATTAAATCTGAAAAAAAAAAAAAAAAAAACAGTATATTATACATGAATGAGCTCATTAGCTCAGTAAGTGGTCCTTTATCTTTACAAGCGATCAGACATACATTTTTATCTATATAGAATCAAAGCATTCAGCAGAATTCCTTTAGCATGTTAACGAAAATAGTATACACAAGACTTTGCATAGTTTCTGGATCATGAAGAACATTCAAATTTATTGACTTTTGACAAGAGCTAGAATTCAATTGAACTGGTTCTTCATGAGGAACCTTGGCCGCATTGGGGTTCCCCAATTGGGACCTCGGCTTGTCAGCCAACTCGTCTTCTTCTCGTTTCTTTCTTTCCGCCTGCCAGGAAATATATAGGCAAGTGGCTCTTTTGCTGACTGCTTCTTTGCTACGTCAAGAGGAAGGCTTTCCGCCTCTCTAGACAATTGCGAAGCTTCCTGGATCTTGCTTTTTTGAGATCGATGAGACGAGTCGAAAAAGTGGGAAAAGCTCGTGAATTTGCATGACGTGTCACGCTCGCGTCCGAACTTTATGTCATCTTTGAATTTTCGAATTGAAAATTACTATGACTGAGTTTTTAGAATAATTTAATAATGTTGGGATTTTCATCATTACAAAAAATTACTAGAATGAAATAAAAAATTTTAGAGGGCTCGTCACTACATTGCATATATTACAAATTATTATTGAGTTCGCACGACATCGAGTCAATCACTGACCGACGTGAGGGTTACCGCATCGCAAACTATCGGCCATCATGGTCCCGCAGATAAGATAGACGGTAGAAAAAAAAGGAGAGGCTAATACGCGTCCGCTGAATGTTCTTGCAAAAAGCCAAATCCGTAGAAGGACCCAAAGTATCAATGGAAAAGTCAGAGAGAATTTGCTAGTTGCTCAGCCTTTCAAGACACAGGCGAAGTTCTCCGAAACTTGCTTCCTTGATGTTGGCTATCCTGAGAAACTTGGTGTTGAGATCGACGAGATAAATCATAATCGTTCGAACCTGTTTCAGTTTGCGGTAACGTTTCTACTTGTCCCATATCGTTTGGCTTCATAGAGCTCAGAAATGTGTTATTGCTGAAGCAGGGCGACTTTGGTGCTTCATTTTCTCTGCGACCGGTCAAGATGGAAGGGTGCGACTATGAAGTTTTCTTGAGCTTCAGAGGACCGGACACTCGCACGGGCTTCACAGATCATCTCTATACCCGTCTCACAGATGCAGGAGTCCGTACGTACAGAGACGACGAAGATCTCCGCGTAGGTGAAGAGATCGGCCTGGATCTACTTGGAGCCATTGAGCAGTCAAAGATCTCCATACCCATCTTTTCTAAAAGTTATGCTTCCAGTAAGTGGTGTCTGAAGGAGTTGGCCCAAATGGTGGAGTGTCGGAAAAGGAAGGGACAAGTAATCATGCCCATTTTCTACTATGTCGAACCATCTGAGGTTAGATACCAAACCGGAGGTTACGGTGAGGCCTTGCTCGTGCATGAAAACAAGAAGCGAGTGGACGATGAGAGCTTCCGCAAGTGCAGAGCTGCTCTCAGTGAGGTTGGAGGGTTAAAGGGATGGAACATAGAAAACGGGGCTAACAGGTACTTATTATCTATCGCCCTTGATTGACGCCATGATACAGGATACCATGAAATTCAAGTAAATTTTCCGTTGAAAGTTTCCTTTTTTCTGTCGACATGGAAAAGTTGTGGCTACGATGGTTCCCTTTGTTTGAGTAGTGTGTCAACAGTATAATATGACAATTAAATATTTATAAAGTAAACTATGAAATTTTTCGTGTATTTATGTAATGCGAGTGCGTATTAATGTTGGTCGAAATTAACTTATGTTGTATGTTGAAAGTTAAGGGATCTCTTATTTATTATTCATAACAGTTAAGACGTGTTCTATATGCTAATGGTAAAGCTATTTTGAGAAGGAGGAGCTTGTTATCACATCAGATATACGGTAAATATATTCAGCCTCTTTTCTTCTAATTAGCAAGATATAGCGATCACCTATTGTACTTTGACGGTTGCGTAACTGTTCGAATGCTGCACTACTTGGAGCATCTGCCTAGCATGTCCATAAATTTATTCTTCCAGATCATTGCAATGTGGTCTGTTCCATTTGCAGTTGCACCTCTTGTTGCATCCTTTGGCTTCCACAGACTACTATCAATTCCTATTGTCGTAGGTTTCAGCTAACTTTTTCTACTTTGCCTTACTTGTCTGTTTTTTTCATTAGGCACGAAGGACAGCTAATTAAAGAGGTGGTTACCAAGGTTTTAAGTGAGCTAAAGAAAGCGTATTTGGTGGTTAGTGATTTCTTGGTTGGTGTTGATGATTATGTGAAAGAAGTTGAGGGAATGATAGGCACCAACTCCGATGATGTAAAGATTGTGGGAATCCACGGAATGGGTGGTATTGGAAAAACTACTCTTGCCAAAGTAGTTTACAACAAATTTTCTCGGGACTTTGCTGACTGTTGTTTCCTAGCCAATGTTAGAGAAACTTCACATTCAAAAGGAATTGTGTTTTTGCAGACTCAACTAATCTCAAACCTCTCTAAAAAGTCACATCCAGGTATAAATTCGAAGGATGAGGGAATAATGGCTATAGAAGAGAGATTTTCCAATAAAAAAGTTCTAATTCTTCTTGATGATGTTGATGAAAAGGATCAATTAACTGCACTTTTGGGGAGGCAAGGTTGTTTTGGTCTGGGAAGTCGGATACTTATAACAACTAGAAAGGTATATATTCTACGTGAATTCGGAGTGAAATTGACTTACTTAGTTGGTGGTTTGGATCCTGAAAGATCCCTTCAGCTATTTAGCATGCATGTTTTCAGAAGTGATCATCCTCCAATTGAGAAGATGGAACAATCTAGAGAAATTGTGAAGATAGCCGAAGGTCTTCCTTTGACTCTAGAGGTTATGGGTTCGACTTTATCAATATGTGGACAAAGAGAAGAAATGTGGGATGATTACTTGGTGAAGTGGAAAAAAGGTCACATTGAGGGGATTGGAAATAAGTTGATGATGAGTTATGAAGCATTAGATTCCGATCAGAGACAAATATTTCTTGATATAGCTTGTCTTTTCCATGAATATGATAAGAATACGGTAATATACATGTGGAGAGATTGAGGTTTATGCCCAATACAAAGTCTTGAAGTTCTTCAGTTGATGTCATTGATTAAAATTGGAGAAGATAATAAGCTGTGGATGCACAATCAACTCAAAGATCTCGGAAGAGAAATTGTTTCTCAAGAAAGTGGGGGCGAATTAGATAAGCAAAGTAGGTTGTGGAATCACAATGACGCATTGGAGATGCTACTGAGAAAGAAGGTAGATCATGGATCTAAATTCCTTTGTGCACAAGAATTCACATTTTAGTAGTCAAGGGCACTTTCCCCCTCAGTGACAACAATCACAATTAACTCCACATATATAATGTAAAAATTTCCACACATTATAGAACATTTCTTAAATTGTTAATTTTCAAATTTCAAAACCTATGTCGATCCTCTCCAAATTGGTCTATAAGAATGATGAGAGTGAACTCAAGTATCTTTAGATAAATACGAACTATACCTCAAATTCAAAGATGACCTAGATTGTTCTCTTAATTATCTAACCGCATCCTTCCTTTAATAATTTTTTTTGTTTGCTCATTTAGAGAAATGCAAAGCTCGCAGCCGTCTGTTTGGAGTTTGAGGATTGGTCACAGTATTGTTTCACTCTTGAAGGATTTGCAGCGCTACCGAATTTAAGGTTCCTTCAGGTGGATAGTGAACTCCTCTCTTATGAGAGAGTTGACAGTTTTTTCTCCCAAGCTACACTTTTTTGGCATAACATGCCCTTCATCACTTTGCGTACAGATTTTTCACTAAGCAAGAACCAACTCCTTCCCAATTTAAGATGGCTCTCTTGGCATAATTTTCCTCGGCGGATACTTAAGTTAAGCAAGTTTTCATTGAGTAATTTGGTCATTCTTGATTTTTCAGGAAGTAAATTAACTCATGATTGGGACGGATGGAGACATATTAAGGTACCCTTAGCTCTAGAGAAGTCTTCTTTATCAATGTGGACATTCTCTTGATTTAACATATTTATTGACGTTTGTTTTGTTGGCATTACAGAGAGCCAAGAAATTAAAAGTTCTTAACCTTTCGAGATGTAAGCGTTTGTCCAAGACTCCTGATTTCTCTAGACTCCTGACATTGGAGAGATTGATTCTTCAAGGTTGCTTTGAATTGGCTGAAATCGACTCGTCAATTGGCCAATTGAAGCACTTGGAGTACTTGAACTTGAGTGATTGTTTTAGTCTCTACCATTTGCCAAAAGAGCTGGGTACATTGCCTGCTCTGACAGAACTTTTCCTTGATGGAACTTCTATAAAAAGACTTCCTGATTGGTGGGGTATCGAAAACATGGAGAGTCCCCATGTTCATATTTCACCGTCATCAAAAGCAGGGGACTCACTCAATTGTCTAACTTCGCTGTTGAAGCTTTCATTGAACTACACGCACATTACTCATCTACCCGACTCCTTTAAGGAATTACGATCATTGACTGAGTTAGATCTATCCAATTCAAAACTCATTGAGTTACCTAACTCTATGGAAAATCTAGAGAATCTAAAAGCATTGAAGTTATTCTTGTTACCAAAATCAGTTGTACCAGCCCTGCCAAAGCTTCCAGAAAGCTTAACTTCTCTGGCAATCGTATTTAATGCACTAACAGTCAATCCTGATCTTTCCAACTTGATCAATCTGAAGCTACTATTGTTCATCATCATAGAGCCTGCGTTCTCTAGCCAATCTGAGTTGGTGCAGGTTCCCATGCCTCAGTGGATTGGGAAATTATCCAAACTGGAAGTCTTGACGTTGGGTCACCCAAACATTACTGACCTATCTCCTGAGTTAGGTAAACTTCCTTACTTGAAGACTCTTCAGCTTTTCAATTGCGGTGCTCTGGAACGCATTTCACAAATTCCCTCGACTGTCACAAAACTTCATATTGGAATATGCCCGTTGTTGACCACACTTGATATCTCGTATTTGAAGAACCTATCGGAACTATATGTGTTTGGTTCATCGACAGAGGATATTTCTGAGCGTGCACTTTCAGAAGATCTGCTAGAATGGAAGATAAGTAAGGATTGTGGGTGCAATTTGGCTAGGACTTTTGGGAAAATGATGTGGGAACAACACGGACTCGAAGAACCTCAGAGTTTTTTCCTTTATTGCCTAAAGCATTTGAGGTACAATCGTGTTCCCAATGTTTACGAGCTCTTCCCAAATTCTTATGCTACAATTTTTTTCCCCTTAAGGAGGGTATTTGCCATCATATTTTACTTACTTAGAGCACACCATACCCTATAAGCATTTAGGTGGCTTTTATAACTCAAAAAGGAAACCTTACTTGCATGTTTTGATGGCACAAATAAGTTGAATGTCGCAGCATAGACCAAATATTTTTTAGGGAACAAGCCATAAAAATCCCAAAATATACTTCTATTCTTTTTTTTTTTTCACCAAAAGCACCATATCATATTTGTATGACACAATTACCATCCGTCATAGTTTGGTCAATGAACCCATTAAAAATCATACACAATGGCTCAAATTAAAAGTGGAAGGACATTGTTTTGGTTGCTAAATTATCTGAGTGTGGCTGAAGTTGCGGAAACGACACCATCTGCCTGTGTCTCTCTCTGTTCCTCCACTGGAACCGATTTGGGGCTTTAGGGTTTATGCCGATTGACTCTCTTTGCCTAGTATGGGCATAAGCAGGATTCTCACACTCTGCTCTTTAACTTCATCTTATTGATAAGAGTTCCTTGTGCTTCCTAATGCCTGAGCTTGTGTATTTTTATCTTGTGACAGGATTACTCCCTTTTTGTTATGCTTTTTTTTTTCTGAACAAAATCTTAGTCATCGAAAAGAAGACAGATAACATCTGATTAGGAGTTGCAACGATGAGGGACTCACTTATCTGAATCTGATGCTGTCTAGCTCGATTCTTTCTTTGATTGTGTCTCGCTTCTCCCCAAACCCCAATCTTTCTTCATCTTCTGGTCTCTGTGTGTTTATACATTTCGTATTTCCATTTGATGCTGTCTAGCTCGATATTGTGTTGTCAAATCTCTTTTGCTTAGTGGTGATCTTTGAAAATTGCTTGCAGTTAGTTCGAGGATCTCCTAAGGCTGCTTTAGACTGAGAGCCAAAGGAAGATGCGCATGCCAATCCAGAATGACTTAACAAGAATAATTTGAATTTCTCTGTGGTTGAAGAATTCCTTCATATTTGAAAATAGGATTCCTAGTCGCCATATCTTTGGATTCCAAAATGTAGAATCTCAGCTGCTTGTTCTTTTTGGTTGTAATCTGAAAAAGATTGTTTTCATTTAGCGTAGAGTTTCAACCCTTCATGGCAATTGAGATGCCTTTTTATTCAACGATGAATAATTATTCCATTGTGGCTATGATTATTGGTCATGCACACTATTTTTTATAGCAATGAATTGTTTGATGCTAGCTGCAAATATTGAAAACTTAGGAAAAAAAATTAGTTCAGTTTAATTTCTTGCGAAACTTACCATTATAATTAATGTGAAATGCTATAGGTCATTGACATGTAAAACCGTACGAATTTAAGACACATTTATCGTTTTCAAGTTTTCAGACAGGCAGTCTCCGCCAGTTTTTCGCATTTCCAGTAATCACCGGTACAAGTGAACACTTTCTTCATTGCGATTCATACTAGTATAGGACAATTGTCCAAAAAAAAAAACTAGTATAGGACAAAAAATACAATAGTCCAGTCACAGGAAAAAATATCTCCTTTGAAGTTTTGTTACATAGCCATTCCTCACTTGATTTGGCACCCTTTTGAACGCCAAGAAACTTGAAGTCTAGGTGCTTTGTGTCCACGTTCAAGATGTGCAAGCTTTGAAGTTTGCGGATCAAGTCAGTCCAAAACCTTTTTCGCCAAATGGCTATGAAGAAATTTTCATGGAGGTCTACATTCACAAGTTGCTGCAAAACCACAGAAGAAGCCAAGTAAGTGCTAGCCCAAGAAGAAGGTGATAACTCATTCCAAAGGTTCTCTCTTATCGATTTAAACAACCCCTGCTCGCGACACTCTCAGATGACCTCTCATTATCGCTCGCTGGGGATCAAAACTCTACAAGTTCACCCATCAGAAGGTGAAGCTGGTCACGTAAAGTTTCTCCTCGAGCAACTTCATTGAGGAATGAAGGTAGTCTGACGGCGCAGCCAATGGCCGTCACAGAGAGAGAGAGTTGGTTTCTCTAAATCCTTGCCATGAATCGTAGTCGTTTTAGTCTCAATTGCCAAGTTCTCTTGTCAATTTTCCACTTTGGATCTGATTTTTTATTTTTAAAAAACAAGTCAGGTCACATTATAAACTTTATTTAAAAAGCCACCTAAGATAAATTGCCAGATTAGGCAACAAAGTGAACGACTTTTCACTGGTATGACATTTTAGTGCTTTGAAAAAAAAAAAAATTACGACACTTATGATATTCTTACTCTTAGAATTTTCATTTGCCTTAGCAAAATCTACAGTCTGCATTCTCTTGGACTATTTCCAGCTTGGAAGCACTTCGGTGACTGGGCTCGCGAGGTGGCTCCTTTTTTGACAGCGTGCTTTTTCATGATAACTGTCAGACTGATTTTAGGACATGAGATGGAATAGGTCACCAAGCTTATATGTTTAAGTGAATTAATTAATCCTGTATTAGATAACTATCCAAGGCAAAAAGTTTAAAAAAATAATAAAGAAATTAGGTGACTATCCTTTTTTCCCCACGGATGAGCTGGTCAAGCGATTCATTACACATGGCATTGCGTCGAAAGGATAATTTTTTTGCTTGGTCGAATCTTGACACCGGAATTTTCACCTTCTATGCAGTTGAGATGAAGAGGGGAAACAAAACGTGGAGCCCCAGGCATAATTAGACGGAATCACAGCAGTTGCTGGTAGGGGTGATCAGTTCTCGGTTCCGGTTTCAAGGTCCGGTTCCACCTTGGAACCGGGAACTCGGACCTTGAAACCGGGAACCGGACGGGGAGAACCGGTTCCCAAAATTGGGAACCATAGATCGGACCGTTTGGTCCTAGGACCGGGATAGGACCAGACCATCGATTTCGGTCCGATTTAGTCGACACTTTTTTTTTTTTTCACTAAAGAGTGATTGTGTTGCGGACTTATCAATCCAATTCAATTCTCAAGCAATCCAATAAAACTAATTATACATGTTTCCACGTGCAAAATATTCAAACTCCACTTCTGTGAATATCAATCACACTTTGTGCTTTTTTACGCTTAATCTTAATCATAAAGGCCATGAAAAATCTGGCTATAGATTGTGCTTGGCTTAAGTTTTATAGAAAATCTCTCTTCTGCTCTTTGAATGTTTAGTCGATGTGGGACTCTTGGAGGCTTGAAGTATCTCTTGGAGCCATAGTCCCACATGAAGTAAAAGATGAAATTAAGAAGTAGGTTTTATCTATAAATAAAGAGTAATAAGAAGAGTTTTGATGGTCTTTAGGCCAAATTAGCAATTTCTATTGTAATAAGTTTCATATATAATATATAAATATTATATATAATGTTTATAAATTTTATATATTATATGTATATAAATTATATATATAAAAAATTGATTCAGTCCAGTTCTCACTTTGGAATCGGGAATCGGACCGCCAACCGTGGAACTTAAAATCGACGGTTAAATCCCGGTTCGGGCGGTTCCCGTTACACACCCCTAGTTGCTGGTGATTAGGTCCAGTTGCCTTCTCGGGCCGGTCGATTCAATCAATCATTTCTGACACAAGGCGAAGTAAGCTAGTTACTTGAACTATAAAAAGATAAAAGGACAGGTTGATGGCTGCAATGCTTAGCTGTTGCCGATCCCCAAGACGCCTTTGGTTGAATGTTCACACTTAGTTCACCTTCTGCACTTCCTACATTCACTCCCAGGAGTAACAACCTTATTTAGTGACTATAAAGAGATTAATTTTTTTTAGATAATTTTCTCTGGTCAATTTGCTAGTGATGTCGGCCTACCGGATGTGATAACATTTCTGATGCATTACGTTGACTTTAGTTGCTCAAATTTGTATTTGGCCAAAAAAAAAAAAAAAAAAATCAATTCCTATAAGTTTAACCTACCGTAATTCCAAACTTAATTTTAATCTATAAGAACTTTTTCTTTTGGGATGGTAACTTTGTCAATATACAATGTTTTCATAAACCTATATTTGTCCCGACAAATTTATTGTCCAAATCTATGTAAGTCCTTCCTGATGTTTTAATTCCTTGGATAAAGATTGATTATATTGATGGACGTAACTTGCACTGTTTTTAGTATCTCCATTGTAATATCGATAGTACGATTTGAATATAAGATAGATTTGTGTCAGGGAACAATCTCTAGTTGTGAAGGGCCGATGCACGTTATAAAATCACAAGCGCCATGCTTGCTGTGTCATTGGGTTGTTGCATTCGCTTGGACTCTAAGTCACAACTGGTAAATGGCATTCCTTTTCAGGGATAACGACACGCACACGCACACACACACACACAAAAAAAAAAAAAAAAAAAAAAAAAAAAAGCCAAAAATTTCCCACGGGGTGCCAATACCGCCAACTCTATTTTGTCTCGTCAATATCCTCACATCTGTACCGATAACCAAAAGTACCTTCTATCCATATGACCATTTGAAATCAGATGTTACAGAGTGCATGGACGTTGAAACTCTAATGTGGCTGTGCTCTTGGTCGACGTGATAGCGTGCATCCATTGCCAAGTTAGATCCATTTGCTCGAGATGGTCCGTCAATGCTGTCATGTCAAATTTTCAGCAAGCATTATAAATCAATAGTCTAACAGAAGATATTTTTGGATTACTAGTACGAGTATATGAAAAAAGAATTTAGAGTATTGGTGTCGCACGAGATAAAAAATTACAATTTGGAGTATTGGTGCGCAAGTATAAGGTTGATTTTGAAGCCCTACACGGAAGACATAGTTCGTTGGGTACTATGTTATATGTCCTGACGTGCAGAAACGACATTCTATAATCCTGTATGTTCGTGACCTCCGGATGGTACTTAATACTCGGTTGAGATGTTTATTGTCGAACTTTTTTTCACATTTTTGGCTATTATTGATTGATTTGTCCAGTCATGAGATGTTATCTGCTTCTTGAAACCTAAATTTTGCCTCTTATTGTCGTCTAGATGAAACCTCCTTGGATAAGTTGGTTTTGTCTTCGTTAGAACGGAAAGTTTTCTGCCTACCTCCACTTTGATTGCATCTGTTAATATATATATACGGCTCCTGATTTTTCTGAATTAAATAACATACAGCTATCAAGATAACATATAGCTATCCGCACATATTGTCCCTAGTTCCAATTTCTGGTGAGGTGAAAGCCAATATTCGAGAGACGTTGAAAAAGCCAGAGTTGCCAAGATCTCTTGCGAAAAAGCAATTTGAGTGGTTTGATGTATGTTCTCAGTTGTGGTTCTCTCATCGCCGTTGTCATTTGTCATTGTGATTTGGCGAACTTCCTTTATAAAAATTTGCTAAATCAATTGTATTAGCTATCTACCCTGCTGGCGCTACCAATCATTATACTAAGTTTTCGCGGCCTTGTTTGGAAGAGCTTTCTAATAAGCCCTATCATCTATTTATCCCGAACAATTTTGCTAAATTGCTCTATTGGGTTCTCATCTGTTTTGTAGATGCAACGTCAATTATTGTTTAGCTTTGTATACTTTAGATTTGAGCTTCCATATTGTATATTTGCTGCAGCACAAAAGCCAAGAAACCGGCACGAAATGCTCAAGGAATCATGCACGCCGCAAGGCTAAACAGTCATGGTTAAATTGGAACCTACCGCAGGGAGAAGGTTCTTTTTTGAATGTGTCGAAGGCGGAAAAAGTTAGCCACCTATTGGCGTCGTTGTGCTTGAGCACTCTTGGAGGCTGGTAATGAAACCACTAAATTGTCATGCCCTCTAATCGAATCGGATGTGGGCAATGCTCATGTGTATATTTATATTATCAAACACAGGCGAGGTAATTAAACTATATATCTCGGTTATATCTTTAAATTGAAATAATCAAACAGTAGTAATCAAGATCTCTAATATGATATCTTGTCTCCAAAATAAAAGAAACCAACACCACATCCAGCATAAATCTCCTTAAGTAATCGTAAAGATGAAATCTAGGTACTATTCGAATATGCTCAAAGCATCACCAAACATGAGATAAATCAGGATCACTATTGATCCTCAGCAGTTTCCACTAAATCTGGAAAACGTTATATTGTCCATGAATGGGCTCACTAGCATATTTGAACGGTATTAATGCAAAATATTTGTCACTAAATTAGTCCAATTGAAAAACTTAAGACTGAATTGGTACTAATACAACAAGTTTAGGAATTCTTTGATACTTTTCCTCCAAAAATTTTTAATAGCTAATCTGCCGTCTCCTTCACTTTCGTTTTCTTTTCTGGTGAAACATTTATTCTCTGTTTTTATAAAGTTATGGCGTTTGACCAGAATTTACTATTATATTTTATGGTTAGAAGAACAATAGTCGTGTTCGGGATATGTTTACATTAGTATTGACGAAGTGCGCCCACCCTTATATATGTTTTCTATTGAACTAAAATTTTACTCTTTACCCTTCTCTCTCAGTGATTTGTGAGGTGCTGCACATGATGCTTTTATTAGTTAAAAATTGCGAAACACGATGCTTTTATAAATTAATGATTACGAATTCGAAAGACACTTCTAATTTTTTGACAAATCCAGTACATTAACTCCTTAACAAATATAATCCATTTTCTTGCTAATCAGAGGATCATCATATGATGTGAATAAATATTTAACTCGTGCAACACAGTACAATGTCTGGGTAGATTAATCTCGCGACTCTTCTCGTGCCACACGTGCAATGCGCATACAACTCACATGTAATGCACAGGTTGATTACTCTCCCATGGCGGAAGACGTTCCGGGGTGTGAGCCAAAAGCCCCAAAGGAGATGAACGGCAAGGATCCGAGACTCGAAACAATATCTATGGAGATAGCTGGGCATATACAAACGGCCGAGGAGGCCACGATGGCGGACAACAAAGTGGCAAGATAGATGTGTGGAACGGACACGATCAACAACTTCCCCTCCGAGCACTCCGCATTGGATTTGCTGCTGCCAGTGAGTTCTTCGATTTTCGGAGATTCATATCAGATATTATAACTGCAGCGATTTGTTAGCTAATCTGGGCAACGAATTCAAGCTTGATTTCTCGAATAGGACCGTCAAAAATCATTTCGCCGACATTGAAGAAGTATTGGAGTCATTTTTGTGAAATCAGCCGCGTCTTCAGCAGTTTCATTCTATCAATAATTTTTCATTATCAATTCAGTATATGTAGAACAATAGTTTACTCTTATTTCCTAGTTAATGAGCTTGTAGCATGAGATCTTTTGAAATATGCAGTCTTTGGTAAGATGAGTTTCCACTTGTCTTGACAATGTGCAATTATGCATTGCAATTTCATCCAAAACTTCAGAGATTAACACTTGTATTCATGACAGTAATATCTTTATATTAGTCTATCCATCAACTAATATCTCATATAAGTTTAGTGAGATGGCCTATCAAATAATACATCACTGGTTGAGTTTCTAATTACTCTATCCACATGTTAACACCCCCTCCTGCACTCATGTATACCAAAGATTTAGACATACATTATACATGTTGATGTATCAACAATCAAATAATAATTTGCATAGGATGTAATATCATGGTTCTTCATTTTTGACAAGATATGATAAACCTAAATTGAAAAGGTTTTCCTTTTCTCAAATTATCATAAATAAGCTTGCCTAGCCATTCGTAGGTGAAAATTTGTTTGTCACTTGTTATATTTCTTTATTTCCTTTTTTAAACTATTTTATTTCTTGATTTCTCCAAATCGAAGTATAAAGAATTAAAACTATCATTCATGAGAACCCACCAAAAAATTTTAAAAAAAGCACACCCATTTTTCTTTCTAGGATTTTTTTTTTTTATAATGAGTAAAGAATTGTAATGAAAATCATATCTTCCTTCTATTAGTATTTACGAGGTGGACGAGAATAAGTTTGAAATATTCCCCCGTAATTCTTGATATAATCAAAAGACTACTCAGGAAATGGTCAAGTATTTTTTATTTAAAACTTGATAAGTTGGTGAAACAAACAAGAAATAAGAAATATTTAACTCCTTAACAAATATAAGCCTTTTTTTTTTTTGCTAATGACGGATAAATTAAATATTTAACTCGTGCAACACGCGCGATGCACTAATAGATTAATCTCATGGCTCTTCTCGTGCGATACACGTGCACAACACGTGTAATGCACAGGTAGATTAATCTTGCAGCAGTGGGAAGAAGTCCGAGCGCTCGCCAGTTGAGTTCTTAGATTTCCACGGTGATTTGTCCGCCAATCCAGGCTCGGGTTCTTGAGTGGGACTGTTAAAGATCATTTCGCCGATTTTAAGGAAATATTAAAGTTGCTCTGAAAAAGTCCGCCGTGTCTTCAGCAGTTTCATTCTATCACTAATTTTTAATTATCAATTCAATAAATGTAGAGCAACAATTTACTCTTATTTTTAGGTAAATAAGCATGTAGCATGAGACCTTTTGAAATCTCTAGTCCTTGGTAAGATGAGTTTTCACTTATCCTGATAATATTTAATTATATATTGTCATTTCATTGAAAAAATCATAGGTTAACAATTACATTCGCAACATAATATCTTAATATTTTTTTTTTTTTTGGGTAAAGGTAAGAATATAATATCTTAATATTAGTCTCTCCATAAACTAATATTTCACATAAGTTCTGTTTGATGGACTATGAAATAATAATTTAACGGTCACTGAGTTATATGTGCATTTCGATCCACATGTTACTCCTCTCTCTCTTTCAACCTGCACGCATGTATGCCAAAGATTTAGACATAATTAAAAACAACTAAAAGCATCATGCTTTTACTAGTCAATGATTGCGAATTCGGCAGATTCCTTCAACTTCATGATAAATCTTGTAGATTAACTTTTTAACAAATATAATTCCTTTCTTTTTGCTAATCACAGGACCATCATGTGATGCAATTTAAATATTCAACACGTTCAACACATGTGCAATGCATATTAAAATTAATCTCATAGCTCTTCTCGTGCAATACACGTGCGATGCACATGCAATGCCCGTTTAATGCATGAATAGATTAATCTAGCCGTGATATACTCCAACTTTAGATCTCTAATTGCGTAGGATGTAAGTTATATTCCCATATCTCACTTAATTTTTAGCCGAGCTTAATAGGCCAAAGACGAGTCCTTATATAGAATTCTAATAGGGTTAACCAAATCTACATGAATTTTCCATCGCCGTGCAAGGTAAGTTTGAGAGAACTCATCTTGTTGATCTACCTTTGGCATTACTTCAAAGCTTGTCATTTCACCGTCATCCATTCTGTAAGGTCACGACAGTAGTTTGGTCATTAAGCTAATCTTGATGGTACTCGATGGTGAAAGCCCTTTCTCAATTTGATCAAATCTTTGTCCCATGTTGAGTTCATCTCTATTTGGCTCAGAATTTGGCTCAGCAATTTACGCGCCAAAAACTTTAGCTTCAAAAGAAAGATCTTTTGCTAACCACGACAAGATATAAGACATATATGTTGATTAGTTCAAGTTGTACCGATTGTTTAGGGTTGTACCATGGTTTAGGAATCTCTTAAGATTGATTCACGGTTGTTGTTACTCATATGATTAGAGTCAGGGACACGATAGATAAATTT
Source organism: Eucalyptus leucophloia subsp. euroa (assembly GCA_017140325.1). Taxonomy (NCBI): domain Eukaryota; kingdom Viridiplantae; phylum Streptophyta; class Magnoliopsida; order Myrtales; family Myrtaceae; genus Eucalyptus; species Eucalyptus leucophloia. Next base: position 27,560,184 of record CM029470.1, on the reverse strand, counting down.
TTATCCGTAAATCAAAACTTGTGAATCTTCGATTTCAAAGTCTAGCCCATGAAGCAAACGAACTTGTTCTGACAGCGGTGAGCCACTGCTCCTTGTACCACAACCAAGACGTGGAAATATCGGGACGCAGACCCCTGGAGTGCCAAAAGTTGGCACAAAGGGACACTTAAGTACCAAAAGTTACGAAAGGTACACTTAAGTGTCAAAATTGGAGCAAAATGGATCACCTGAGTGCCAATCCGGCCAAAATCTGGCCAAATTGCATACGTGGCATTTTCCGGCGACTTCTTTTACTGAGGTGGCAAACATTTAAAGAAAAAAAAACCCACATGGACGATGAAACGACGTCGTCCATCCACACTGAATGAGCTAACCTAAACGACGTTGTTTTTCGTTGGTGTTAAATGACGTCGTTTAGGTCATTTTGGCTTAAGCACACCTGGCCATCGCCGTTCCTTCCCATCTGCGTTCACATTAGATCTCAGTCGTCGCCACCCTTCTCTCCGTCGCCGTTCATGCCCATAGGTGGTCATCGGTCGCCGTTGTTGGTTGTCGTCGCCACTCAGCATCGTTGGTCGTCATCCCCGCTCACCATCGTCGCTCCTCTAGGTTGGGCCCCTTTTCCCCCTCCCTTGTGATGAAATTAGGGCTCGATTATTTTATTAAGGCTCCAATGGAAATGCTGTTGAAATGCGCGCGCTCTGTTTGGCTACTCCCTTGTGTGGAGATGCTCGCCTCGATCGATGATTTCTGCAATCGAGGCTTGAGTGAGACGAAATATTCACTAATGTGGAACTAGGAACTAGTGTGTTTGAGTGAAAAGTTATTGAATCAGGTGGTTGGAATAATGGCCCTTAAGTGCTCTGCAAAGAGCACGCAACTTTGCTATCAATCTACTTTTGGTCCTTTGATTTTGATATTTTCGTTCCTTTAGTCTTCTTTCCTGATTGTTGTTTCTAATCAAATAGTCGACATATATGCAGGGAACATTGAGGAATGCAAAATTTGTTTTGATACTTTATATAAGTTCATTTACCTGCAAGGGACAAATTCGAAACCACATGTAAGTACCTCCTTTTAAAGTTGATAAACTATTAGCTCTTTTGACATGTAGTATTAGTCTACTGTGCAATGGATAAATTTAGGACTTGGATTGTGTAATGACCTCTTGACACAATGGCCAAACATTATAGATTAGGGTATGATTTCTCCTCTTGACTGGATGAGAAACAAAACTTTCACCCTATAATTTTACATCAAGCTTGCCTTAATGAAATTCTATATGTGTTTTCACAGGAAAAATAGATTTGATTAAGTGGATGTACATTCTCATATCGCAGGTTTAGTTTAGCAAAAGATAGTAGACAAAATTGCTTGGGCTGTGCTTGTTGTGGGGACCTATGCTTGTTGTGGGAACCTCTGTTTTGGGTTTATATTTTAAGGGAAGGGAAGGCAAGGCAAGGCAAATAATTAAAGTGGCGACCTCTTGGCTGTCATGTAGGGGCATATTCTCAATGTGGGGGCCTCTGTTTTTTATTAATATTGTAAGGGAAGGGAAAGTAAATTATTAAAGTGGCGACCTCTTTTTTGGTTGTCATATAGGGGCATATTGTCAGTGTGGGGACCTGTTTAATAAAGTCCATGAGAGTGGGGGGACTCCCTTGTGTGATTGTCTATTGTTTTTTGTGGATGTGGTCCCAAAAACTAATTATTCTTTGTCTTGTTGTTGGTGTAGAAATGACTCATGACAAGGATTATGTCACTGTCATAGTCTGCTATGGTGGGGAATTTGTAATTGGGGAGGATGAGTGGGAGTATGAGGGTAGAAATGAGGGCATCATTTTTGTCGATATTAAGAAGGCATATTATATAGGATTTGTTAGGGATATACTAACTTATTTGCCTTGTAAAGTTCAGAAGTTGTTGTATTGTATTCCTAGGAAAGGCTTAAGAGATGGTTTGTGAATCTTAGAAAATGATAACAGTTGATATTCTATACCATTATCTTCATGGTGAAGAGGTAAAAATATATGTTGAGTACAATGAAAGTGAGGATGAAGATGATGATGAAGAAAGTGCCCAAATAGAACACGAAGGAAATGGTATTCAAGGAGACATGATGGAGAGGAGAGGAGCGCAGATGCAGTTCACCATAGTGATGATGACATGGATTAGATTGGGAAGTAGCTGAATCAAGTGATGATGATGCTGAACGGTTGCCTACTGCAAATTTCACAAGTGATAACGATGACGAGGAGCTTGTACAGTTAAGAAAAAGGCAAAGGGATTTTTTGACAGATAAATTTGCAGCTTTGCAAGTAGCTAAAGAAGTTCCAAATAGGGCCGAAGGCCCTGTAGATGTTATTGCCGCTGGTGAGGAGACTGATTATGAAGAAAGCCTAGAGAATGTTACTTCCCAGGATGAGCTTGAAGAAGATGAAGGAGCTGTGCAAACAAGGAGAAGGAAAAGTTTCATTCTTATGATCCATCTGTTGTCTCTCCTACTTTATCGGTAGGTATGAAATTTCAAGATGCGAAACAATTTAGGGAAGTTATACTGAAGAACTCCATTGCTGCACAGAGAAACATTGACTTCATTAGAAACACTAAGGCCTTTGTAAGAGCTAAGTGTTCGCTGCAAAATTGTCCATGGAGAATCTATGGCGCATTTGTTAGGAGAAGTGGATCTTTCCAAATTAGAGCGTACGAAGAGGAACATACTTGTTCCATTAATTTTGAAAATAAAAGGGTAAGAAGTGCATGATTGTCCAAGCACTTCTTTGATTTGATTAAGATGATGCCTCAGATGAATAGTACTCAGTGTAGGTTGCTGGTGAAGGAGCAGGTTGGCATCAACATAAGCAAGAATCAATGCAAAAGAACGAAGCAAAAGGTGATGAAGATACTCATTGATCAATACAGCAGTAAATATGGATAGGTGTAGGATTATGCTTAGGAGTGTAAGCTGTAAAATCCTTTAAGTAGAGTGTATGTAGAGGTAGTGGAGAGACCACTTCCTGATATTGGGACCAAGTTTGATAAGTTCTATGTTTGTTTCGATGCATGCAAACGAGGATTTTTATCTGGTTGTAGATGGATTATAGGATTGGACGGATGTTTTTTGAAGGGCTTGTGCAAGGGAGAATTGCTGGCTGCAATTGGAAGAGATGCAAACAACCAGATGTTTCCACTGGCTTGGGCTGTTGTGAAGGTAAAGAATAAGGACAATTGGTCCTGGTTCCTAAAAAATTTGATGGCTGATTTGGAGATAACAAATGGTGCAGGGTGGGCGTTCATGAGTGTACTCTTTGAAAGATTTGGTCAATTATTTGCTTGTTGATATCAACATGTCATTTGCTTACATTTCTTTTCTTTTTTTGAATTATTGTAGGGACTGGTTCCAGCAATAGCTGAGTTGTTGCCTTATGCCAAGTATCGAATGTGTCCGCGGCACATATACGCAAATTGGGCAAAGAACTATAAATGGGAGAAACTGCAGTTCAAATTTTGGCAGCTAGCAAAGAGCACGAGTATGACTAACTTTAAAATGGCTAAAGAAGAACTACTTCAATTGACAAGGGAAGGTTATGATGCACTATTCCAAACAGAACCGAAGTATTAGTGTAGGGTGTTCTTCAGCGAGGAATTCAAGTGCGATAACATAAATAACAACATTTGCGAAGCATTCAATGGGAGGATAATAGATGCCAGATACAAACCAATTATCTCGATGCTTGAAGACATAAGGGTTATGGTTATGACTCGGCTGCACAAACAAAGGGATAAGGCTGCAAACTGGACTAGATAATGTGATCCTAGGATTGCTAAAAAATTGGATGAGAACTTGGCTGCGAGTAAGTATTGCCATCCCATTTGGAGATAATGAAAGGCTCTGATAAGTATGTTGTCCATTTAAGTGCAAGGAAGTGTTCATGTAGAGCATGGCAAGTAAGTGGAATTCCTTGTGTACATGCCATATGTGCCATTCAATTGAAGGGCCACAACACAGAAGACTACCTTGATGATCGGTACAAGAAACCGAGATATCTTGCTTTGTACCAATGCATGTTGCAACCAATCAGAGGTACCAAGTTCTGGAAGCCAATAGATCACGAAGCACCTCAACCTTTGCCACTAAAGAAGAGAATGGGAAGACCAAAGCGAAAACGAAGAATGATAGAGGGAGAGGTCTCAAGTCAGCGTAGGATGAGTAGGACAGGTGTAAAGATGAAGTCCTATTTTTGCCACATAGCAAGGCACAATACTAAAGGCTGTCAATTAAGGAAGCAGCAGGAACAGTTGAGACCAGTCAAAGGGCCTAGTGAAGGGACAATTGGATAAGGACAAAAAGAAATGCGAAGTGATTCGTCTGTTCTTTAGTTAACAACAATAAATCTAGTAAGTCATGACAATTGTGTTTATGTTGTTTTATGGTTTGTATAAACAGATATGTACAGCTAATTAACATAATGTTTTTGTCTTTGTCAGGTCAGGAGAATGACACGTGAAGAATTGGTCGAAGCCCCTGCCATACCTGAAACTGAAGGGTCTATTCAAACAAGGCCAAGTAGACAACCAGCTCAAAGATTGGCCGAAGCAACTGGAGGGCCAGTTAAGTCGACCGTTCTTCAGCAGAAGCAGAGAAAAAAAATACTCAGTAACTTAAATAATTTGTGTTTAGTTTTCCTTTACAATGGCTTGAAGTTATATTTATGATGTCATTTGTCTTTTTCTCAGGTTCGAAGAAGGCAAGCTAGAGCTCAGCTGTCAACAGAGGGCCCAACTGAAGGGTCACCACAAGATCCATCACCAAGGTCACCACAAAGGCCATTAGAAGGGTCATTACAAGGGCCATCACAAAAGCCAACAGAATGTGTCATTGAAGCTAAAGGGCTAAATAGAAAAGCAACCAAAAGAAAGCCAAATCATGAGCCACTTACAAGAAGGTCATCTACAAGACGTCTAGCGTTCGAATGCCCAAAAGAAGCCCCTGCTGTAGCTGAACAGCCACAACAAGAGCCCAACAAATCACATGCAAAAAGAAGGGCTAACCAATCGCAAGTACCTAAAACTGACGTTCCATTCGAACAAGAGGAGCTCTTGAAAAGAGGCTAAAACAGTATGGTTATGGACTTTATATAGATGAGCATTCTAGAACAGTTATTCTTAATGTAAGTTTTATAAGCTTACTAGAATGTATTTAATTTAATTTATCGTGCAAACTTTTGTTAATAATTGAGTTTTCTTTTTGAAGCCTGGGAGAAGTTCAAAGGTTCTTATCTTTCAAGGCCTAACTCAAGAATCAATGACTGCGCCAACAAAGAAAAATAAGACATTGGCTGCGTCAACAAGAAAGAAGAGTACGAAGAACCCATTCAGTCCATCTCGAATCGGTTCGACCTACGACGGTTGCAGCTCCAGCTCCTTCTCAATCAGTTCAACCTAGGACAATTGCACCTCCATCAGAATCAACGCATCCCGAGACAGTTGAAGAAGAAACCTCACGTCCAGTTAGAAAAAGTACAAGGATTATGAATCAAGTGAAAGGAGCACGAACAGGAGGCATTGTGCATATTGATTAATGAAACAGGATGGGACATGGTTTGTGGGGCTGAGGAGTCAATTGTTTTACTATGGATGTTTTCTTTTAAATGGTTTGTCATCGACTTTGTGAGACTTCATTTCAATATCAATGAAACGATCTTGTTGCTACTCATCTTTGGTGCCTTTTTCATTTTTTGTATTTTTTTTTTTTTTTTTACTTTTACTTACTACTTTCTGCTTCTAGTGGTGGATCTGTGGTAGTGATTGGGGTGCTTGTGTGGCTAGTGGTGGCGGTTGGTGAAGCCTAATGGTGGTGGGTCCACTATGTGGATTGGGTTAGGGCCTTTTGCTACAGCTAGTATAGTTTGTATGAACCCCTTTTGCAACAAACCCACGACCCACCACCAACAGTGGCTGCTAATGGTGGGTCTATGGTGGTGGCTACGTGCTGGTGTGGAAGCTGAGATGTTGGTGCTAATGCCTACTAATAGGCTGGTGGGTCTATTATAGGGGTTGGGGGGTTGGGGGTTTGTGCTACACTTGGTGCAATATGTAAGTGTGCAATATGCACATCTTGCACCAGGTAGTGTTGGTGCAAGCTGGTGTAAGGCACTAGGAACTTCTGCGCTACAGAATACCAGCAGCATAGTGGTGGCTCAAGTGGATGCCTGAGATACTTGATGTGGCTGGTGGTGATGGCTGGAGGTCGATGGTGGCTAGTGGTGGGCGGTCGTGGTGGCTGATAGCAACTGATGGCTGGTGCAGTTTATAGATGAAACGTACAAACAAAATTGACACTTAACTAATCACATTCTAAAAAACCCGGCATTTAAGTGTTCACTTTTAATCACAAATGGCATTTAAATGATCACTTTTGATACTAACTTGACACTTAAATGACTTTTTTTTAAATCACGACTGGCATTTAAGTGATCACTATATACAACTTATAGTACTCGAGTAATCACTCATGTCTGTCCTATGTAAATGGTGATTTGCAGCAAACCAGAGAAGCTGCTGGTTTATATATACGAATGTTCAACTTATGCCAACTCCATTCGATTCATTGCTACTGGTTTACATTCAGTTGAAGGAAAGAAGTCACCACAACACATCCACCCAATATACATTCCATCATCACCAATTTATATTCGAGAATAAGCAAAAATATAGTACAAACAACATCTCATTCATTCATTCATTCCCTTTCCTTGACCTCATTTACAACTATGGCAGTCGGAGAAACTTCTTCTCATCTTCCAATATTTTACATTTCATCATAAAGTAGGATAGACAAAAAAACAGCAACACAATAAACGCTCGGTAACACTTCCGTTCAATATTCATCTTTGAAACTTCATTCTTCAAATGGTTAGCAGAAGATGCTTGAGCTTGCATTGAGTCAACCTCGTCCAAGTCGTCCACATGTGTAGATGGAGGTTGATGACATCCATCAAGTAGGTCCAATATCACCTCTGTGGCTCGGTGAGAGAATTTTGCATCAACCCATTCGAAATATTTACACTTCGACCCTTCTCTCGTATCGGGTACATCCATAGAATCTTCTCTCAGGATTCCTTTGAGTCCACGATGTTCTTCTTGGACTTGGTAGCCCACAAAAATAGAAACGCTCGCCTTCTCCTTCGCTTCGGCAAGAGAAATTTGAGCCGTTGCTGAAAATCCTACTCTCCATTCCTAATATTCGACCATAGAATTTGGGGCAAATCGAGTTAGGATTCGGGATTAGGGCTCCAACACTTCAATGGTAATTTGCCTGATTTAGGGCTTTAGATTTGGGACAATGGGGGAGACGATGTCGTTTTGGCTGATTTAAGGGCTCTATTTTGGCCAACCTGAGGAGACGACGTCGTTTTGGGTGACTTAGAGCTGACTCAGCTCTCTGGCAAGCCACCTTGACTAGAAATAATCATATTTAATTGCCTTGTATGATTTCCGGCTGCCTTCGCCGGAGGTGGCACTCAGGTGTCCCACTTTTCTTACAAAGTGGCACTTAAGTGTCACTTAAGTAACTTTTGGCACTTAAGTATCCCTTTGTGCCAACTTTTGGCACTTGAAGCATTCTTATCCCTAGAAATATCTATCTTGTACAGCTTACCACTATATCATGAAGAGAGAAGAAGAGAAATTGATTTAGAAGTACTGCCAACGTGTTAAAAAGAAAAGAGACAAATATGGCATAGACATTCTTTTGAATATGTATGAAATATGTATAAATTTTAAGACCTGAAAGCTTATATATTTCTGTGTAGTAAACAATCAAAAGCTTGAAATACTATCAATGTTTTATTATCCTATATCTTCTAACTTGTGAAAGGTGATCATGCAGGAGTGCGCAAGCAATAATAGAAGGCTTAGTTTGAATTTTTATCCGATATGGCTTGGATATTTTGTTTTATATTTATTCCAGTACTTCATTCTGTTATGTTCTATTGCTTTATTTTATGATTTTCAGTATGTAGTGCCTTAATGTAAAAGTCCCATCAATTATAACTAAGAGATCTATCTATTGTCTAGAATAACTTAATCACATACGTGTCATGTGGTTATATGTGATTATTAATGGTCACCGTCATTTCCACTTTCATTGGAACGGAATTTTTTTTTTTTAACAGAATTGGAACGGAAATATGAATTGTACTTCATATATCAGCAATGGATAGTATTGTTACGAGGATAAACTACAATGATAATATGCACAATCTGGAAAATTAATTCGACAACTAGAATTTGAAACAACCTAAGGGGAGAGAGAGAGAGAGAGAGAGAGAGAGAGAGAGAGTTGGGATTAGGGATTTTCTTGTTGGGAGGCATTTCTATCGTCGTGAAAATCTTCTCCAAATTTTGTTTTTGTTAGTTAGTAGATTTCATGGTACTGATGTGTATTTAGTGTTGAATTGATTTTCTATATCAATGTGCATAATAATAGATAATCTTGTTTTATGCTTAGTATTTGTTTAATAAGAGTCTTTGGTTTGAGTATAGTTATTCACCATGGTCATAAAAATTGGGGAGAATCTACCAAAAAAGTGTTAAACATATTTTATTTGTGTCAATTCAATCTTATATCTTTTGATTGAACCAATTTGATTATAAACCTTTTGCAATTATACCAATTAAGTTCGCTTGACCAATTTTGGCTAAAAATCACCGACATAGATGTTATCCCATTCTATATGGCACAACAATGCTAACGTAGATTTTTTAAATAATATTTTATTATTTTTATAAAAAAATTTCTTGTTTGTTTTCTTTATTTTTTTTTTATCGATTAAAAAGTAATATGGCACTTAAGTGATTGGAATCAAAGTTATGACACTAAAGTGAGTTTCATACATAAATTATGGCTAAGTAATAAAAGAAAAATTATGGCACTCGAATGAGAGTCGTACCAAAGGTATGGTACTTGTAGTATCATTCTCCCTTGTGAGATGATGTAAAGTTCATACTCACATGAGCTCGGCATGGATTTGCCCAATGAGTGCATCTAATTTTTTTGTTGAGTACATATTCCTTTTAATAATGCCAAGAATATAAAATGGATGAAATTTTCGTGCATTTTATGGTTTTCTTTTACTCTTTTCATTAAATACACGTTAACCTTTTTTGCGTCGAATTTTTTGATCTATATATATATATATATATATATATATATATTATATTCGAACAAGTTGCTGGATTCATTGATTTGGCGCAATGAATTCATGTCTACTTGTTGACCTTTTTTCCCGAGCGGTGAATTGGAATTCAGCTAGTATCAGTCTATGTCACACTTGTTCTACAAAATAAAAATTTGTGATAAAATTTTATTAAAAATACTTGCCAAAAAAAAAGGGTTGAGATCCATCATTAAGGAAGGCAAAACCCAAGCCGTAGTGAATAAAGGGTCGTTGAGATTGCGTGGGTCTATCCTCTCGGCTTTGCAGGACAGCTCGATGATGAAGCAATTATCGAGCACCATCATCTGGGGTCCGGCCCATTGAATTTCAAGGTCTCCGAATAGCTCTTCCGGATCTCCTCCTCCATTGGAGCTACTGCCTCGAAGAAGTCCTTGAGCACAACTCTGCTGCTCACCACCCGCAATAGGAGATCGCTTAGGAGACGCCATTTGTGCTCCTGGATCATGTCGAAGTCCAGCTCCCCATGGTGGAAGGGACCGATGGAGACGATACGAGGCCGGTAGGCCTTTTCATTGATCTCTGATAGGCCCCGAGGGACCCTGAAGATGCAACAAGATTCTCCTCCTGCTGACGTGCTCAAGAGCGTGGGCGATTTCTGCATATTATCTGCCACTTTTGATAAGAAACTCTCATCGATAGGGATGACATGGTGAGCAGAGCTTCCGTTCTCTGTGCTGTGGTTTCTGCAGGAGTCTGATTCTCTGGACATCTGCGCTTAGTTTCCAAAAACTATATGCTATTCTGGCGTAGATTCAAAGCTAAAATTTCGATCTTGCAGATGAGGAAGCTTTCGCTTCTCTTTTGTTCCTGACCATTAGAGAGCAGGCCATATCACTCAGAAGAGACAATATTAGTATAAAAAGACTTGGATCTTTTATTATTTTCTTGGGCATTCAATTAGGGAGACGAAGCCTTAAGGTTTTAGACTCGTTGAAGAAAGCGATAAAATTGGTTTTCTTCGTTGGCTAGGTAGCGAGCGATCTTAAATACGGTGAGGAAATAGGGCCAGCATGTAAGTTGATTATGGCATTATTGGATTCCACGCAGCTTCTTTTTCACAGGTCACAGCTCGGGCATTCAGCTCCGCTAGCCCGTAGATTTTGTCGCACCAAGTCAGCCTGCTGAATTTCCCTTTCTTTTCCTTCCAAATTCACACGAAGTCGCCTAGTGCTCGATATGGGTCATCGTCATTTCCAGCCCATTTCAACGAACTTTCTGCTGAAAATCGTTCAAACCCTGACTTTCTTGGATGCAAAGATTGGATCGCAATGGTGAATCCTGGCATGAAATTGGCATACTTATAACAAATTTGCCAAATCAATTTTTTGACCACTAAAAACCACCAAACTGATACATTTATAATAAAACTACCCTCTGTTAACTTCAATTAAATTTTTCTATTAAATTGCTAAGTTTGATGATATGTGACAATTGATCAGTGTATCAGTTTGAGGTTTTATCCTTGGTTTGTCACAATTGCACTAATTTGTAGTTTTTGGTGATATTAATCTAATTTAACAAAAACTACAGTAAATTTGTTCAGGTTTTTTTGTGGTTAAAAAATTAATTTGAGGTAAATATGTTATAATTGTACTAATTTAGGGATTTACGTGATATTAATCTAAAACTAATCCAACCAAAACTCCAAACAACACCTGTATCAGCTCATGCAAGTTTCCACATGTTCAGACACACAATTATAACCTAGAGAATGTAATCATGACCAAAGCTAACTCCTTTACTCAACTAGTAATGAAAATGATCAGGAATTCACTTTTTCACATTGACAATGCTCCCACAAAATCATAAAGCTTAAACAATTCACAAAGGAGTAGGCAAAGGTTTCAACTTGAGGTTTTATCCTTGGTTTGTCACAATTGCACTAATTTGTAGTTTTTCGTGATATTAATCTAATTTAACGAAAACTACAATAAATTTGTCAAGGTTTTTTTGTGGTTAAAATATTAATTTGAGGTAAATATGTTATAAGTGTACTAATTTAGGAATTTTCGTGATATTATCCTTGGTTTGTCGCAATTGCACTAATTTGTAATTTTTCGTGATATTAATCTAATTTAACGAAAACTATTGTAAATTTGTCAAGGTTTTTTTGTGGTTAAAAAATTAATTTGAGGTAAATATGTTATAAGTGTACTAATTTAGGGATTTTCATGGCATTAACCTAAAACTAATCCAACCAAAACTCTAAACAACACCTGTATCAGCTCATACAAGTTTCCACATGTTCAGACACACAATTATAACCTAGAGAATGTAATCATGACCAAAGCTAACTCCTTTACTCAACTAGTAATGAAAATGATCAGGAATTCACTTTTTCACATTGACAATGTTTCCACAAAATCATGAAGCTTAAACAATTCGCAAAGGAGCAGGCAAAGGTATCGGATCTCTTCGCCGCCACACTCATGGACCATGCCTACCACTCCGCAATTGATGCAACCAAAACGTCACATTTCACCGAGAGACTCTAATCGTCCTGCTCCGTGCAAAGCGACAGTACTGACAAAATCAGCAATAAAAAGGATTGACTGTGAAGTCAAGACAAATCGTTGGATAATTAGAGACAATGCATAACTAATGTAGGATTAGATAGAGGGGTTTCGAGATGGGTTCAGCTGAAGATGAAGAGCAAACCGGTGAGTTTGAAAACGCAGCGAAAGGAAGTGAGCAGGAGCAGACAGCCATGGCCAATCCTCCCCCGCGATCAGATTTCCCGCGTTCCCTTTCTAGATTTCATCAGTGGCGGCACCCCGATGGCCCACAGGCGCAGGCTAATTTGGGCCCGAACATTAGGACCGGCCCTGACCCGGCCCACCGACCATCTTTGATGACAAAACCGTTTTCTTTTTTTTCTTTTTTCTTTTTTTTTAGTAAAGAGACTTTCAAAATAAAGTACAGTTTGGCCAATCTGATAATTAACTTTTAGATTTTCCATAATTTTTTTCTTTTTTACGCGTAAAATATAGAAAAGTAATTCATATATGACTCGCGTGGGTGAACGTGGACATTTGACCAAACCTATGAGACCAAGTTCAAGCACACGTGAGCTCAACATGGATTTGCATCCAGTGAGCGTATCTAATTTTTGCTCAAACTTTATATTCCTTTAGGATAAATATACTAAAATTCCTAAAACTTATCACAAGGATGCATTGGAGTTCTAAAACCTTCCAAAAGTGTAATAATCTTAAAACTTATCAAAATTAGTGTAATCAAGTCATTCCATTAATTCCTTCCAACTTAATTAACGGCAAGTATTGACATATATATTTTTTTCTCTATCCTACATGGCGATGACATAACTTTTGAAAAGTTCTAGAATTTAATTGCACTTTTATGACATGTTTCAGGACTTTCAATACAATTATTCATATTCCTTTAAATATTGTTGAGAATATAAAACCAGCAAAATTTTCGTGCATTTTAAGATTCTCTTTTCTCTTTTCATTAAATACGCATGAACCTTTCCCGCATTTGATCTTTTTATCCAATTTATGCTTATCCGATCAAGTTCTTTGATTCATTCATTTGGCACAATGAATTCGACTACTATCGATTTTGTCTACTTGTCGACATTTTAACACAGGTGAGAAATTCGACTTTAACTTGTTACACGTGTTCCACAAAAGAAAAAAAGGTTTGTGATAAAAATTTTATTAAATATACCTGCCAAAACCAAACCAAAGAGAAAATAAGAAGACGCTTTTCTTAACTTTCTTTGTGAACGTTAACAGCACGGACTCACGGACATTTTGCGCCGGCCCCTACGCTTAGGTTCAGTACCAATATCCAAGCCCATAGTGAAAATAAGATGTTCCATTGGTAAAAGGGGTGACCGGTTGAGATTTAAAAATCATTAATACAAGGTGCAATCGTGTTCCCAATAGCTACGAGCTTTTCCCAAATTCTTAAGCCACACGATCTTTTTTCCCCTTAAAAAGGGCATTTGCAATACCATCATATTTACTTATTGGGAGCACACTTCATACCATAGAAGCTAGGGGTGAGCAAAAGAACCGAATCGAATCGAGATTCACCTAAACCAAACCGAACCAGCCAATTTTGGATAGTTCCCAATTCCAAGTATAAAACCACTCACCATATATATATATATACATACTCGAGAATCGGACCAGACCAGTGGTTTGATTCCCGGGTGAGTCCAAGATCTAAAGGGCAGTTTCCATTCTTATTTCATGGAATCGACCCTTCATGGGCTGTTCTCAATTCCAGGATGGGTTCTGACCTACCTTGAAACCAATTACCCCTAATAGAACCATTTGTGTGGCTTTTATAGATCAAGAGGAAATCTTATTTGCCTTTTTTGATGGCACATATAAGTTGAATGTCCCAATAGGCAAAATGGAGGACAACTACCAAAAAGAAATCCTAAATTTATTGCAATTATGCAAATTCAATTATGCACTTTTTTTTTTAATAATTCAATTATAAACCTTTCGAATTATGCCAATTTATTCCATCTGGCCAATTTTAACTAGTGGCACCAGTCGGACGACTGTTGCTAACGTCACAATTTTTTAATAATATTTTAATTAATTCAAAAAATTGATTTTCTAATTTTTTCTCTCTTTTTTTTCTCTCTCTCTTCTTCCTTCTTCTCTCTCTCTCTCTTCCTCATTCTTCCTTGGCCAAAGGTGAGGGCTAGTGGCAACTAGCCAAAGGAAGAAGGAAGATAGAGGAAAATAAAAATGAAAAAAGGAAAAATAAATTATAAATACTTTCTAAAAAATTCGAAATAAAATAAAAAAATTATCTAAAAATTATCCACATCATGTTGGCGAGCCAAAAATTGACCGAATGGATTGAATCAGCTCAAGTACAAAAATTTTTATGATTAAATTGGCAAAAAAAAAAATTATAACTGAATTAATACAATTACAATAGACTCAAGACTTTTTAGTAATTTCTCCTTTTTCATGAAAATTTTGTTAGAATTATATCTAAGAATTTGAGCTCATTGAAAACCTAAATCAAATTATGTGAGGACGCATTGGTTGCGATGTGGGCATGATGTTTGGTTATCGGACCATTAACGAAACATCTGACCACGCACCATTCGGACGCCCAACTAGTAATTATGTGAAAACGCGGCAAAAAATCGGTGTTGGAGTTGGTTTTGGAAAGGGGATGGTTTGCACTTTAATATATGTATATATGTTATATATTTGGGTATGGATATATATCAACGGTGTTGAGCACGTAGTGCGGAGCACGCGCTACACACGTGTGAGAAATTGAATAGATATGTAAGAAAAAATAGTAGAGTGAGAACTACTTCAGAAAAGGAAAAAAAAAAAGAAAGTTATTATTATTTTAGAGGAAAATTGTCCAATCACTCCTAAACTTATTGTACGAATATCAATTTAATCTTAAAGTTTCCAATTTACCAATATAATCATAAACATTGGCACAAAATTCCAATCTAGTCATTTCAATCAAATTTCTTTGGAAATCCCTAATGTGATTTCAAAAGTATGAGTTACAATCGCAATTTATATTCAATATATGAAATCAATAACTCAACAATCATTCAAAAGTATAACCTATTCAACTTCATGCATCAAAATTGGATCTAACATAGTTATTATATATAGATACTAATCATTTTAGAACATTCATGAGTAATAATAGCTTGTAAATCTACTCTTCTAGAGATTCTTAACAGAGACAGAGCACCACTTACCCGAAATCTAGCTATTACAAATTCATAGTCTTTTTTTTCTTTTTTTGGTTAGAATATAAACTTTTCATTACTAAAGATTAGGTGGATAACATAAAGTTTCAAGATCAAGAAATAAAATTAAACATAGTGAAGAGGGGGACTCTCTTTCCAATTTGATGGTAGAGAATCCGTCTGATAGGCCTTGGCAATCTAGTCTATGGCCTGATTTACAATTCTCAGCTCATACTTTAAAGAAACTCCATGTAATCGGCCCATTAATAATCTGTAGTCTTCAGTTATGGACCGAGCGGCCCAAGGTTTTTCCAGCCAGCCCATCACACGCTCCACCGCTCGAGAATTGTCGGAGATAATTTCCACGTGCAGAGTTCTTCGCACCACCTTATAATCACGTATAGTTAAAATCATCATCTTATTCGACAAAAGATAACTCCAAAATAGAATTACCAATATGCCCTTAGTGTTCTAGGCCAACTCAAATACCTCCAAAATATCATTGCTCAATGATATAAATTCTCCATGTCAGAAATCAGCTCTAAAGAGACTTACTTCATTGCGAGAATGCCCATAAATTTTATTTCAGTTAATAAAAAAACTGATAAAATGTTGAAAATGACACTTGGAAAATGAAATATAAACATTAAAAATGTGTGTGTATGTATATTTTTTAATCAATAGAGGGGGAAACTCGAGCCTTCGGAAACTTATACCACACTTGCACAATGACTACCTCATAATTCCATGCTGCGAAGTTTTTCCAAATGCTCATATTTTCTCATTAATTTTAAAATTCCTAGAAAATAGCAAAAATTATGAAAATTCTTAAAAAATCACCGAACATAAGAAGTCCCCGCACGAGCGAAAGACATAAATTCTAGATTCTACAATTCCAATATGCCAAACTTGAGACCTCCATAATTCCTTCGTCCGAACTCCATTTTGGACCAATCAGGATGGACGGGAACTGTACACAACGTACTTGAAACATTCGACAATTTCGAGGCAAGGTTGGTTGGTCGTGGTTCAAGTTCCAGTCTCTGCGTCCACAATTTCGACATCCTTTCTCCCCAAGAGCGCAACCAAATCGCACCAAATTAGCATCATGGGAAACCGTAACTTGATGACTGATCCAAGAATATGCTCACGAGTTTTCCAGATTCCCGCTAGACAAGTCGCAGCGATTCATCATAATTTCTGCTTTTCCAGACAACCCACGAACAAAAAGTCGTGTCATCGGAATCCTACTCGAGGAATTTGTGCGGCATTTCTCGACGACTACTAATTTGTTGGCACGACCAAGACAGTTTCTTGTGCCAAGACAATTTCGCTGGAGATGCTTGAATTCAGGCACTTATAAACTCTTCTCAGTTGGGGAGAATCACAGTAACAATTCACCGAGAATTAAACCCTATTTAAATTAATATCTCCCCAAAACTAAACCAATTGAAATCAACTTAACCCCACAATAACCAACAATATGTAGTGTCAATGAGACAAAGATAATAACAACACAATAATTTAACATAAAACCCAATGATAGAAAAATCACGGATCACCAAAAAATTTCTACTAATCACTAAGAATAGTAGGATGTACAAAATGTTCTCCTCTAATCACATGCAAGGATTCAACATAAACAATACAAATATATTTATTTACCACAAAGGTGAATTAAAATAAACAAAGCAAAGGAACCCTAGTCACGATTAGAGAATTTAGAGAAGGTTCTCAACGAACAAAATCGATTAGTTCGTTGTTTTAGTCTCACGAATAACATTTCCAATTTGAGCCAATTCTGTCAACGTTTGGCCTTCTAATCGAGATTAGAAACCGCAATCTTCATTCTCTCTTCCTTCCGTGCTCCTCTTGGTGAGATCACTCTCTGCTCTCTCTCTCTCTCTCTCTCTCTCTCTCTCTGGCACACCACGAAGCAGCCCTCTCTTTTTCTTACTTTGACTTTTCTTCCTCATTTTTTTGTTCTATATTAATGTCAGCTGGGCCCAAGAGGCGGACCCAGCCAACATTCTCTCACCAACCTCACCAAACAAATCGGCGGTCGCCCATGCCGCATCATTTCTGTTGGTGATCTTGGAAGGCCAGTCACAAAATCCACAGTAACGTGTTCCCTGCATCCGTTAAGGGACTGGAAGAGGTTTCCATTTGCCTGATGGCCTCTGATGCATGGTCAATTTTGATCTGTCGACACTCGATGCATTTAGAAACGAACTCCGCAGTCTCCCTTTTCACGTCGTTCCACCGGAAATTCTCCCGTAAGTCTGCAGAATTTAGTGCTGCCAGGATGCACGGGGTAGTTGGTGCTATGAACCTCGGTCAGCACCTTAAGCTGATTAAGTCTCATCAATCAAGGTTGACATCGACTCTAAGAGATGATAAAAATCTTCCGGACCGTGGTAAACTCGGCTGCTTTGTTTGAGCGTCCAAAGCCACAGCACCGCCCGTTGTCTTTCTGCGAGTAGCGTCTTCTGCCATGTTTACTTTCCCTGGGCGTTAGTTGATGGTGAGATCATATTACTTCAGAAGCTCTCTAACTATCTTCTCTGAATCATGTTAAGTGCACGAAGGTACACTTCAGGCTTTTTGTGACAGTGAAGACTACACATCTCTTATTGTACAGCTATGCTGTCAAATCTTGATTTCCGAGACAAATGCTAAAACTCTAAGTTATGAATGGGATAGTTTTGCTAATATAGCCTAAAAAGATTTGAACTCAGAACCTCACATTTTAATTCTTTTGTGAAATTTTGTAGGAACACGGTCTTTTATTTTAAAAACTTAAGTTGTTAGATAAAAATGTGGTTTAGGCTCCATTTATTTCTCATAAAAAAAGTGATCCGGAAAATATTTTCTTAAAATGACCTCTTGTATTGATTGAAATAATCAATCATTGAGAAATATTTTCAAATCAATAACAATTAATGTCTAAACATTCATGTTGATGATAAAAATATTTTTCGTTCATTTATTTATAGGTGATACAAACAATTATTTTTAGAAAAATGTTTTCTAAATCATTCATTTTTCACGAAATAAACGGAGCCTTAATATTTAAATATTCTAATACTTTCTCTTTTGCAAAGAGAACCGGGCGTGAAGCACTTGGCTGATGAAACCCCCTTAACTATCAAATCTTGCAATTGTATCTTCTAACTCCTTCCGTCCATGCCTACGAATTTGGAGTTAGGGTAATCCGCACAAATCTTCAATAGGAATCTTAGATGGGAGAGATTGAGAAAGTCATGGGAAGCCATTGATAGCTTTAACCATCCTAGCTGCAGTAGCTACTGCCGCTGTTACATCTTAATAGCGTGAGCCACACTCGTTATATTGAAATTTGAAAGCATGCACTATAATGACATCACTTCTAAAGAGATAAATTTTTAAGGATATAACTTTATAGGCATGTTTTCATCGGCCACTAATGCAATTTCACCATATACATTTTCAGCAAATACTGCATATAATCTCATTATTGAACTGTGAGTTACTTTAGGGCTATTAAGATTTTTGTTCGACCCATAGATGTAAAAGTTCGACATTCTTTTCTACAATTAGAAGTAGTTGATCTATTACTAGGAACTTATTTTCCTCCTACATTGATTATATAGGCATCAGATTGGCATATCAAATTCAAAAAGATAAATATTTAAGGATATAACTTTATGTTTTCTAAACTACTTGCATTTGTCACATTGAATATGAAAGATTAATTACATTTTAGGGCTCGTAAAATACTTCAAGTTAGTTTTGGCCAAAAAAAGAAATACTTCACGTTGGTGCTTTGCACTTACCATCAATGTTTGCGGTAGTAACACTTGATCTTGTTCTATTATAATTTGAGATATCCTCAATTTTGGCCCGAATCTTCTTTAAAATAAAGAATTGCCTATAAAAGGATGTAAGCCCTACTAGAAATTCGGCAATTATCCGAGACACTATCAGTGTAACTTGATCTCTCCACAAGCAAACATAATCTCCATAGAAGTGTCAAAATATTACCTAACCTGAAAATCAAATCATCTACGGAGATTAGTGTTGCAACGGGATATATTCAAATTTTCGCCAATAATGTTTGGTATAGGAGGCCTAAATATATATAATTATCCATGCAAAGATAAAGAATAGCGCTATAGAATGCCAGCAAGCGTTCTTCTTCGCCGTGACTTTTGTAGTTCCCTCTCCAGTTTTGTGAACCAGTCTTCTAATTTCCGCTCCGAATACTAAAAGACAAAGAGAAGATAAAAGCTATAGCACAAGGTGCACACCTTGCAAAATATGGAATCACTTCACTGCTTTATTACTGATAAGAGACCAAGTTAAGAAAGAAACCAGAGGAAAATATGACCAAGGTGCGTTCCTTGATCTTGTTCAAACGCTAGCAAATAACTTGCTAACTAGCCAAATCATGCTACTACAAAGATAGTTAATGATCCTCTATCAATTTCCAGCCTGTGAGTCCATGTACTTGCCCATTTGAACCCTGGACGAGAAAATTGTGGATCTCTCTAGTTCTTCTACAACCTCTCTAACCTTTTTGTCTTTTGGATAAAATTTTCTTGAACAAACGAGGTCTTACTCAATAAGCTGAAGGCCAGTAATTATCCATCTCCATGCAATTCTCCATTCCCAGGTACCGATTGCCTCCCACATTTGCATGCCCCATCTCTCCACCATACCCACCTGCTTGATCTCCAACAAGAGCAGTGCTACTGCTCATCATGGTCGAGCCAACAACCATATCTTGGTGGCTCATGGCTGGGCCCGGCGGCGCTTGCATTACCGGCCTCAGGACCGGCTGCGAGGTGGCACCCCCCAGATTCAAGTTCAGCCCAGATATCGTGAAGCAACCCCCGGAGGTGCCCGTGGGGTTGAGCTGCGGTGGCATTGGTTGGTTCACACTCATCGCCCCACTCCTCAGGACCCGATTGATCTCAGCCAGGTCGGCCCCATTCATGTAGTTCCTGCCAAGGAACTGGAAGTTCTCTGGCGGCATCATTGTGGGCGGCACGACGCTCGACCCTATCTCGAGGTTATAGGGAGGGACGGCCCGGGATTGGCTGGATGGGTACTTTTCGCACCAGCGCTCTTCTGGAAGACGCGGCAAACCACCCATTCGTCCTGTGGGATATCATTGCATATAACGTGGAAAATAATTAGCAAATACTGAGATGCATGACACGTTATTTTTGCGAAGTTCTTGTGATTGTGATTCTTGCTTCTTAGGAGGAAATTCATGAACTTACTTTGTAAATGATGTTATTCTCTTCCCCACACAGAACTGTGTAAGACTCTCTCTCTCTCTCTCTCTCTCTCTCTCTCTCTCATGTTCTATGCAAATACCAGTAAGCTTTTGCCTTAAGGAGGTAACCAGAGGGATCCTTCTGTTTTTCCTCATGTCCTCAATATGTTAATTGAACTTGATGCCATTTGAGTGCAAACATCGCTAACTCCTTTTTTCCTGAGTTGATAGCGACATGAGCTTTTCCTTCTCTTTCTTTTCCTTATTGATATTCGATTTGTAGCCGGTTTAGATTTTCTAGGGCCAGATTTTCTTTCCTAAACTTAGCGATCTTATTTTCCTTATGAAGAGGCTTAAAGAAAATCAAAGTAAATAAATGAGCTGTGCTTAGTGACTATCATGGCGTGTACTTCCGAGGACAAACTCGCTCTTATATATTTTATCAAGATGTGATTCCAAATATTTGGTTTATTAAGAATTTCATTCCTTAATTCTGTGAAATGCTTGGGTTAACCGTAGTCCTTCATATAGATAACTCGATATAATTCCTAAATATTTTAAAACATATCTTAGAATAATTATATGTACATAGAGACATGCATATGTGGATCTTACTTATGCATGTACAAGATAACCTTTCAACATCACTTGTTGCCCCCAAAAATTGGGGTTCTCAAATAAGACAGCACAAATCTACTTGAAGAAATGGATATAAGTGATCATTACTATTTCTGGAATAGGGTGTGCGTCGAAAGACTGAAATGGGTGAATCAACAGTTATGAAAGTTAACCTCTCAAGAAAAGTGTTAGTCCTATAATTAGTCTCATGCATAAACACAACAAGCAAATACCGAGATGTGTGACACATTATGCATGACACCAAAATTATATTCATGGCACATCTAACGATATAAATTTCCAACTTGCTAGTATCTTTTAAAATTAGAGGATTTGAAATGGGTGTGTGCGCAAAATATTCGAAAAGGAAAATACTTGTTATTTTTAGTTCTCAGCATCTTTTTCATCTTATTCTAGTTCATTTTTTTTAATATTTAAATAGAAGAAAAGGTTGATCTACACATACGGATGAAGATTATAAAAGACAGCACTTGGATTGGTGGGCAAATTTGATGCATATGTAATAGATAGTGGAGTATATTCATCCAAGAAAAACCATGTAAACCTAGCTGACTTAGAAAGATGAATGAAGTTTCGTCATCTCAAATTTGTTCTTACAAGCTAATTTTTTCTTTTTTTTCTTTTTTTTTTTTTTTTTGGTTCTTTTGGCTCAACATATCTAGGGTTACAAACCTGAGACTTTAACGTTTTCTTTAGGTTGTAGTTCCGACACGCATGAATTAATTTGGTGATAAAAACGGATATTACCTTGGCAGTTCGGAAAGCCGATTTTGAGTGAATGCGATACTCATGCATGACCCAGTTGCTTTTCTCTCCTCTGGGGGCTCTCCCTTTGTAAAAGACTAAGGTCTTCTTCATGCCAACCAGCTCGGAGGTGACGTTATTGAAGATCTCCTTGTCCTTCCCTGTAGTTTTCCAGTAACCGGTGTTGGTTGCTCGGTTCGTTCGCACCCCGGTCGGGTATTTCCGATCTCTTAGGCTGAAGAAATACCACTCTTTCTCCCCCATTTTAGCCTTTGCTGGTTGAGAGAATAGCATCAGAAAAGAAGTCATTATTTCAGTTTGATGAACAGGAGGAGATTTTCTTTCTGTACTGGTAATGAAACCATTACAATTGAGAGAAAAACAATACTAGTTACGTTTTTTTTTTTTTTTTTTTCACTCTTCATTATACTGCACAAGATGTTAAAAGAGCATGGTCTATAAACATCATGAGAAAAGGGCTAGCTGCTGGAAAACTGGCTATGAGGTTTCTAGGGCAAAATCCTTGATCGAAATTTTAAGTCGGAGCTTAGGATTCTGGATCCCTCCTTAATTACTTAAAGCCAATTTCTTGCATCATTGTGAGAAAAATTCAAATCTATGGATTCATAATATGGACGGAAGACTAAATTAAGAAATAAATTCTCCACATATATGACAAAGCGAGAAGAATTCCTCACAGAAACTATGAAATTTTGGAAACTGTTGCGTTCTTGATGCGTGAAACCATCAGAAGACAATAGATCAGCGAGGGCTTTGAGTCAGAGGGTACCTGGGAGTTCCCAAGGCTCAGATTTGTTGAGATCCACATCGGTAATCGCTCTTCCAGTGAAACTAGAATCCGATATCTTGTTCATCAGATAGTAAGTGATGAGCTCTTCATCAGTGGGATGAAACCGGAACCCCGGCGGAAGATTATCCTCCTTCTTTTCTTCCATGTCTCGCTTTCCTTTTTGCTTCGCTACGACTTCCGCTTCAACTCTTACCTATAGAGCATCAAAAACTACAACAAAATTAAAAATGAAAGGTAAAATCAATCCAAAGGAGAAAAAGAAAAATCTAGGGTTTCTTGAACATGTTGTAAGAAGTAATGGATCAAAAAATCTGGCCTAAGTCATGGAAAGTACAAAAGCAAAGAGGTGACTTGCATGGGAAAGATGAAGTACTTGATTGGGTTTTTGGATGCTTCTTCAGATCAATTTAGACGAGGCTAGGGCAAACCAAGGGAAGAGAGAGGGCGGTCAAGGCGTGCATTGGACTTTAATTGGAGGCTATCTCTCTCTTGCTTACGTGCAATTTATGCACAAGAAGGTTTGAAATTTATGCTTCTCTCTCGTGAATAAGACGAGAAGGGGGTGTGTCGATGAAGTTCTCACCTAATTCGGATCGTCATGGACACGATAACGTGGACTGACCAATGTCTTCGATCGGTGTGAAAGCGAATGGTGAGAGACGGAGGCATGATTAGGGTAATCGAAATCATGCACCTTCCACTTGTCAAATAGCTATAAATTAATGGCAATAATATAGCTTTGTTGATGTATTTTGCATGGAGGTGTGACGATGGTGATTTATCGATTGGTAATGAACGGATAATATGAGCTTATTAGAAGCAAATGAGATAGTCGTGCCCAAAGTTGGGAAAAGTGTGCGAGAGTAAACTACAATTAATAAAAAAGAGCATTACCTAAATACAGAACAGAAGGAAAGACCATAACGACTTATATACCTCACTAAGGATCAGTGCATCATATGGCAAATCGTATTCTATAAAACTTGATCATTAGAGCAATTTGAATCTTCTAAGTAATAGAAGGAAATACCTTTTTTTCCGCTTTCCACAGGGGTTGACCTTGTGACCTATGAGACGTAGAAATAAATGCAATACGTCTATGTTCCCTTCTTTTACTAACTTACCAAGAGCCATGAAAATTAACCTTTTCAATACAAAATGGCATTAAGTGAGTTTGATTACCTCTAATTGCACACATTTTTCTGTCAAAAATCACTAAGTTATTAGGAAGGAAACTTAATTAATTAGTTAAGCAAGAAAATATTAGATGGAAATTTAAACTGTACCAATTATATCGCGAAAACCTTTCAACTGTACTCATTTTTTCAGATTTCATAAGATACTAATGAAGTGCTTTGGCTCACGTTATTTCTATTTCTTTATTAGCTCTTGACAACCCCATATCACACTGAATTGACAACATTATCAATTGTGACTCCCACTCTTGATTTAAGATTTCTTACATTTTTTGCTCCTTTTTTTGTGTTTTAATTTTACTAGAGACAAACTTACAAATGCTCTTCTCAAACAACATTTGTTAAGGTCAAATATGGGGTCCACTCTTGATTTAAAATTATTCATTGCCTTATGTTTTGGTTTTTCCCATTTCTTTCTCCATTTGAAAAAAAAAAAAAATTGTTGTCCGTCTCCCCCCCCCCTCCCAAAAAAAATTAAAAACAGAGATAGTTTATTTGGTAGAAACTAACTTATTATCATGTTAATGAGTTGAATATTTATTTATGTTTTTTGTACTAGGAAACAATTATTCAAAAAATAATGTAAGCACAAGAAAGAGTGAGAAGAACCGATAACTTTAATATGTGTCATTACGTTGTAGTCCATGGATTTTAATCACTCAACTTTCATTTTATTCAGTGAATCTAATACTTCTATTTTTACTTATTTTTATGCCATCATTGCATGGTGTTTTAAAAGATACTCTAAAAAGTTAAAAATATGACAAAATTGAGTATATAAAAAATTCTAAAAACATCAATTAGTGTCATGCAAATGCAAAGATAATGCTCCCTAAAAGATTATAACATAGAAATGGTGTAATTAGCTTTGCACAAGAAATTATGGCAATTGAAATTGCATTATAAGAGAACTCATTCAAAACATTTGCACGCGCATGTTTTAGCCAATCCTGAATGCATCAAAATTTCCATAGAACCATCAAAGAAAAGAAAATTATTCTCAAAGTACAAATGTGCAAATATAATGACTAGTTGCATATGCAACTTAATAAATGATATTGTCCGTTTAGCTGCTTGACTCCTCTCAAAAAGCTACTCTCTTGAGGAAAATATATTTACTTGAATTAGATAATAAAAGATATTAATTACATCAATAAGAGAGTCATTATTTACCTACAACATATATATGTATATATATCAAGGAATAAATTTCAAAGGCATAGTACAAGAAGCTCCAACCTTAAAATACACCTTGTAAGTTGAATAGTTGCATGCTTGAGTCCTCTGTGCCTACTATATATCACCACCATGAATTCCAATGATCTTTGAATGTGAATTTGATTTGAGATCTTTGCCTTTCGATTTATATGTCTATTTATTATGGCCATAAACCTTACAAGTACCACATCTCTACCCCTTGTAAACAATCTCAGAAGAAGAAGGATCACAATGTATAGAAGTTGCTTCTGCTTTAGTTTTTAAAATACTTTTATGAGATCCAGCTAAGGGCTCATATAAAAGAGGATCATTTGCTCATACAAATTGCTTAATATGCTTTCAAACAACTTCCTTTCTGAAAAGTGGTCATTCTCAATACCTCCTTCCCAACTCATGAAGTAGTTGTGAAAATCTTTGACCAAAAAAGGTAGTAGTGAAATTCAATCATCTTCATATTTTGGGTAATATCACGATCCAGAAAGTACCTTATATCAAGTCTTCATTGTCAATTAATTATATCTAGAGGTAAATTATTGGAAAACCTAATCATATTTCATGTGCACATGGAAGGCCCATGGATTGCATAAATTGCCCGATACAAGCTGGTAGCTTAACTCTACTTTTAGCAATCTCATTTTGCTTGTGGAGCTTATCTAAAGCAAATTTGACGCCCAAGTAATCAAGTACCTAAAAAGAGGACTATGAAGATGAGGAATGCTTACCTTTTCACTTGATAATTTCGTTTTGAATTCTTGAAATTGATTCTCAACTGTAAGGCATATTTTCTTTTTCACCTTGATTAAATGCCCGTTGAAACTTGTAGATATGCTTTACAAGTCTTGAAGTAACACGATTCCCAAAATGCATGTGCAAGTCTATCCAAGTAAATACAAAAAACTCTTTGAAAGGAAGCGCTTTATTTTTTATGTAATTAAGGACCAATAGTTTTTCCTTACAACGATCTTCACATTGCCTAATTTTTCATTGTTTGCAGCTTCCCTATTGAAGTTCAAAGCCTTGGACTGATCAGACATCAAAAAAAAAAAAAAAAAAAAAAAATCTCAATATGTTCTTTATGCAAACTCAGACTTGCATTTTATTGCAATAGTCTTCTCAACGTGCCTAACACACAAGAACTTTGCACTTTTAGGAAAAATGAATCAAATTGCATTTGTCAATGCCAACTCTGTCAATGATGATAGCTAGGTTAACAATCAACACCCAATATGTTGCTAAACAACGTCAAAGCCCAAACATAATCTTCCTCTTCTTATGTCCTCAAAAATGCAAAGCATGAGTAGAAGAAGTATTAAAGCTAGAAACTTCAATAATATCCAACAAAGCATTTTGTATCTATTAGTCTCGTAAGTACAATCCATCACAATGACACTTAAAGAAGCTCCTCATTAGTGCTATGGAAATAGGAGGAGAGAAAAATAAATGTGTCAAGTGACCTTTGGTATCATGTTTTAAATTGTAAATGAATTCATCTACAATAAAACTTGGAATATAGTACGACATATTCACAATAAAATTTTGCTTTCATTTTGTCAACAATTTTAGCAATACTTTGAATGTTGGGATTAACTTGTCTCAAGGAAGAAAGAATATAGCAAGGAGGTATATCGATTTGAGAAATGATTAGATGATAGCCTTTAGTTTACTATTAGAATAACGACCTATTTAGAATCACAAAAAAAAAATTGAATAACAAATAATTATATTATGGGGTCCATTCCTTCAAAAATTCATGACTTACAACATGTCGTCATTCTCACAAAAGTGCAAAAACTGTTACGCTAACAAAGCCCTATTGACTTTAGATATTTCTATAAAAAGGTCGAATATAGACAAATATGTTTAATCAGTACCATATATGTTCCTTAGTAGTGTACTATAAGCCACATTACGAAATGTTTTTTTATAACACATGAAAGCTAATCCAGGATATCATCTAACCACTATAATAAAAAATAAATATAGTATCCTAGCGAAGCAATTGTTGTTTGTTTCTGTCGCCATTACAGCTCAACTCCACCTTCATGGTCAGAATATGACTGTACTTGGGCCTTCGTGGTTAGGCATTGGCTCCATATCTTGATTTTGTGCCTAGCTAGCTGATGACGGCTATCAGAATCAGTATTTGAGCCCTAGCGATTTTATTGTACGTTTAATTCAGAATCATCGCATAAACAAACTTAAAAATCAACGTAATATACTGCTTATTGCACGCACAAGCAATTAATCAATGTTCTACCATAGTGGCGACAAACTAATACTAGGAATTAGTTGAGATGCGAAGTACGACAGTGCTTGCCCACCCGACAGGGGTTTCAAGGAGTTTTATTAAGGAGTCTTCCTGTTCATTCTTCACTATTTTCATGTTTTCCAGCGACTAATTTGGACCTGAAAACCCTAATTGCTCAAAGGGTTTGCAGTGTAGGAAGGATTAATAACGGTTTTAACAGATAAAAATGTTACTGACGAAGGAAGGAATTGGAAATAATTCGAGCGTGCAGATGGGACAAGATCACGTAAACTATACAGACTGGCGCACGAAATCTCCTTGTCTTGGGTTAGGAACAGACAACAGTGACTCATGCCAGCCAACTTGGTCGAACTCAATGATTTAACCGGGACTCTCGTTGCACGTAAGATCACATCAGCAATCAGAACAAGTTGGGTTGGCTCTACGATTGCCAAAACTCACAGTATGAACGATTCTTTGCAACCCTAGATGTCCGTCATCTGATTCAGAAGACCAAAATGTATTCTGTCCATCCTTTTACATTTCAAATTCTGCAAGTGTGTTTCAGCGGGTGGCAATGGACCAAAAAATGAACCAAGAAAGAAACAGGGAGTAGTGGGGGTTAAGAGGGAGTGTCTTCATATCAGGTGCAGTAAGTGGGCGCTCGGACCTTGCTGGTAGGCACCTAGCGGCCGACATGAAAACCAATCTTTAGCACAAACGTAGGTTTTACATTAAGCCTGACTCCGGATGGATCAAGAGACAACCGTCCATGAGATTTGTGATAGAGAGAAGAACACTTTCCTTTATGAGATTCAATCTTGCGAGGATCTTGGGAGTTGTTGGGGTTGAAAAACAATTGAGTGTCAGTGGATTCGAGCAACTAAATCTGCCTTTTGCCCTTTACAGAGAAAATCTCATCGATCTGTCCTCCTGGGATAGGCACACTGCCTACTCATGCAAGTCTCCTATGTTCAGATTTACATTTCTGCATCCATTTCTTGCTCGATTGTTCCTTCTATTTTTGCGATTCCGCCTGACTTGTCGCAACAGGTTTTCATGCGGGTGCTGTCCATATGTATAACCCTTTAATCAAATAAGTGGTTGAAGAAAATTTACCTCGATGGTAGATTGAGGGAAACACGGTCGAATGAAAAAAGGAAAGAGTGAGAAGGAAAGACATGTATAAAATATTTTTGTAAGAATCTCAAGCCACGTACCGTCATCGTCGGACCTTCCTTCTTCCATTCAACTTCCTCGTTATCGTTTTCTTGTTTGACCCCAACTAAGAATCGTGCGTCTCATGCTTGTCTATTGCAAAAGTGACCACTCTACAAAGAGCTCCTCTTAGTTGTAGTCCATGACCACTCATTACAATTAGTTTCTCCCAATTGTTATGCGCACCCTTGGTTGTCCAAGTTGCTCCATGTTTGGTTTTGGTGTCTGCGCAATCCAATCCTTCGGAAATTAGAAAGGATGGAGATAATAGATGAGCGACAATTTTAAGCAGTGGGGACATACATGCAGCTGACTCGAAGTTTTTCTACAAAAATTGAAGATAAATAGCTAGCTTGGTTATATGGAAAACAAACACTTTTTTTTTTCTTCGAAATAATATATATTACTAAATTTAATTTTTGAAATAACTCATTTTGACCATATCAGCCGTCTAAATGTTGCTTTTAAACCGAAAGATTAGATTTCCCTGTTCGTGAAAAAATTAATGATACAACTATATTCAAACATAGCCAATGGATACCTAAACATCCTCCAGAGGAGGATCCTCTGATCACGCTGTGTGTCATATGTACATTGCGTGTGAGACTCGCTATTCCTAATCAAAACTAATTAAAGTTGAACCGACGACCATCTCCATACCTCCTCTCCCTCTATCACTCGATTTTTGATGTCGCCGCTGCTGCCGCCAAGTCACTGTCACCTTGTCTTGACTGCTGTTACAGGCAAAGCTATCACCACGGCTCTCTCTTTCAAACACAAACCGTGTCCTCTCTCTCTCATGGAGCTCGGTGCTGTGTCAAGCCGCGTCATTGAGAACAGGCATAACACTAGCCGTCTCTTCCTGTGGATTTTGCTATTTTATTATCGCGTGATTGACTTCATTTAGTTGAATGGCATTAGGTAGTCGTCTTGAGTCTAAATTTTATAATACTTTTTCATTTTTTCTAAGGTTTACTCAGAGAGCATTGATACATAACATATGATATACAAATCCCAAGACTGTGCACATCTTGGGTTATATAACTGCAATCCAAGCCAAGACTAGGCTTTCAAGGCGACTTCTGTAGTTGTTAGCAACAAGTCCTTTGCATCAGGGTTACATTTGTTGGATCAACTGGGAAAGAAAAGGCACCAATTATTCGTTGGATTTGCATCGTCCTTAATACAAGGATTATGCCATAGCACACCCCCATTTGGTGTCACTAGGACAAGCCAGTTTCTCATTGTCCATCCAAAGGTAGAAAATTTGTGAAAACCAACTAAAGTTAGAAACTACTGACTAAAAGCTCACTGATATGTCCCAGAAGAAACAAGTTTCATCACCAGCAGATTAAGCAATTGACGGTTTGCTTCTCTGAAATGCTGATCAACAGCATATGTATAGTTCCTCAACAAGAACTTGAAAAGTTCATATCTAGAGCTTGACATTCGTGTAATATTTATTTTCTGATATTACTTTACCTCAAAGTTTGCATATGCTTAGAATTAATCAGTCTGTTTCCTCAAGTAATTAGCAAAATGGCTTCATCTTGCGTACTTTACTATTGTTTGGGACCAGTTAATTTCCCGTCAGCTCACAAAGTTAGCTTCGCGCAATGATTTTTCTTTTTCTTTTTTGCCATGTGATGTTGATTACAGGTAGCATCATCATCTAAAAGAATTAAGAGTGAATTTTCCGTGATAAGACATGACTAATTACTTCAGTGAGTTATGTAAAGAATTATCCCCGTGACGAAAGGAAAAACGTTCGCATTTATGCGTGTTTGGAGTTGATTAAAATAGAAATCAGCGTTAGTTTGCATCCCCAATTTCCCCAACCCTAACCACAAATTCAATTTCTTCATGCAGACTGATAAGCTGACAGCAACCAATTTTCCAGAAACTTGGTTTTATAACTAATTCCATGTCCATTCGCATAGCTTAATTTACGTGCTTCATACGTAGAACATGTCGGAAACTTTAACATGGTACTAACAACTTCTGTGACCCTGCCAATCCCTTTCAAGAGTAGGTTTAGTTATGATTTTGGAAAGATTGGGAGGTCTCTGATAGAATTATTGAGCAGTAAGAGGAGAAATTGTTGAATAAACACCGATGATATCATCCACATCGCAATCAATTGTTTCTTGTCAATCACTTCAAATACTTGAAAAGATCACGTATTTCGTGTCCACACATGCATCACCATTTCTTCGTTATAGTTCTTTGAGGAGACTGGTTTACTAGGTTTCCACAATTTAAATCAGTTTCCACATGAGATAACACCTGGGAGTACTCAGGTGGTGGTGATGAAGGCTTTGGTATTACAATCTTGAACACATGAACCGTAAAGACTCACAAGAGACTCTTGGTTATGCTTGGTAACTGATCCAAAAAGTAGTTTGCAGAAGCATCTAAAGCAACAATGAGAATATTTACCTTCGAGGCCACAAGACTGATAATGAGATATTTGAATTTCATCCCCCAAAGAAGAAAAAAACTATCAGCAACTATTCCTTAGATCACGAGAATTTCATTTACTAGGGAAACATATTACCTCTTGGATTGATCTTTTATTCATTAAATTTAGGTTGTCAGATAGAAGTATATATGTTCACCTATCTGCCATGAGATCAAGAAGCAAATTCTATCCAAACAAAACATTGAATACTGGATGCCCTCCCCAAAAGATCTATGTCCTTTCTGTATCTAAAGAAAATGAGAGGATTGTGTAAGTGCTTAGGAAATCTCAATTCTTTCCATCTTATGTTGCTGCTGGTCAAATTGCATGACATTAGAACAATTAGGGGGAAACCTTCATATAAGCCATACAAACATTTCCAATACCAAGGGTAGTTTGAATCTTCTGAATATTATTGTCTTTCCTGAACTTTGGTAAAAAAATGTTCCTATCAAATTGGGCTCTCTCGTCGCTTGCTGGTATTTAACAAACCGGCACACCACATTTTTAAGTCCAAAAGGAGGAAGAAACATTGCAATTATTGTGGAATATACACAGAAATATGAACTGATTTATTGATGCTGATACTATGCAGCAAGCTTTCAAGCACTAATTGAGGTTGCACTGTACTCTTTCCCACTTTATGTTCTTCTGTCTTTCCTTTTTCGTTTTGCTAATTGCTGTCACTTTATCTAGTTACACAAGAAACCCCATGAAGCCAAGTCCAAAATCATATTGTTATCTATAAACTGTGTAAACTAAGTTTGCACACTTCTTCACGAAAAAATCAAATAGACTAAAATACTATCTACTTTGATTGATTCGTCGACAGCATTTGTCGAGACGTGTCTCAGATCTTCCCTTGCAAGTCTCATTACAAAATCATATCGGGCAACTCCGTGGACTTTTTTGTGGTGAAGTGGTTACGGGTGCTTGTCATCTAGACTCTCTAAAAGCAATTATAACCTTGCTCGCGCCATTGGAAAATTCAGTGCCTGGCATACTACTTGCTTAACACTTCAAAGGACCATCGATGAAACAGCTGTTCTGATCTCTTAGTTACGACTTTTCCGGGCCTGATTTTCAAATTATATAACTACCTTTTGATATTTGCAAGAAAAGGATTTAGAGGACGGTTGGCAATGAATCATATTGTCCCCAAAAGAGGATCATCCTATCGTAGTTGATGTTGTTACCAGGAGTAATATAAAAGCTAAAATCCAGGAACAGGTGCAAAGTATTCAAAGAGTAGTTATATGTCTAGGAGGGGAAGTAATTAGCTTTGTAGGTATCCTATACGTACCTTCATGATTAGCTTTCCTACATTCCGAGCTTACCAATTTTCCCTTGATTGAGATTGCTACGTTTTAACTTCTTGATCTATACAAATCATAGAAGTTAGGTTTGAAGACAGACTCCCGTGCTCGAGAGAATTATCAACGTGTGAGCATGACAAGTCCCCAAAACGAAGAGGTGTGACAGGAAGGGAAAACTATGATGTTCATATAGTTATTTTCGCCAACTCTCTGGAAACCCTTTTGATGATGTCTCTCAAGTCTTGTGTGATGGAGTCAAGAAATGAACCAAGACCCGTCTCATCCCGTACTAATTCTTGCAGGACAGCAAAGTACGTGTGTTAGAAGGGAATGACCTACAACTACACACAAATGCGCACTGCGATAAGATTCGTTGGGACGTACTTTCGTCACCTCGATTTGGGAAGCTAATTGCTTCAGTGACCCGCTCTTTTATTAGGGCTTGCATTACAGTTATTCTCTCATTTAAGGACAAGTTCTTTGATTCCATCAGGCACATCATCCACCCAATACTGTTCTTTGGACTTGCGTGAAGTTTGTTCCTCTTTGAAAATCAAACTACATGTTTCTGTGTAGTTAGCTCTGATGAGCGGCAAAAGACCGTCACGGGAGAGAGTTGTAACAAGGTCAGGAGTTATTTGCAACCCCACATCCTTACGCGCAGAATTAGAATGATGTCGGCTTATTGAGAATTTGAGTAGCCTTTGT
Source organism: Eucalyptus leucophloia subsp. euroa (assembly GCA_017140325.1). Lineage (NCBI taxonomy): Eukaryota > Viridiplantae > Streptophyta > Magnoliopsida > Myrtales > Myrtaceae > Eucalyptus > Eucalyptus leucophloia. Next base: position 27,527,401 of record CM029470.1, on the reverse strand, counting down.
TAGGTTTGGTGTGCATGCTGTCATGAATGCAACTCATCAGCGCGTTTAAATGCTCTGGTGGTAAGCGAGCTTGTACTCCTCACTCGGGGCCTGAGTTCGAGTCGCCACTCTCGTGCTTTCCCCTTGAGGCTTCTCCAGAGCTCAGAATACTTAGTCGGGTGAATTCGAAGGAGCGCGGTCACATCTAATAAGAATTCCAAGGCGCTCATTGCGCCTGAAAAACTGTATCTGTCATCCACGGGAGGATTAGTGAAGTAATTCTTAATGCTTACAATGGGTTTAGTCGAGATTCACTTCACCCAGACAGCCCACAACCTACAAATCCATGCAGAATAAGCAATGTGGTGGGAGTAGGCGGCCCACAAGCTGAGGTTTTCTGGGAAAACCTAGGGTTGGCACGCTGGTCAAGCCAACCGCTGACCGTGTTTATATTGCTGTGGGGACTACCAAACTAGTTTACAAATAAACCCCAACTCACGGGGAAGAAACTGGACTTAGCTCTCTTTTGCAAACATGAGGTTTACATAAATTACACCCCAAAGTGTGATTTCCCACAAGTAATCACGAGTTGAAAGAAGTCAAATGTTAAGGGAATGAAAATAATTGCCAAAAAAAAAATCTTAACCAAAAAAAAAAAAATAATTGCCAAAATCGACAAAAGTATGCGTATCGACACCTAAATCCCGCTGGTGTAATGATTTTTTTACGCCATTAGTGCACCATATATATAGTCAGAAGTAAGTTTAGTCTCAATATTAATTGCTTTCCCAAATTGCCCATTGACTAAATATTAGAAAGATTTAAAAATAAAAAGGACACAATCAAAATTTCTAACTTCCCATTTTAACCACTTGCTTAAGTTACCACCGCTTTTCAATTAAATACAACTACCAAGCTTCACCAATGTACCAAAATATTAGTAAAGGTATCATCATTTAGTTATGGAATAAGATCGAGTTTGGAAAATCTCTATACAGTAGTAGTACACATCTCCCCTGTTTTTCCAAATATTTCTTTTTTCTTTTCCTCAAAACTGATGTTATTAAATGTTTAGAGTTACATTATTAGCTTGATAAGATGAATTGATTATGTGAGCATGCTCTCCACTTGTCACTCTGTGGAACCTCTGGATCAATAAATTATGTAACATAAGTATTTTATGAGATAGATTCATGGGATCTAGAGACTAAAAGGTATATATGCAATTTCCCTGGCTAATACATGAGATTTCATTTTTCTATACTTTTGTCCTAGACTATCAAAAAACAATTAATCAAGCCTAATGGGATTATCTGAGATAAAATTGAGATCCAAGAATAAAGGCTATGTATGAGAAAATTACCGCCCCGTAAACAACAAGTTTATCTTCATAGCATTAAGACAGTCATTTTCGATTTCTTTGATCTATGTCTAATATTATGACAACCGATGATACAAAAACATAGCCGGTTACCTATTACAAGTATCAAATAATAGTGGCCATAAGATTACTTTAATTTAAGTTACTATATATTGCACTTAAGTTGGTGTCATTCAAATAAATTTGAGCTTGAAGACAGTCCTAGAATTGAGAAAATGTGGCTTGGAGAAGAAATAAAGGTTATTTTATGGAAGATATAAATGATCAATAATGCTAATGCATGAATAGCTATCGGTTGTAATATGTTCCATCATAATTTTACTATCGCACTAAAGAGGAACAGCATAAGGACCTAACCCATTTCATGTGGGCCAAACCCAAAAAGGAAGTACCCCAAGGTGGCAACAATCATTCTCCTCATCTAGAATGTCTCTTTCATTCAGTGAGGCACCTTGGAACGTTACATACTTATGTATTTAAATAATGACATTCTCATCAGTATTGACCCCATATCACACAACGATACTTCTCATATTCAAGGTATGATCCAATTTATCCTTGCCTCTTCCATCATTTTAAAAACATGCCGGGGGTTATACCCCCTCCCATAATAGTAATCTCTACTTGCCCTCAGAGTATGAGACCACAAATCTATTAGAGGGGTAGTATCATCTGCATTGACCTACCTATGTGATGCGAGCCAAGTTTTGAAAATCATTTAAAGTAATCATAAAAGATGTCGACCATTAAGTGGGCATTTATTGCTTAATATATGTAACTCAACATGCCCTTTTCCATTCAATGTAGGACTTTGTTTACAAATATACCGAAGAGTGTCTTCCAATTAGCAGTACTCAGCCACTATGACAACGGCTTGAGACTCGTCCTCAGCAGTTGATCGAAAGACATCCATTAGCTTCTCACTTCCCAACATAGGAAATCTTCTTTGCGTTGCGTTTGGTCACCTGGAATTAAAGATCAGGTAGGACAGATAAAGAAATGAAGAACAGAAATTCTTCCATTTTCCTTATATTGGGTCTTTTATACGGAAAATAAATAATTAAAAAAAAAAACTAGCTAAAAGAGATATATTGACTCCTTGGTGGACCTAGACTAAGATACGATGATAAGTCCAATCTGAAATTCAATCATCAAAACACTCTATGTTCCTCAAATTGCCTTAGAGGGGATTATATAAACACAACTTGGAACAACTTCGCAAGCATAGGAAAATTCCAATATACTAACCTTTTATTTTCCAAGACAAAGACCAATAATCCATAGATAGACCGTTGATACTGACGTAGACTCTTGACTTAAACGACTCAAAAACAAAATGTAATGATTGAAACACAAAAATCTTGTAGCAATGATTATTTTTATAAGTAACATATAAAAATACGAAAGATTGCTCGTCGGATTTCCTTACCAGCATTGAATATTTGGGGCATAACTTCCTCGAGGAGATTTCAATTACATAAAACCGGATTTCCTTACCAGCATTTGAATATTTGGGCCATAACTTCCTCGAGGAGATTTCAATTACATAAAACGTGATCGATTTGAAACTAGACAAATAAGGATCTCCAAACATATCTTATTTACTTGTATAAGAACCTGCAAGCCTCTCGAATATTCGAATAAAATGTTCCCTAAAGTTTTGTCAATAGCAATGCGCAAGCCTCCAAGCAGTTTAGCATTCATTGTCGGGTAACGCTTAGTCCTCCTTATGATAATTCTTCATCAAATGTGTTCTTGTGGAAATTAAAGGTGCACAAGATAACTTTCGGAAAGAGCATGGTCGGGCGGGTTCAGGTGTTATGGGGAGTGACAGAGTCGATTCGGAGCTTTAAAATTTCAAAATCGGTAAACACATGGTAGGTTCCTAGGCATTGAATTATACCCACTCTAAACTTTATCTCATACCATTGACTCTATATGCTATACAAATTCTCCTATAAAACATTCGAGCGATACATACATGGGCGCCAAACTATTTACCATTTTCTCTTTCCATTCCAAACGCGCAACACTACCGCAGGAAACGAATTCGTTATTTCCATTTTACTTTCAATCTTATTGTATTACGTTACCGTCAGACATGAACACATGCTTCATTACGGAATGCACTCGTGTTTTACATTGAATATAGAATGTGTTGACAATTAGAAAAAAACAAAAAATTAGAAAAGTACAGGCCTCCTAGGATCCATGAAATTAACGGATTCTAAATTTCACGGTGGGTCCCGAACTCCATAGGATGGAGCAAAGCAAACATCTTTCGGCTCTCAATAGCCCAATCTCAACCAAGCCCAATATGATGCAAGTAGAGTTGACGGGCTTTTTTCTGGGCTTGGGCTTAGGCATAGTCTTGGGCTTAGGCTTAGGCTTTGGCTTGGGCTTGGGCTTGGGCTTCTTCTCCGCAAGATCTCCCTCTTGTCGTCCTGCTTTCTAGAGAGTTCGTCGAAGCTCGGGGGACTTCTTCCATATAATGTCGTCCATGAAACTGTCGGAAGCGAACGTTCTTGATGCTCTCTCTCTCTTCCTCTCGCTCTTCCGTGACTGGGGTCGGTCTTGATCGGCGGAGATGCCGGCGGCGGCGGCGGCGTACGAGAATGTGGTGGCGGGGAAGCTGAAGCTCAAGGGGAAGCCCCTGGACGTCAAGCTGAACGGCGGCTGGACGATCTCCAAGAAGAAGACGAAGAACAAGAAGGAGAAGAACGCGGGTCGTCTTCCTCGGCGGTTCCCTGAATCCGCGGCAGGTTAGCTCGCTGTCCCCGCCTCGGTTTTTTTAATGGGTCTCGCGTCTGCTTGTGTCTGCGGCGATGATGTCGTGATGTCCTTTGGGAAATGCTGGTTTTGGCTCTCGAATCTTTGAAGAAGTGCTCGAATGTGCTGTGTGGGAATCGTCAAATTTGTTCGTTCGTATATGGGTAATCTTCAAAAAGTGCCATTGCGAACTTGTTAAATTTCGTTAACTGTGCTACGACGATATAAAGATCAGGTTCGAAATCCTGGGTTGTTAGCGATTAAAACGGGAGCTCCGGCGGTGGGTTGATGAGTCAATTTCTCCGAGATATAGTCGTTGTTGAACCTCTACCGCAGAGGCCCGTGAGACTCAAATCAGCGTAAGCTGACAAGGGCTGGCTCCGACGGATCCTCGATCACAAAAAAAAAAAAAAAAAAAAAAAAACAAGAAAAGATATAAAGGTCTCTGCTTTGAAGGCAGTTTTTCGATTCTTCCCAGTGTATCAGTGTGTGATCTTATCATCATCGGCGGTCTGAATTAGCCCTTTAATTGATGCGTGTCTATCAAGAAAAAAACAAAGATTTCTTTTTGGGACTCGTGGACTTCTTGGCCATTTCGTTTTGTGTCCATTCCACGGTTTGAATGATCCCCACTTGCTTCGGCGTCTGTTAATCTTTTTGATGTCTCTAGTTCACTAGTTAAACTGTGATTGTGTCATATTGCCCGGGGAGCGATCTGCTCTTGATTTGATACTGCCCAGTGCCGCCACCTGATCTCCTAATCCTCATCCTTGCATCAATGCTAAAAACCAGTGCTTTCGACTTTGGTGGAGCGCGCATAACTTGCAATCACTGTGAAGTACAGTCAACTTTTTACTACTAGTAGTATTGCCAGCCAGTTATGATTTACATCACATACTCATTTGACCAATTGAGAAGACAATGATATTATCTTGGACAGGGAGATTTGAAATAAGCTACCAGACTACTGCACTGTGTGCACATTGTGTCCAAATCATGTGCGCAAGGCCTATAGTACCCTGTTGTTTCCATAGTGAGATTCTTGTCGTCTCTTTCATAAATGTGGACAATGTCCAGGTGACCTGAGTTGCGATAATGGTCAGCTACTGACTGTTGTCTTCAGTTGGTGGTAATCTTTGAAGTTTGTCTTGGACCACAATCATGCTTATTGTGTACTGTTGAGCTTGCTCTGTTTGGCTAGCTTCGATGCCTATGAAGAACTTTTGTGTGCTGTAAGTTGTGAGTATGATGCCAATATCTTGGTGTCTACTTCTGACAATACCGCTGATGAAAATCACCTCCTCGGGTGAGCCTGATCAAAGATTGTGCTCTGTTGGCTTCTGTTTGCTCCTGCTGTCTGCTAACACCTTTGTGGTGGACAGTTAAATTTGGGTTGTTTTATCCAGTGAAGCTGATGTCCTCTCCGCTATTTAGTCTCTGTTCTCACATGGGCTTCTCTTCCTTTTGGAGGTCGTCAGGTGGGAACACTTTGCTGTCCTGCACAGACGATGCCGAGAGAATAAATGATGAAGGCCGATTTGATGGGAGGAGTCTCGCTTTGGTGTATGACGACCACCTGACGCCAGCGGAGAGGCGGTTTCTCCAGCAGAGGGAGAAGATCGAATTGGAAAGGTTGGCAAAAATGGCCAGTAAGTCACACCGGGATCGGGTGCAGGAGTTCAACCAATACCTGGCGAATCTCAGTGAGCACTACGACATTCCTAAAGTTGGGCCTGGCTAACTAAAATTTCTGCACTCATTACCATCTGTAACAACACGAGTTACCGTGGAGAAAGAAATTTCAATTTGAATGGAACTTTTCTGATTATGGCATGCGAAATAGCAACCAATGCAACTCTCATTGTTCTGTGTTGGTTCTATGTAGCATCAAACTTAATTGCATTCCAATGGCTTCCAGTTTACTTCTCCTTCACCGACATTGTAGCAACTACTGATTTATATGGCTTGATCATGACTTTCACAAGTTATAAAGGTTCAGCCCTCCTCCAACATTGCAGAGGTCTAATCGTAGCTGCACTAGAATTCTTGTTTAGCAGTAGCAGTAGCCGTAGCTGAGAAAATTCTGGTCACAGAGCATGACGCAGGCGAGTGTGGAATCACTAGAATTCTTGTTCGGCAGGAGCAGTAGCCGTAGCTGAGAAAATTCTGGTCACAGAGCATGACACAGGCGATTGTGGAATTCATGGTTGGTCAAGCAAAGGTTATTACTGTGCCATTCATTCTATGGAGTGAACAGAAGATGTTATGTTAGAATGTCGAACTAGGTTGTGCCATAAAACAAGTACTTCTGTTAATGCGACTGGCGTCTCTGCAGAGGCCTGACGATATCGTCCAATAGGCGAGCGCGCCTCACGCCTATGTGACGAAAGAAAATGCGGTTAATTACAATATCATGTCATGATGCAGCGGTAGCTTCTTTTCTTTCTTTGAAGTCGTGGGATACCATATCTAAAAGAAAGGTCTTAAGACGGTCGGTCTTAAGGTTTGAAGAAGTAGGAGAAGGTTGAGGTACCTGAGCAAGATGGATAGTCGGGCGAACCTACGAACTTCAAGTCAACCCAACTGGGAGTGTAATAGCCTAGGATTGCGCCAACTCCAATGTTTTTCTTTTTTTTATGGTAACCAAGGAATCCGCCTGAGCCTCTTGTGGGTCACAAGGTCCTAGAGCGTCAACCTAACTGGGAGTGTCATAGCCTAGGATTGGACCAACTCCAATGTTTCTTTTTTTTTTTTCCTTTTGATAACCAAGGAATCCATCTAAGCCCTTTGCGGGGTCACAAGGCCCTATAGTGCCCAATGGGATTTTTGATTTTCAGGCCGAGTTTTTCCTCATATTTACTTGCTATTTTTTGAGGGATGATCTGCAAATGGGGTTTTTGATTTTCAGGCCTAGTTTTTTGGGATGAAAATCGAAAATGATCTCCATATAAAATCTTTTCTTGAATTCATAGAAGATAATGCGCTTATAAATTCACAAAAAAAAATCATCATACGACATTATAAAGTTTATGACTAAACTCCTCCTTGAATTTATGTCTCTTGTATATATAATTCAATAAATTCCGAAATATTTTAGATGGTGTAATTAAATGCAAAATATCTTAAGCGAAAAAGGACGAGTGCAAAAATGGCAGCCTTAAGACTATATGTTTGGAAAATAACATAGCTCATTCCCAGGAAAAGTTTTTAAAATAAAAAAATTATGAAATTTCGTGATTAGAAGTTGAGGGAGAGAAATTCGAAATTTCTTGCAAATGTCTCTCCATTTTCTCTTCCCTTTCCCATATTCAAACATAGCATGAATGTTGTCAATCAATCGAAAAGAGGTCGGGTCAGGAAATTGATCTTTCCAATTAAATTAATTGGGACCGAAATAACATTCCTTACGAATCGACACTTCTGATATACTTAAATACACAGCAAATATGTGCATCTACGTATTCCTGTAATACCAACTAGCAATGCCGAGGCGAGTCCACATTGAAGACCAGTTCAGGGTCCGCCACAAGCATTTTGCCATTAACAAAGAGTTCAAGCAACAAAACTTTCCGAGAATCTCATTACCAAAGTCGACATTTTTATTGGCGCCGCTGGAAAACAAACAGTGAACCTCGGGATCCCTTGCCCAACCTGACAGTCTCATCTATGTATGTGATCTGCAATTTGACTTCACTCTCCCCGCCGTACTGGAACTCCATCTCTCCCACCTTCACTTTAGGCGGCTCGAATATGACTTGAATCCATCTATCATCAAGAGCCTTCAATTTCCCTACAGGCATCAAACCGGCATAGGTCAGTTCAGAATTCCACATCAGACGACTTCTCGATTAGGCATAAACACAGTGTATCTCCCTGAGCGCCTCGGTGCTTTGACGGTGTTGAATAACACCGGCAGATGAACATGAATACATGAAAGATATGAAGCACAGCAATAAGCAGATGGAATTATAACAAGCAATTTGCTGTCAAAAAGCCCTCAGATCCCTATAGTACAGGGAGAGATAGTTCACCAAGAACATTCAGGCTAACATTGCAGCAGCACAAATCTACATCTCAGTACAAGTGACTTATTTAATGTAGAAAAGATGTCGACGAAGGATAAATGGCAATTTGGTTCACTAGCTACACCGATTTGCAAACAAAGGACATCAAAAACAAACTTCTGACAATGAGCAGAAATGGTAGGAGCACACTTTACAGACATTCATGTAGAGGAAACATACCAGACTCGTTCAAACGGCAACACGCCGCAGACCTTGAGAAAGGATAGTGTCGTGCAAGAGTCACAAGACTGATTCTTGTATTAAATTTGTTCATTAATGAAAGTGATTGCTTTTATTACAGCAAGCTAGATTCCATTCGATTGCTAATCTGCGCCATATCACTGCAGATTTTCTCTGAAAACACAAAATGTGAGCATCAAATGGTATGTTTTTGACAGTCTAGTAGCATTTATCCCCAAAATATATAGTTTTGCTCTATTCCTGAAATGCTTAAACATGGCAATCATTATCATGCTCACCTTTCAACGAGACCTCTCCATCGATGAAGCCCAAAGCACAGAAGGAAACCTTGTTCCTCACAGTGTCCGGAGCCTCGAGACCCTGAATCATTTCATTGGTTCTGAAGAAAACCCGACCCAGTGCACTCCTATAGCCACCACCAGGTGATGTTGGATTTGAACAGTAGACAACATCCCATTCTGCAAAGACATGATGAGTTAATAAATATGAATGATAATGTAGACTTTGCTTGACCCAACAATCCTCCTCATTTCTGTTTCTAATCTGATGGACAGATAAAGTACAGGTTTTTATGTAAGAATGGCAAGAACTCAGGTGCCTCAGAGTAGTGCACTAACAATCTCAAATGCAAATTAATGCAAGCACAGCAGATAATAATGTAACCACAGTGAGAAGGTATCTAAATTTCAAGACAGCCGCTGAAAAGAAAATCAGTGCTCCAAGATTGACAACAAGATCAACAAGATTAAACAGGTCAATCACCAGTCTTCCGACATTAGAAAAGCCTTAAAAAGGCCCGGAGAGATTAGAAAACATGACAAAGAGAGAGGAAAGAAAGGATAGTTGGGAACTCCAGAAAACCGTGGTGCAAGGATGCAATCTAAGATGATCCAGTGAAGTAAAGAAACAACCTTGCATATCGATGTTCCATACTTTCTTGGAACAAATGACAAATCAACAGTAAGTCAATCAGTGCATTACCTCCAAATATAAGAGGTGACTTCACCGGTTCACTCACACAGTACTTCTGCAATTCCTGAGCAACTTCAGCTACCTGTTTGTGCTCTTCTCTTTCAAGTGAAACTCCGCCATCAGATTGTAACACCTGGTTCAGTTACAATGGGATGAATAAATCAAGTCATCAAACTAAAGAACATTCAGGAAAGCAACACAATGTGATCAGTGCATCATTGCCTCAATAACAAAACACGTCAACTAGATTACATGACATCTGCCAACCGGAGCTTACAATGCTTGAATTTCCAAAAGCACTTAACTGCAAAGGCCATGAGTTTTGTCCTCCAGTAACAAAAAAAGATGGGCATTCAAACATCATTTTATCAAGATTCAATCACCTCAAGAGCTAGAAGAAGAACCAGCTGCATTATATCGCGATTCCCTGGATATGTTAACCTTGACAGCAGATACTAGACAATTTATTGCACAGTAAAATCTGAAATACTAACTTATGTGATACACTGCAAGTAGTCATTTAAACACATCAACCGATATTCATCATCATAATATCCTTAGAGAGCGTGAAAAGACATCATGGAACACCCAATTGGATGAACAAATCAAGAAACAAACCCTCACACTCCTAACCAATTCACTCATTGCAGAAAATAACATTAGCAAGCTAGAATAAGTCTCATTTCAACCTAAACAGCTCATCTAATATTTTCAGTAAACAAAACTAGAGTACTCCAAAGTCCAAAGTTCATGTCAAGATGCCAGGCCAGGAAAGTCACTCAACTAGTGAATGGGAAGATGACATAAATAAACCCTGAACTTTAGCCTAACGTGTAGTGTCATCCCAAACATTTAATTTGTTTGATGTGATCCTTAAATTACTTATAAATGTTCAAAATTGTCCTTCCATTTGCTCAAATGACAAATTGGGCATTATTTAGTAATGTGAATATGTTGAGCTGGGTCTTCAAAAATAATGAGTCCACATGTCCCTGTTTCATATCCATCTAATTTATGAAAGGAAAAAAAAAATTAGAACGTCAACATGTCCATCGTTATCTGATGACGTGAATTATTATATCCTAATTTAAAATGAATACTTTACCACAACAATCCATGTGTAACCATTTTTTTCCCTTCCATTGTTCAAACTTAACAGATTAGGAGACATATTACCAGATTCCACATACTTCAATAAGTGAAAGGACAACATCGAACATTTTCATGTGGTATAGAGATTAGGTTAAACATTTACTAACAATAGGGACCACACAGAAGTGACATTGCACATTAAACCAAAGTTGAGATGCCATCCGTGTCATGATCCCTCTGAGAAGTAATCACTGCTATGGTGGCTTGGGCGCTGTTCTTTTAGCGACCATGATTAGCGTAGGCGGTTGGTGCCACTAATGTAGGTTGGTGAGCATTTTTAATGATGCATATCTGGACTCAATCTGCGAACTTAAGTCAATCCAACAAACCGTGTTGTTATCTCGTGTCCCAAAGCACTTGTTAAGCATACTTAATTCAAAACAATTCAATTTTTCACGATATTAATTCTAATATCCTTTATTTAATTGACCGTTTCCAATTCGAATTTACGCCATCCCATCTTAAACACAGAAATGAAATGGAACCCTTCTCTTTTTCCTTTTTATTTTTTTCCATGAATCATCAGCAAGAAGTTCGCAAAACTACGGCGGGAGCGCTGAATTCGGAGGGCCTCACCTTGGAGAGAATGGAGGCGACGAGGTCGTCGGGGCGACCGGCGTCCGTCACGCGAGGGTCCGAAACCGAAACGGCGGCCCGAATTCCGGGGCTCCGCCGCTGGAGGCACCGGAAACGGAGGAGATGCGAAGTGGGTTTCGGCCGGGAGCTGCCGGGGAATCCGGCTTTGGCGACGCCGGCGGGGCAGTTGACGGCAGCGGAGAAGAGAGCCGAAGAAGCGGCGGCCATGGCGAGAGCAGACAATTCGCGAGCTATCAGGAATGGCGATGGCGGCTTTTCCTCTCTTTTTTGTCTTTTTGTCTTTTTTATTTTTTTTTTGTGGATGGCCAACGGTCGCACCCGCTGCCACGTCAGCGAGAAATCGTGGAGTGGGGCCCGGTTTCGAGGAACGATTGGATCTTGTAATGCCACGTCGGCCGTATGCTTTTCGCGGATCATCCGCGGGTTGGATAGAAAGACGTGCTGGGGGACATGGGGGAGGCACGTGCACAAGTTTGATGCCTAATTAATTTTCTTGAATATTTTTTTCATTTTTGGTAGAATGATTTATTTTTGTGGAATTAATAGGCGTTTTTTATATATGTAAAATACTTTTCTTCATGTTAACTTGATATTAGTCACCAGACACATCCGGTCCATGTTCTGACACAAAAAAAAAAAAAAAAACATGCGTTCCACGTAATGCCACCACCTTTGTTTTTTTAAGTCTCTCTCATATATTAGGAAGAAGATTTGAATTGGGGAGTTATAATAAAATATTTTCTTAAATATTTTCTCTATTGGTCGAATGATTTATTTTTGTTGAATTAAGAGGAGATTTTTATATATGTAAAATACTTTTCTTCATATTAGTCACCAAACACGTGATCCATGTTCTGACAAAAAAGAAAACAAAAACAAGTGTTCCATGTAATGCCACCTCCTATATTTTTTTAAGTCTCTTTTTTATATTAGGTAGAAGATTTGAATGGGGGAGTTTTATAATAAAATAAGGGCTAACTCAACCAAAAATCCATGTCACATTTACCCTGGAATAATTTTTGCGTCACAATCCCAAAATGGTACATCGATACCATATTTACCATAAATTAACTTTCGTGTTACGAAATATCTTAAATTGGTCAATCCGTATCACATTTACACTGAAAAATTTTAAATTGATCATAATTTAGGGTAAAAGTGGTATAAAAGCACCAATTTCAAGTAAATGTGATACTAATGTATCAATTTTAGATATTTTATGACACAAAAATTCATTCGAAGTAAAAATAGCATGAGTATATCTGTTTGAGATTTTTAGTTATATTAACCCCAAAATTAAAGCGATCTAATAATGAAGATGGAATAAATTGCATGAGTGCTAAAATTCTTCATATGAGAAAAGAAAGAAAGGTAATATATATGTATAGAACCAACCTTTCTAACATAAAAACTAAAAAAATAAATGAAATGAAGTCAGTTTTTAAGACTTGACAAACTAATTTTCATCTTGGTAGATAGGTAAATGTTGATTGATCAGACCCTGATTAATCTTGTGCTATTATCCTTCGAAATGCACATTTGGAGTCATTTGTTTTGTCAATCTTGGTATTGAAGACAATTTTCTCTTACAATATGAGATGATCTCTCTCTTAAGACTCACTTAAAACCAAACTCATTTAAAACCAAACCTATTTAAGACCCATTTAAGACTCACTTAAAAGCCACATATCAAAGTAAACACATTTAGCTACTTTTTGTCAAAAATAAGTGACTCATATATGACTCATTTATAATTTAAATGGGTCATATATGGGTGTAAGACCCATTTCAACACCTCTAATGAGATCTATTGATTGCATCCCTTTTTATTTTGGTCAAAATATGAGTAACCTATCTAATTTTATTTTAAGCAGACGAAAGTTGATTATAAACTTAATTAATGGAGAGGAGGGAGATTCAATACCATTTTACATAACTGGATCAATTTGTTGATTTGGTATCAAAAAAAATTTCCATGCTATTTTGAACGATGTCGCATGTACTTGTCTGTCCCATGATCAGCCACGAGTTCAAGCACGTACCTATTTTCAATTTATTGCAAAAAATAAATCATGTTAGAAGTGAAATTGCAAAACACCAAAAGTTACAAAAAAAACATTTATTTTCTTTCTTTTTCTATTCATGAACGCCTCGAGCAAATTTTTGAAATGACACCCCGCCTTGATGAATACACCACATTAAAGTTTTTCTTTAGTGAAAATCGCATAGATTTACTCATCCAAAGTTGTTCTTTTTTAATTTATTTCATTTTCCATCTATTTTTGCTATACATAATTAAAATTCTTGGAACAAATGATCATGTGTTTAGTTCAGCTTTCCCAAAGAACTTTCGGTTTTAAAAGCCTCAAAAACCTCTTGGGAAAATATTAAAGTGTTTGACAAGTTTTCCTAAAGGGCTTTTAGCCAAATGCTGGCCTTGAGAAAACTAATATCCAATGCTAATCCAACATTGGACATTCCACATTTAACCAAATGCTAAAACTAGATTTTTTTTCTTAAAAAACTACCTTTACCAATTCATTAGTTTTTTTTTTAATTTACCTCTCTATGTAACTATTTATCTTCTTTATGTGACAATAGTCGGCGAAGCTAGATTTGGCTGGCAAAGGGCCAATGAAAGGCCTATAAGATTAAATCTGGCTTATGAAGGGTTATCGAGGGTTGCCTAACCTAGGTGACCTTTGCCAAAGGTCGCACGACCTCAAGCAACTATGGCCTGGGTCTCATGAGTCATGACCTCAGGCAAGACCCAGGTGGCTTGCACAACCCTCACCAATGGTTGCCTAAGGTCGAGTGACCTCAACCAATAGCCACCGGCGCCAGATCTCGCTTGCTAACTCCAATTAAGGGTTTAGGTTTTTTTTTTAATTAAAAAAATATAAAAACTATAGCCAAAACCCATTGCAAAAGGTTTTTTTGCCAAACACTCATTAATTCAAAGTCTATTTACAATGAGTTTTTACCAAACACAATTTTTATTTTATTCAAAGAACTTTGGCTTTTAGCATTTTCATTATATCCAAAGGCTATTTGCAAAACTGAATCAAACGCACTCATAGGCCCCTACTTTTTCTGCACACTCTGATCCATTCCTCAAAGAGATGCTAGGAGGCGTTGATGTATATGCCCTTGGACTCCAATATCGATCAATTCATAAAATATTTTGGGGTGAGTTTAAGCTTAATAGATGAAACCTTAGGTATGAGGTGAGAAATCTACCCATCACTTGACCCGAGAGCACAAAATAGCAAATTTTAGAGAGTAAACATCACATGTGGCCAATAGGCTAACCAGCATACTATTAAAATTCATTTAATATAATGTAATCCAAACGTTATAATCATGTGTGCAATAAATAAAGACAAAAGTCATGAGTGAACATTCAATTTCATACTCAATACACAGATAACATGCTAATCTCGTGATATGTGGATAGCACATGGTAGCTTGCCAATATACATAGGTGTCCATTTCCTAATCATCGTGACTTATGACTCATACCGAGTAACGAGACATCGTTATCACCAACCGATGGGGACGAAATCATAGCATCTCGATTATCGAGGCATCATTGCCACCAATTTATGAGGATGGAATCATGAATACATCTTTGTCATACCGCTCAGCCAATCCATTATGGATAATCTTTACATCAACGATGATAAAAAAAAAACACCACCATACAACTACATGACCATAATGATTCCTTAATATCACATCACAAGTTACATAAGTCATATCGAGCTACACAAAATCATATTGTTTCGTGGATAACTTATCTTAAACGATAAAACAATTGTCTTTTCTCATTGTCTTATACACATAGTCCTGCATGAGAGTTTGTTCTCTAACAAATAGACGGGGGTAAAGGACTTCATTAGACGGCATCAATGATAGAGGTGTTAAAATAAGTCATTGATCCATTTATGGACCCATTTATGTTTAAATGGGTCGTTAATATGTCAAGCTTATTTCCTAAAGCACTCTTAATGGGTTTTAATGGATCAAGATCTTAAATGGGTCAAAAAGCCAACCCATTTAAGACCTATTTATATATATATAAGCTTTCTTAAGTTTAGTTAAATGGGTTGGGTGGGTCGGATTGAGTATGGGTCAAAAATTTTGTATTGCAATAAATTGGTTATAAATGGGTTAAATGGGTCGATTTGGGTCGGACCATTTATGACCCAACCCAAACTCAACCCGACCCACCCGTTTAACGGGTATAATCAATGATATGCATACCATCATAACATCATGACTACCATGTACAATTATGTAATGATAGTGAGAATATTATCACATTAATCGCTTGGTCTTTTCCCTGCCGACAATAGAAGTCAAATGTCCATTATCATCATTTGCAAATCAACACTTATTATTCATAAATCAATCATTATTCAATTCCGGTGTTCACAATATTCTCATATCATCTAAGTTTGTGATTGTTGAAAACAAAAATCTATTCCAAGCCCCAAATACACATAGGACTCTTAACTTTCTCGTTTCACCTCATGAATAACATGCATGTACCACAAATATAATTTAACAATGTACCTATCTAAAAAAAATATCAGCATAGGACTTCCTCCATAATAATGAATCAATATATAATACATTAATTTCTTGATACTTCTCATATGATAAAGTGAGCTTTTAAAAAATCGTATGCTTCATAATATCTCCACTGTACATGCGGCATAATTTTATTGGTGCAAATTACATAACATTAACCCCAAATCTTTCACACCTCAATTTTGCTCTTAATCAGCAACTAATCAAATAAATTAGATAATATCTTTCATTTGCTATTTGATGCATATGATCATCTTATTAACATTATATTCATATCCCAAATTTTGTAAAATGACCAAAACAAACGGTTTTTCAAAATAGTTTAGCGATTAAGTCCAAATTTTAACTAGATGGAGAACTTGTCTAGATTAGACAATTAATTATATATTCAACTAAAAACCAGCATCATAACCATCCTTAACATGTGAGCAGCCCTCATAATGTTCCGTTTTAAGATATGAGACCTCTAACTTATTGAAATTAAAATAGCCTATATTCTCCAATACTTATATTTTTCACCGGATTTCAGTTCCTCTAACTAATCTAACTTAATCACTACCTAGTAAAAATTTTAATTAATAAAATTCATTGTTCACAAAGGAATTTACATTGTGAATTTACGTTTTTGGCCGTGTGTCGCATAAAATAACTATTTTACCCATGTACATGCATAGTTTCATCTCTCCCACACTTTTGCTCATTAAAGTCGCTCAAAGTCCTCTTGCAATCACTCAACCATTTTCTTTTTCATGAAATACAAGTCATGATGACTCATACATACATTTTTGCCTTATAACAAATTTAAATGTCATCAAAAAACATTGTTTTAATCTTATATCAACAAAGCAATAACCATGGTGCAAAATCATCTAAAATGACTCATACATATAATCTTGCCTCTCATTAATTCACAATGTCATCACCAATTCTTTTTAACCACATAAATCTATAATATCATTCATATTTAAGCTAAGATCAAACAAGAATTAAGAGTACTAGGTGGATCAACCCACTTTATCTCCTAGAGATTCACTTACCTTGGATGGAAAGATTTGAGTGAACATAAATCTTCTTTTACCTTGAAATCAAGTGAGATAGTCTTGAATTAACACTAGTTAAATAAATCAAACACCTAATCTAGCAATATTTAGGTGATTGAAGCTTTGAGGGAGAAAATCTTACCTCATAGATGGCTTGATAAAGAAAGATGGTAATTCTTAGCTAGCTTCACTTGTGCTAGTAATGTGAATAAAACTGCATTTGGTTTGATTTTGGACATGGACTCTGAGAAAATGTAAATGCTAAAAGTCTAAAGTCCTTTGAAGAAATACAAATTGCATTTAGTAAAAACTCATTTACAAAACAACTTTGGATTAAGTGATCTTTGGTAAAAAAGAATTAGCAAAGGGCTTTGGCTGCAATTCTATTTTTTCATTAAAAAAATCAAACCCTTTGCCACCTTTGACGAAAGGCTTAGGCCATTGGCGAGCTGGATTTGGCACTAGTGACCATCAGCCGAGGTCACACAACCTTAAGAGACCTTGGCAAGGGTTGCTCAACCCAGGTGGCCCTCATCGAGGTCATCGACAAGCCTAGGCAACATAGCCAATGTCACATGATCATTGGCAACTATCGGTGACTCATAATGCTAAGCAATGCCTGGGCTTGCCTTGACCAACCACAATCTATCTTTAATGAGGGTAAAAGGAAATATGAGAAAGTAAGTAAAGGTAAGTTTTGAAGAAAAAAAGCATTTAAATTTAAAGCCCAAGACAGATGGGGATGCCTTGAGTTTTAGCTTGCTCAATGTTAGCTTTCACCTCAAAGTCCCTTAAGAATGGTTGCCAAACACTTAAAAATTTCCCAAAAGGCTTTGAGGTCTTAAGGGACTTTTCAAATGTTGATCAAATGCACCCTATTTTCAAATGGAGATTTTTAGTCCTTAGGTTCTTTGGATGCATGAAATTTGAGTGTGGAATTGGGTGGAATAATTGAAGATGATGGTATTAGAGAGGATAAAGGTGAAACTTAAGGCCACAAGGAAATGAGAAAGAAGTCTCACAATCAAGATTAAATTATATCATGCATGATCTCGTCTCATGTTAAAATATATGGTTGGAAATTGAGGAGATGTGGCAAGATAAATAAATGAAAAGTGGCAGTCTTTCCTAGTGAGTGCTTGTTCCTCCAATGAGGATTCCTTCCATAAGTCGAAGCAAGCTCCGATTCCACTCCCACCTCACTAGAAGACGAAGTCCTTTTCGCTTTTGATTATTTTCATATTGTTAATTTACCATTCAACTTTTGGGGGCACAAATCAAATATAAGATTTCGTTGTTTCGTGAAAATAAATAATTTCAAAAATAATTTCCTAAAAATAATTACTTACATTGTTTATAAAAATGAATAAAAAAAATTATTTTCATCATCTATGAAAATGTTTAGATATAACTTGTTGTATGTAATGAAAATATTTTTTGTTGACTAATTCTTTTAAGCTAAATAAGCGATCAATTTTAAGAAAATATTTTTTAAATTATTCATATTCCATAAAACAAACGGAGCCTGAAAAAAGAATAACCATTCAATTCCAACACGATTCCTCTCTTACAACCAAACATATTAATCAAAATGTCCATAACATTTTTTTCTTTTCATCTCATTTCATTTTGTATTATCCTTCACTTCATTTCTGGCGGACATCCCAAACATGCCCTTAATGTACTCTTGTTGCCCTTACATGCATAATTTCATTTCTCTAACACTTTTGCTCATCAAAGATTCAAAATCCTATTAAAATCAATTGACAGTGTTCTTATTCATGAAATTCAAGTCATGATGACTCAAGCATATAAGCAAATATACATGGCATCAATAAACCTTGTTTTAATCACTCATACATATAATCTTACCTCTTATTAGCTCTTATTGCAATCACTTATTACTTTTGACAACATATAGCTATGATATTATTCTTTGAGCTAAAATCAAGCAATGATCAAGAGTATCGGTAGATCAACCAACTTTAGCTCCTAGAATTCACTTTGCCTTGGATGGAAAGGTTTGAGTGAACGTAGAGCTTCATCCACCTTAAAATTCAGTGATAAAATCTAGAATTAACACTAAATAAAAAATGAGACACTAACAATATTGAGATGACTAAAGGGAGAAATTTTTACCTCGAATGTAGATTGGTTAAGAAAGATGGTAATTCTTAACTAGTTCCACTTGTGCTAGTTTGGTGCATATATCCAAATCGAGACGTTAGTACTTTCAGCTCTTTGGATGCATGGAATTTGAATGTGAAATTGGGTAAAATAAGTGAAGATGATAGTATTAGAGAGGATAAAGGTGGAACTCAAGGCCACAACAAGGAAATAGGAAAGAAGTCTGGCATTTAGATATTTTAGGCATTAACTAACCAAGGTTAATTTATGTCATGCATGATCCCATCTCGTTTTAAAACGTGTGGTTGGAAATTAAATAGATGTCGTAAGAGTAAGAGAAAAGTGGCTAACTTCAATTGGCAAAACTGGTGAAAGTTAGTGCTAAGAGTAGCTAGCAAGCTATGGCTATGAGAAGAAGAGACAAGGAGATTGAAAAAGAAAAAATTATCAAAAAGATCCTAAATCTATTATAATTATTTAATTCAGTCTTAAACATTTTGTATTTATGTCAATTTACTCCATTCAACAAATTTTGAACAAATGGGTTGACATTGACATTTTTAAATTATATTTTAATATTTTAAAAATTTTAAAATTTCTTCTTTTTTTATTTAGTTTCTTTTTCCCTCAAGTAAGGGCATTGTGGCCCTCGTAAGCTATGCAAAAAGTTAAGCATTGGATTGGCCTAAAAAAAAAAAGATTTAGGCTGAATTGGTGTAATTGCAATAGATTTAGAATTTTTTTTTTATAATTCTCCCATTGAAAAATATAGTAGATATCAATGGCCATGGGAGAATATGGGACTTACACATCAGTTTAAATTCGTGACCTAAAAACATTTTTGGGCTTCTTCAATGCATGGCAATTGTGCTAATGGTGTTCCGCTTAAATTTCTTCATTGAGTAAATTTTTCATATAACATAATAATTGTTAATGTAATAAATAAGAGGAAATTCTTTGACAAACGTGCACAAGCACGTATATGTATCTCTTGACTCTATGTCGATGCTTTGCTTGTTAAGATAAATCTTTGACCAGGATAGAACTTATGATGCTGTGATGTGATTGTCAAGTTTACAATTGATTGTGCTCGTGGAATAATGTTTAAATCTTAGACAAATAGGTAGTATCTAATGCTTCATTTGTTTTGCAAAAAATAAATGATTTGACAAAAATTATTTGTAAAAACAATTGTTTGTATAATTCACAAAAATGAGAAAGGAAATATATTTTTGTCGTTCATGAAAATTTTTGAATATCAATTTCAGTCGGTAATGGAAAAAATTTTAAACCAACTGTTTTAAAGATATACAAGTAATCATTTTTAGAAAAATATTTTCAAAATTATTTATTTTCCACGAAATAAATGGAGCCTAATAGGCAATGCGTGGTTTCAATCCTACCTCACTAGAAGACGAAAACCTTATTGTTTTTGGGTATTTTGATATTATTAACACTACCATCCAACTTTTGGTCACAATCCAAATATAAGAAAAGAACGACCATTCGATCCCAACATCATCTCTCTTACAAACAAAAATATCATCAATCAAAATGTCGATTACATTTTCATTTCTCTAAGTTTCATTTTACAAAACATGAACTTGTTTGACTCGTGATAAAGACATTAAAGTTATATATAGTTGTATCTTGATCGGTTTAGGACAAAACTAAGTGTCTTTCTTTGCTAGTCATCAATACGCTAATTTTTTTAGTCATTTGATGCTTTTAAGCCTTTAGATCTATCTTCAAAGGAAAGATGACACAAATGGTCCTTAAATCTTGGTCTAATGTGCAAGTCGTTTTAAACTTTTAATTTATTTAAAGTGATCATAAACTGTGATCTATTGTGCAATTTCATCTTTAAATTTTTATTTTGTTTAATATGGTCCCTAAAATTTAGTTTAATGTGCAATGTTGTTCCCAAAATTTTAATTTATTATGGTTTTTGAAGTTCTAAACATTTTCATATTTTAGGAAGCATATTGAATATTTATTGATAATTTGAGGATTGAACAATTGAAAGTCTAGGGATGGTGCTATATATTGGGCTAAAGTTTAGTGGTCTTATTAGATAGATTAAAAGGTCCCAGACCATTTGAGCTAGTATTCCGTAACTCTAGCAAGAGCCAATTGGTAAAGAGTTGAAGGATCCAACACCTTTCATGTGCTTGCACATGCTATTTCACAACGACACCATTTGACTCTTTCTATCTTGCTATTTTAAATCTCTAGACTTAAACCTATATCCTTAAACAATCCTACCCCTAATGATACGGTTTAGTGGTATCAAATGCAATGAAAAAGACACATGAAAATGACTTCGGGTAATATCTATCATTCAACTTTGTAACACAACAATGAATTCACTAAGACTATTGAATCATCCAGATCGATGATGGAGTCAGTTGTCACGGTCACCGAGTTTGTTCTCCTTTCTTCATGCTCAAGATTACTCTGTTGAGGCCCTTCTTCTTAAAATTGCTTCCATCTTCAAAATTCACCAATATATGCCGCCGAGGAAAAGGATTCTTCAGCACATGAGGGCTCCAATTGATGGTCAATTTGTGAGGAGATTTTAGATTGTGTTTGGGGAAGTAAGGGAAATGGAAGTAGGGGTAATCCGTTCCCAAAATTCAGAATTGGTTACCGAACCGGTTGGTCTTAGGATTGGGAATCAGGCTGAATCATTGGTATGGTCCAATTTCAATTCCGATCTAATGTAACCAATCACTTTATTTTTTCTCACTACTTTTTTCCCATTATTTTTTTTCCCGCTACTTGGAACCGAATCGAAATAGTGTTTAGTTTACATTTTACTAATTTTTTTCAAGAAACAATAAAATAAAATAATATATTTAGTCGGTTTGACAAGTCCAATTTCCCCTTAGAATCAGGAACCGATTAGCCCAGACACTAGTTTCATTTTTAGGATGGGAACAGGATTGACACTTTTAGGAATTGGATTGAACCGATTGGTCCGATTTGATTCGGGTGGTCCATTATTTACACTCCAAAATGGAATGAATGAAAATTTAGGTGGAAAATGAAAAAGAATTTTGAAATTGTTTCTATAACATCGTGGAGGGATTTTTTTTGACATGACGTGGAGGGAAATTTGAAATTTGAGTCAATTTAATCCAATTTTTCTCTTCATGTTCTTCCCAATTTGCCCTTACTGTACTGTTTGTTCTTTACACCAATTGCTGTTATCATGTCTCTTTTCCAATTAGGAATATGGCCTTGTTCGCAATTGAAAGTGGCCATATCGTATCCGCATAATATCTCAGTTGAAAAAGAAAGTACCCTTCAATAAGTCAAATGCCAGAAAGGTAGATTCATATACTTGCTTTTTCCCAATCTCATATTCCTAAGAAACCACCTCAACTAAAAGAAGAATTAAAAATCGCAAAAATATTTGTC
Source organism: Eucalyptus leucophloia subsp. euroa (assembly GCA_017140325.1). Lineage (NCBI taxonomy): Eukaryota > Viridiplantae > Streptophyta > Magnoliopsida > Myrtales > Myrtaceae > Eucalyptus > Eucalyptus leucophloia. Next base: position 27,505,100 of record CM029470.1, on the reverse strand, counting down.
CATTATGTTATATATTAATCTAAGTATGTTAATTTAAAAATGTAATCTTTACTTGGTGGCTACTTCTTTTTTTTTTTTTTAAGGAGACTATAGATCTAGATAATATTTCTTCTCATTCTTTTCCATTTTTGACAAAGACGTTGATCGTGTTCAAAAGGTTTGAGCATGTAGAGATTTTTTATGTGCAAAGAATATGGCATGTTTAGACCACATGGTTTAATAAGCTCAAAATTAAATCCTCAAGTTTTAGCGAGCCAAAACTAATCGCCCTTCATTATCAGTTCCATGATTAATTTGGCGGAATCGATAGGTCATGCTATTTTAATTAATTTCGAATTTGCAAAAGTCAATCCTGTCACCAGCGACGTGGATGCATTCGATTGACGGATTAAAATATTGTCGATAACATTATCCTTAGTCAGCGAATTCCGTGCATGGTTCATGCTATTATGCGGGGACGGATAATTAAAGAAAATCTCACATGATTTTCGATCACATTAAATATCACGATGGTGAGAAAAGAAAACGACGGGCACGGGCATGGGCATGGGCATCTTAATTTAATTTATATTTAACGAAATCGACGTGAATAAAAAAGGTAATTTGCGAAATTAATGGCTAAATTCGGAAGCGGTTAAAAAAGTCGGATGGAGACGTGGAAACGCACACCCATCATCCATCGTCACCGCCATCATGAGGGGGAGGGCGGGGGATGCAGACGGGCCATGGCATGGCATCGACCGTCGGGACAGAAGGGATCATCATCATCATCATCATCACCCACCATCCGACGGCAGAGGAAGGCGGGGGGAGGGGGCGGGAAGATCGGGGCCGTCCGTTCGAAATTCCGCCCCGGATCGATGCGCGGGAGATGGCCACCGGAGGAGGGGGGAGGAGGAGAAGCGCGGGCACAAAAAGGCGGAGGTAGTGGTGGCCTCTGTCGCTGTCGCTGTCGCCACAGGGAGAGGAGCTAGAGAGAGAAAGTTGTAGAGAGAGAGGGAGAGAGGGAGGGGGAGAGTTTTTTTTTGGGGCTTCATCCATGGCACCCAGGAAGCGCAAGGGGGAGCGGTGGCCCAGGGAGAGGAGGAGAAGGCGCCCACGGTCGTCACGACGACCACGACCACGACCACGACCGCCGTCGCCACCGCCGTTTTCACGAGGAGGGTGACGCGTAGCTCGGCGAAGGGGGAGGTCCCCGCTGGAGGGTCGAGGTCTAACTCGGTGCCCGGGCCGGCGGCGGCCAAGAAGGCCAGGGGGGCCAGGGGGAGGAAGAAGAAAGTGGCCAAGGAGGAGGAGGAGGAGGAGGAGGAGGAGGTCGCCGGGAAAGCCGAGGGTGGTGGCGGGGAGGGCCGGGAGGAGGAAGAGGGAGCCGTGGATGACGAGCTGGAGGAAGCGGAGGCTGGCGGGGCGCTGGACTCCAAGGCCAAGACCGTCGTCATCGAGCACTGGTGACGCCTCTCTCTCTCTCTCTCTCTCTCTCTCTGTCTCTCTCTCTGTGTGTTTCTGCGTTTCTTTCTTTTGCGAGAGGAAAGGAATGAAATGGTGAGATGGTCGGCATTTGTGGGTCTTCTGTTTCTTTGGCGATGCAGTTCCTTGGGGTTTCTTTCGTGTTACTGAGACAAAACCCAAAGAGCAATAGCCTTTTCGGCGTTGTGTTGAGTGGGTCGAAGAGGGTGAAACATGTATCGGACCCTTTTCGTTGTTTTTGCAGAATGAAACACCCATGATACTACCGAAAAGTAACTCTGAAGCAACTCTGTTGGAAAGCCCAGCGGTTTCCTTTTTGCTCTGGTGTGCGAGAATGGCAGGACAGTGGTAACCCTGTTGAGAAATGCTTGCATTTTATGGCGGCCTTTTGGGGAAATTTCTTACTCTTCTTGTTGGTGTGGCCAATCTATGTGTTTGGAAAAGGGAGGTGAGAAGAAGTTTCCTTTTCCTTTTAGAGAGAAAGGCGGTCTAAGAAAAATGATAGGGAGAGGTTTTTGTCTTAAGCTTTTGATTCGTTTCCATGAAGGTCAGAGAAGTCAGCAATGGTGAACGGAGTGTGGTAATGGCTGTTGTGGTGACTCTGCTGTCCACATTCCTCCATTTCTGTTTGCATTTTACACTCGTTTGTCATTTTCGGAGGAAGAAAGAAAATGTTCTTACATTATTTCGCCATTTGTCTTGGTTACCCTCGAATCCTTCTCTTTCCCTTTCCCTTTACCTATCTTATGGAATGGTTGGTTTGGGGTAACTGAACTGGAAATGGGATCGTGACTCTGGCTTAATTCCCTTTCCATTAGTTTGGCATGGCCTTTTTTCCTAGCAAGAATGGTCATCTCTATGGGAATTTTCTTTTGTTTTTGTAGGTGGTGTGAAGTGATAAGGCTCGAGCAGAATACATTTCCTAGTCCATCTTTTCTTTTCTCTCCCACTTACTTTTTGAAAGGTTGACACTGATATTCCTTCATTAGGATACGCACATTATCTTTTTCTGTTTAAATCATAGTCAAGCATAGTAAAAGCACTCACGCCATTCGATTCCCCTTTTCTATTCCATTCCTATCTCAGTCCATTCCAGTGTACTAGAGCTGCTGTTTTTGTTGAGAGATACTTTATAATCAGAACATCATGGAACAGGGAACTAGAACTGTGTACTTATATTGAATATTTTAACCTTATTTATATCATACTATGGTTATAAGTAGATTAGTGTTACTATTTGTTCAATGGTGGAGATTCTTGTCAACTTACTTGCAGTCCTTGTACAATGGAGAGAGCAAATTGTTTCTTTTTTGGATGCATGCTGCTTTTTGAGCTTTCGTGCATTTCCAGTATGGTTTTCAGCTTAGTGGTTGTTTGGTGTTGCTTTTTGTTCCCCGAGATTTGGGTATTATCTATTGTAGCACTTAAATATATTCATGTTGCTCCAAAGAAAAAAAGAGAGTCAAACCACTTGTTATAATTTTCTCTCAAAACTAAATGGTTAGAAAACGGAATAAGATCTTCATCTGAATGCTCATTTTGATGACCTTACAACTTGACCAATTGACGGAGAAATTTTTAACTGGATTTAAGTACGTTATGAGTTGAGTATTTAGTACTGTACTTAAGTCCACCACTACTTATAATTATGAAGCTCCTTTTCATGATAATGCCACCGAGATATCTCTTTTTCAAACTTGTGATGGGATAAAGAACCTACCATTTTTTCTTAATTAGTTTTCTTTCCTTGTGTAGCAAACAATGCAATTCCTTCAAGACAAGGGCTATTCAAGTGAAGAATGGCTTGGAGAAAGGTGTGCCTGGCATCATTGTTATGGTCAACCCAGATAAGGTGAGCATGAGCATGCTATATAGGGAGGTATTCTTGGCCCTTTGATATGTTTCCAGATGTTAGGGGATTGGAGCCGTTCCAAACATGATTTGACTAAGTAAAGATCCCTGCACGGATCTAATACTGAAATCTTCAATGAACTGCATCGTCTAAATTATTGATGGGGTGTGGCCATCATGTTTATTGTATCCTCTTGAGCGAAATCTATTTCAAAGGAAAACTGGAAATGGCTTGGCATTGCTAATAATGTGAAGTTAATGCAGTCAGTGTCATCCAAAGTAAATCATAAGACTGACATTAAATGTTTAATGTACTACCTAGTATGTTCTATTATGTACTGCTCTTGATATGTCGGAAGCATTTCAAAATATCCTTTATCTAACTCTGTAACAGTGCTGTTACTCACTCATAGGTATAGTGAACTTTGAGTGAGTTGTCCTGTTACTAAGATCTGTTAGCTAAACTTTGATCTTATTTTTTGTACAGCCTAGAAGAGGTTGCTTTGAAATACGGGAGGAAGGTGGTGAAAAATTCATCAGCCTATTGGTTAGTGCTTTGACATTTTTTTAACTAATGGTTCTATTTCCCTTTGCCATTTCATCCATAAGCTTTAAACCCATTCAACTGCTGCCTTTTTTTATTGCATTTGTGAGAAATCATGGCATCTATCTTGTCAGAAAGGCAGAGTGAAAGAAATGAGAAATGCTGTGAATAGATGATTGAATTTTGTCCATTCTTCTGGATAAGGTAGAATAAAGGATGACTTGACCCGCATCCCAGGATGTAAATATGGTTCTCGATTATCAGACAGCTAAGAAATAATTTGCTGGTGGAAAGTACTTCCACTTTTTGTGGATATGAGCTTTTCAGGAATAAAAATTACGAGTATGATTTTTTTGAGAAATTTCAAAGCATGCCTTTACTTCAAGATTTGCACCTGGTTTACAAAGACAAATTAAGTCCTGTCTTGCGAAGTGAATTTATCTTATTTGAATTCTATTAGCCATTGTACTTGATTCTTTGTTGGATTCTTTGTAAGCTTTACAAATTTCATATCTTTTGTGATTGTCTCCTTCTGACTAGTTTTGCCATCCCTTGCTCCCATCTTCTTACTGGAGCATCTGTAGGTCTTCGTTTGATTTGACCAAACTATCTTAAATAATCTTTTCTCATCTTACTATTGATTGGAGCAACACGTTTTTCAAGGATAGAATTATTTCTAATCGTCTTTTCTCATATGCCTGCAAAGCATTCTCATTCTCATCTCTGTTACGTTCATTTTGTGCACATGTTAATGTATAGCTGCACATATTGTGGATATGGCTTTTGAGGAAAACCTTTGCAATATGCAAAGGGTTTCAGGTGAAATGGTTTTTCCTAAATGCTAATAGTGTTTAGTAAAGTGCAATTAAAAATACATTGAGAAACAACTTTGATTTAAATGTTTTTTTGAAGAAACTACATTTGTAAAGAACTTCTGCTAGTATTTTTCTTTTAAAAAACCTCAAACCTTTGCCGGTGGGGCTCAAGCTGCCAGCGAGCTAGATTTGGCACTGACCAGCCTCACCTGTTGTGGTCGTGCGACCTCAGGCGTTGCCTAGGTCGTGTGAACTAAGGCAGCCATTGCTTGGGCTGCTTGTTGGCGGGCCGGCAGCAGCCTGGGCCCTTTGCTGGTGACATCACATGAGGTGATGACTTTTTCAGGATTACGAAAATTTAGTGAGGGCTGAGTTGGAAGAGAAAAATTATATTAGCATTTTGGAGATGCTCAACCCCCAAAGCTCCTCCAAACTTGCCTTGGGTTATAGTCCTTAAGAAATTCAGCTGCATCTTCCTATAACTCTTCAAAAAATTTGCTTAACAACATTTTCCTTTCTTTTATATCTATGGTTGGATGCTCTTGAGTGCAGCGTGGTAGCATTGTTTTTAATGCCTTATTATTCTTCTGTTAACAAGTTGCATACGAGATTATGTGATTTCCTTTTTTGTTTACTAAACATGATGATAATGATCTTAACTTTGTAGTACTTTCATTATAATATTAACCCTTTAACTCTGTAGTACTTTCATTATTTGATTAACCCTTACTCTCTCTCGATTTGGCTGGCACCATCCAATCTATGAGAGATTGTGATCCATTTTATTCCTCGCTCAGATGTGTATGTTTGACCTTACTGTATGGCATGAGTGCAGGACATGAAACGACCATTTGGCCCCATGAAGGCTCTTGACATGGACAAGGTGACATTGGACATAATCAACAAGGTCAAAGCTTGAAGTACCTTGGCTCAAGATGGAATTTTGTCTAGATGGAAGATTTCCCCCCGAAGGTAGTTGGCTTTTTTTGTTTAGCAGCAGCGTTAGTGTTCACCCCTAATTAGATGCCATGAGGGCATGGATGGAACTCCTAGGATAGGGTTAGTCTTTTCGACTGTAATGTCTTTGAACAGCTATAGAACGTGCATACTAGTCAGGAAATTACCAAGTTGAGGTTGAGACTCTGCTTTAGTTGCATCAATCTTTACAAGGAAACTTCTCCTTAATTTCTCCTCAAGTTCTCTTAGAAACTTGAGTTTCATGGGCCTTCTGCTTTATTGATTGTGGATATCTTCTGATTCTAATGTCTTTCCTTGCAATTTGCTTGGAAGTTGAAAGCTGGCCTCCTCACTTTAAATGCACCCTTTGTGCTTCTGAGTCACTATTTATTCATCACAATCCAGGATTTTGCTGCATCTCTGGTGAAAAGAACGAATGATTCCTCTGCCCTGGTCCTTCAGGGTACCCTTGATAATGTTACGCTTAGGTCTCTGCCTCACTGGTAGTTGCTGCTACATGGATGTTGAAAGCATGTTTCCTGTGGCCTCCTTTAAGTTAGTTCTGTATCGAGATAAAAAAGATTTGCTGTTGAGAGAATTGTGTGATAGATTCTAAATGGAGATTGATGCCCTAAATAGTTCCATTATTTTAGTTTTGAAATTGGGTATTGTTTTACTGCCCTTGGGGTACTTTTTAGTTTTGGAAGTAGACATATCAAAATGGGTCATAGATGCATCTCTAAAAAAAAAAAAAAAACGAAAAACAAGAAAAAGAACTCATATTTAATGAGTTAAATTGCTATATGGGTTACTTATATTCAATAAATAGATTTAAAATTGTAAAAATTTAAAATAATATGGGTGTTTCATGAGTTTACAATTTAATTAGATCCAATCGACCTTTGTGACTATATTCTTTTTTGTCTTTACTCTATGCTCTCACTTTAGTTTGAGTATTGACTTTTTCTAGATTAGGTTAAATATAGAAGTGTGTTAGCAATATGAGTTGAGTATATGCTAATAAATTTGTATTACATAAAGATATATCAAAATATGGTAAATGGTTAAGTCGAGCCATTTTTGACTTGACTCACTTGTTTTACTAGACTAATTGGAAATCATAAAATTTGTTATGAAAATGCAATTGAATTTTAAAACTTTTGAAAAGTTCAAGTCTTAAAGAATATCAAATTGATACAATCAAGTTCTTTTGGTATCTCTGTTTAACATGATTAATGGAAATTATTGGTGAGACTTATTTTTAATATTCTTTCCTACATGGAGCTCTAATGGTTGAAACGTGTAAGATATAGTTAAAATGGTGCCATTTTGGTTCAAATATTATTTTCAACCCAAATTTTACATAAATTAAATTGAAACATAAGCTAAATTTAAACAAAAGAACATAGAAATAAAAAAAGCTAGTGCCCCCACCATCGCCGGCCACTGTTGAAAAGGGCCACCGGTGGTGGGTTAGGACCCTCATTGCCCCTTTTTTTTTTTAATTAAAAAAGAAAAATTGGATTAGGATGTCGTTTTAGTCTGAAGTTTTATATCTTAGCTATCTCAACAACACATAAAAAAGAGAATTAAAAAAATAAAAATAAAAAGCTATGTCAGCATTTTTCCTTAATAATTACACTTTTTGGAAGTTTAAGTATTTAATTACAATTTCGTGATAAATCTTAAAATTTTAATGCACCTATCCCTTAAATACACTTTATTTGAAATACTTGAATGTTCAAGATATTGACTGTGCATAATATAAGATTGATTCGTGCATTGGAAACCATAATAATTTTCTTAATTAGTTGCTTAATAAGTGTCTCTAGGCCACTAATTAAAAAAAATCTTTCAAAATTTAATGTCATCTCACTAAAATCTAACATATTTGAAGTTCGAATTTCGACTTTGTGTAGGGCCTCGCTTGTAAGAATCCGTGCCTCAAAACTATTTGTTCATTTTGCTGGCCGGTGTTATTGGGCTGCTGTGGCTAGAGAAGTCCATAGCAGCTGGAAAAAAAGTTATTCTTCTCCAGCCTAACATGATTAGCTGCCTGTTGGCTCAGGCCTTGTAATTTTTGTTATCATGCTAAATAAAGAGGGCGAGAGAGACTGCAGAGAGGGCCATGGGGTAGCAGGACGATGTAGCTTGTTTAGAATTGTACAGTCGTTAATTGTGCGAATGACGGATTCTGCTGCAATTAGACTAGTAAAGAGCTATATCGTATCCGTTTGACTTCGAAAAAGATTAATGGCACCGGGCTACAAATTTACGCCACCATCGCTGACAACAAACCCATCACGATGCCTGCACCAACGGGCAGAGTTATGCGAGAGCTCGAAGATTTCCCGGGAGCTGGTGCGTCTGCATCGGCATCCGAAGGTGCTGGGGGAGAGCTGGCCGGTGTGTCTGCTTCCGGTGCGTCTGCTTCCGGTGCATCGGCAGGAGCATCTGCTGATGGAGCTTCTGATGAATCGGGTGCATCTGCGACTGGGGACTTGGCGGGGCTTGAGGAGGGGGCCTTCTTGGGCGTTGCCGCTGGTGAAGCGGACGGCGTGGTGGCATTTGGGTTGGAAGAACCGATTCCTGGTGCAATTATTGGTGAGCTAACCTGAAGGACCGAGATGTTATAGGGCTGAGAAGCCACGGCCTTCACAAGCTTGGCATTGTGGCTCGCTCCTTTCACCGCGGACCCAAACACGATATCTCCACTCTGTTTGGTCACGTTCAAGAACCCTTGCTGGTTCTGGGCGGTTCCGCTGGATTGGTACAAAGTGGTGAGCAGGGTAGATTTCTTCGACAGGTCTGTGAGCTTCTCAACATCATAGTAGTCGAGAACAACGTGTACGCTCAGGATACCCTTGAGGACATCCGCGGGCTTCCCCGAAATTTCGCCGACGGCCGAGTTATCAAGGGCGAGGACCGTGATGGTCTGCCTGCGGTTGATTTGTTCGTAGAGCTTGGTTTTGGTTAGAAAGTCATTGAAAGTGCTAAAATCCGGGTACCGGCTGAGGAGCTTGGTGATGTTGAAGGCGCTGGCGGCTGAGGAAGAGAAGATGAAAACCGCAAAGAAGAGGGAAGCAAAAGCCTTGGAATTCATCTTTGCAGCTTTCTTTTTCTGATGTGGGGATGTCCAGAAACCTGTTGAGAGACTTTTGAGCTTAGAAGCTTTATAAAGAAGGGATCCTTAAAAAGGAGATCAGCAGTTCTCCAAAGGTTTTTGATGGGCAAGAGTGATTTTCTCCTTCCCTCCCAATTCCGACATAGCTTTGCCATTCTGGATTATCTGGAGCGGATGACGGGGTCTCTAAATTTGGATTAATTCTGGCACAACTCGTTCTACAGGATAAACAATTGGTAGATAGGCAAAATTTGGCACAAATCTGTTGCTGGGTTTTGCATCAAGATAATCTCATCCTGCATCTTGACATGGATCCTATGATCAATTTGAGTAAACGCGGTTGCTGATGCAGACTGAGTCTAGTTGGCAATCCGTCGGTTGATATGGCTAATAATAGTAAAGGGCCAACCGCAAAATCCTTGTGATAAGAAGGAAGATGCAAATAATTTGTAAGAGTTCCGTATTAAGAGGTCTACTTTTCCTGAACTCTATTTTAAATTTTGGCTCATTTCGATTGTACCCGGGACTTTAATCATCTGTTTCATTTCTTCCCAATTCGAAGTCCTTGAGACAGATAAAGTGGAGTTGGATGTGTGAACGTGTATCAATTGGATCTAGTAGTTTACAGCTCTATTGGAGGAAAATTGTCCCATAACTCTTAAACTTATTATACAACAACTAATTTAGTATTAAACTTTTCAAATTTTATCAATTTAATTCAGAAACCTTTTGGCTTGGTGATTTACCAATATATTATTCTGGTCAATTTTAGTTGAAAATCGTTGATATGGACAACAATTGTTCTATGTGGCATGGCGTGGACAAGGATTGCTTTTTTAGTCCAACATCGCTTAGGATAATTATATTGTCAAATTATTAAAAGGTTCACAATTAAATTGATGAATCGTTAAAAAGTAAATTGAAAAGTTTAAAAATAAATTGACTGCCATATAATAAGTTCATTTTTTTTTTCTTTTGGATAATAAGTTCATCGCTCTTGATTTTCATGTGGTCTTATCTATCATAGAACCATCTATTGAGAGATAGGAAATTGTAAAGGAGGAACTTATAGAAAAGGGTTTTTGGATTAAAATTGCATCACATGAGCTTGCATGTAAACCTATCAAATGATAGGTCAGGTCAAGTTTAGGTTGGGTTATAAATGTTCCGATCGAAATTGATCCATTAACCTATCTATGACCTATTTATTAGTTATATAAATTTATTGACCGACATCTGACCTAACACATATTATAAAACACTTTTATACTTTATCAAATCTCAAAAAACTTGTTTGTTATGCTTTTTTTTTTCAAAAAATTAAATTTTTAAACACTTCCATACAATTATAACAATTACAAATTTAATGGATAAATTTTATAATCTTTTTAAAAAATGAGGCTCCATTTATTTCACAAAAAAATGTGATATCTCTGAAATTAATAATATTTTCCTATGTTTGGTTGAAACTTGAAATGACCTAGACAATATCTTTGCTTAGTGTAAAAATTTTGATTTGATTTTCCGTGCACTCCTTTTAAGTATTTTTATTTGTTAAGAAATAGAAGTTTTAATTATTTCTTTTTTCTTTCTTTTTATTTTTCCTCCTTCTCCTAATTGCCATCCATGGTGACTATGGTCGACAACAAGCGAGCTCAAGCCTTGCCACAAGCCAGCGAGCTTGAGGCTTTCCAAATCGGGGAGGCTGGAGTCTCGCTAGCGCTAGGATTGGCAAACTCAATCTCACTAGATTTGGCAAGCTTGAGCTTGCCTGAGACTAGTGAGGTATGGGTGAGGCCAATGCCTTTCCAGTGTGATTGGTGATTGGGCAAGCTTTGCGGCCCTCGCCTACCGTTGGAATTCCTAGGGGGAAAAGTAAAAGAAAGAAAGAAAGAATAAAATAATATAAAATTTATTAAAAATAAAAAAAATTCAAAAAATTATCGAAATTGCTCAAGAGGATATTATCTCATTAATGGATTGATTCAACTAATAACCTTTATAAGTTAAATGGGTTGTGAATGGGTTTAAAAATCTATATATCCCAAATCCGTTAATGATCTATTTATTAAAACTTATCTAACTCCTATATGACCATCTCATTATAAATGGGTTCAAATTTGACTCCTCTTCTTGCGTGTCGGCAATCTCAGCGTAATCAAGTACTGCCTTCTCTGAAAATGTAACTGAGATGTTTTCAAGTCCGTATACGGATCTTGGATCGATCAAGTTCTTGCATGAGGTGTCGGAGCCTTCGCGCATGGATTTTGAGACCATTTTTCGTCCTTAATTTTGTGTCCATCAAATTCAAATTTCAAAATTCACTTTAGGGCCAGAAATAAAATAAAAGAAATAGAAGGAAAAAAAAAAAAAAGAAGAAAAATCAAAGAAATCAAAGCGAGAGATAAAGGCACCGTAAGTGGGGTTTTGGCTTTTTCTTTTATCTATTTTTAGTACTTAGCTTAGTTTCTGACGTGGCACCACATTTGCTTAAAGACAAAAAAGCTTCACATTGGATTTTTGAATACCACGTCAATAAATTTGCTTGACAGGGCCTCTAAACGCAATCCGAATCTAATTTCAGCAAGCGGATTTCTCCAATAATGAGTCAGACAACCGGCTCGTGGCTTTACCCAACGTGTAAGAGTGTGCTATTCTTTAAAAGCTGAACTTTGGGATATTTTTGTGGGCCTCAATCTAGTAATCTCTCAAATCATTGCCAAAATTATTGTGGAGGTGGACTCGCAAGCGGCAATTACATTGCTTCGAAAACCAAATATCTTGCCCCGTTTTTTGCGACATCCTCATCTTTTGAATTTGGAAATTATTAAAGTACTTTCAACAGGTCAAAAATTTTCAAACTTTTAGGGAAGAAAATTTATGTGTAGATTGGTTAGCAAATTAGATCATTAATGTGACATCCACAATCCGACCTCGATTTTCATAATGGAATTACATTGGCATCCAATCTTCAAACGGGATTAAAAATAATGATTGATAGACCCCAAAAACGTCAAAAATGCTATCTTATGATAAAAACTCAGTTTTTCATTGGCGGGACGCAAAAATACGGAAAAGTGGAAATGGGCCATGGGCAAGGGCCCAAGTGGGCCCAAGCTCATGTTGGGCAACCTAATGGGCCCAAGCCCACAATTTGGCAGCCCATGGGCCCAAGCCCATCATGGACGGCCCAAATGGGCCTAAGCCTAAGTGGGAGGCCCAAGGCCCACATGCCTAAGAGGTGGGCTACCACGGTGAGGCCGCAGGTCCCCCAAGTCCACCAAGCTTTCAATGCAAGATCTTAACTTTTAATGCACCCCATATGTGTGAAGAGTATCAAATCTTGGCAAAATGACCAAATTACCCTCTCATTCAACTAAGGACAAAAGGGCAAGATAGGAAAGGAGCTAGGAAAGGGCACCCATGTGCTGAAGATGAGGGAGGTGATGTCATCCCCTAACTTAGTCTAAGCCTACCTAACCTATCTTCTAGCCTAGCCATGAGTGGTTCATTAAATGACATTAATGAGACTTGGGCAAGAAGTGATTCAAGCCCTTGATCTTGTATGGGACATGGTAAGATGTAATCTTGGCCATCCAATAGCCCAAGCATGAGCTGCTGTTCCTCTCTCCCCAAATTTGTCCATACATCTCCCTTACTCTCATATTCTCATTTTTGCTCTCAACTTCATCTTTCTCTCTCTCCTTGCCATAGCTGAACCACCCCTTGTCCATTTGCATCTCATTTTCAAGCCATCTTCTTCATTTTTCCTCATATTCCCTCACTAGCAACCGACCACCACCCACTACCGCCATGCAACCATCCAAGAAGCCATCTAGCCCACTCACAGGAGCTTTGGAGGCGTGACCAGCAGCCCCAGCCGCTGTTTGGTCATGCCGCTCCTCCCTCGACGCTTTTTAAAGTTAGGACTTGGGTGTGAGTGGCTTTCTAGCCCTTGAATAGGGTTGTTGTTGCATTTTGTAGTTAGTTTAAGGCTAGATTAAAGCTACATGATGTTTTGTTAATGTGATAAGTGGGTTTTGTATGATAAATTATCATAAGGTCCTAATAGGTTATCTCGATAGCTTATTATGTTTTCGTCGATAGCTTATCATGTTTTCATCGATAGCTTATCATGTTCTAGCTGAGAGCTTATCATATTTTAAATCGATAGGTATCGCGGTTTATTGGTAAGTAGTTATGTGATAAGCTATTAAAGTGTGATTGAATTATTGGATAGTTTATGATGACATGTGATAAGTGAATTTAATGAATTATGTTGAATTGCAATGACTTATCCTACTTTGATGAGTGACTTATATGCCATGGACTTGTAAAGTTGGGTGATACTTTTATATGATATAATATGAGGCACGCGGGTGATATGATGGCACATGGCATAGGTTATTGCATATTGCATGAGCATCACATTGGTTAATGAGAAAGATAAGAAATGAATTGTGTGATGGTATGCTCGTGTGATCACCTAAAGACCCCAATGCATTTACGTAGGGTAGTGAACCCCTCCTGATGCGTTTACATGGGATGATACCTGATTAAGTTTGGATGTCCCCAAGTCAACGGGATGCCGTTTGCGGATGGATTTCAGAACAAAGCTCCTTATAGGAGTACTGTCTTGATGCGTTTATGCAGGACAATGCCGTGTTCAATGGTGTGAGATGATGCCCGATTACGCTGGATAACTGCGAACCTTCAGGTTGGCCTTAGGTCTTGAGTGGCAGTAATAATTTGAACATGGTTGTGTGAAAAGTGCATGAGATGTATTCATGATCATGTTTGGGTTTATTACATGGCATGAATGCATGACTATACTATATGACGCATTTGTATGATTAGATTAGGAGCATGGAAAGTGTTATGGGAATTGCTTATGTATTGCGATGATGGCCTTGATAAGTGGATATGCTTTCATGGAAATAGTCAAGGCAAAACTAAAGAAACTTTGCTAATGATCTGCTATCGATAGAGGAATTGCATGTTTAGGGAGTTTATGAGATGAACGGCTTTCTTGCGTGAGGTCTAGGAAATTCACTCATTGAGTTTAATCTCACCGTTATTTGTTGAATGTTTACAGGTCTTAAGAATGACTGCGCCTTTCCATCGGTTAGCGTTCGATCTCGATATGATCGTCGAGCTTGAGCCCTGGATTCTAGAGCTCATAAATAGTTAGGTGGTAATGGGGTTAGTAATACTTTTTGGACCACCCTCGTAGTACTAGAGGTGCTAGATTTACCCCAAACCCCTTTTTGGTAAAGGTCGTGGCTAGGCTTGTAGACTAATCGGATGTGGCGATCAACTAAGCTTGGTTTGGTGTGTTTAAGCTGTTTGATTAGCACTTGTATAATATGACAATCTTCTAATGCATATGTATATAAATGAGTGTGGTTAAAAATATCCATGTTTGTTGATTGGGTGAATTGTTTATGTTTCCATTTGTGTATTTAATCGAACAAAGCGATTGGGTCGGCGACACCTCTTGGGACATCGCAATCGACTGGCCTAAAGGAAATGAATGACGACCAGTGCGAGTTGTCACGTGTCTCAAGCAGGGGTGTGACAATTAAATTCTGTGATGTAATTGCTACTCCGACATTGGATAGGCCACCGATATGTTTAATTCACATATTGATAGGAGATCATTCTACTTTAAGTTTTGTTAGGCAAGTGCTAATGTGATACTCGGACTTTGCCCCTTTTCTTATAAAAAAAAAAATAGCCAAACACACTGTAAAAATGACTTGATTGTACTAAATCCAAAATATTTAGGATTTTATTGCAATTTTCCAAACGTGTAAAAATTTTATTGCATATTTTAAAAAATCATTGAGGATTTGATTGCCCTTGAAATATTTTGGCTTTGTAACTAAAATAGCCCTTTCTCCTAAAAAAAAAAAAAAGCATTTTGCAAATGATGATAAAGCCATTTAGATTTTAAACGTTTTACGCCTGATTAGGTAGTTTTCTTTTTCCCTCTGGGTCACTGCATAATTTTAAATTTAAACGTGAACTAGAGTTGAGCGACATGACAAGAGACGATAAATAAAATAATAAATTTGCAATATCTCTAAAATGCTCGTAAATTATATAATTGAAAAAAAATTAGTAGACACACTTTTTTTTTTTCTTATTAGGTTTCACTTTTAGTTATTTTATTCAATATTATATCACTCTGAAATAATTTAAACAAACCAGCAAAATAAAGCAATTGAAAATGAGATCGCTTGGACCACATGAACGCTTCTATTTACACCCGACTGAATTAGGTATACAATTGAATGAATTTGCCTGCTTAACTTTTTTTTGATAGAGTCTTGAGGATTCTATGGTTAGAGAACCACGTTTCACAAAGTCCCATCAATCAAACTAGCAGAAATTCGTTCTAAATATTTCATCTTCTTTTTTTTTTTTTTTGTCTGTACTAAATATTTCATTAAGAAAGCTAGAAATGTCTGGAAAATTCCACATATTATTCCGTTAAGCGGTACATTCATTACTAATGAAGCACAGATGAGGGTTAAGATAAATTTACATCAAGATATGGAAAAAAATAAGTTAATGGGTCGATATTTAGATTGACATGCTGCTCTTAGTAAGAGAGTTATTCCTTTTTCTTTTTCTTTTTCTTACTATTTAGTGAATGATTCATCAAACTTTTATACTCGAATTTGCCAGCCAAAAATCCAATAGGCACATGAAATGTTTTTATACTTTCTGAAATACGACAATCTATATCCATTAACAATAACCATCTCCAAGTTAAACAAGATATCACTTGTACATTGTTGTAATACGTTAAATTAAATCAGTTTTTAGACTTGATACATACAGTTATCCTGATAAGGTTTTGAGAGTACCACGCGATAATCATTTTTGAATTCCTCCGAATGATAAATCATGTACAAATATTTGATTGCTTGTGTGCAACAACATTGGAGGATATATTAGTCTTGTAGAGTTTTTTTTTTTTTTTTTTTTTTATCAGAATCAAACTCTTAAAATTGGTTTTGAAATCCAAAAAAAAAAAAAAAGAACAAAGTACAAAAGCAAGAGGAATTCCCAATATTGTTCAAGGACTGGGCGCGAAAAATAATTTTGAAAATTCACTCATCTCCTCTAATATCAGAAAAGAAAAGAAAAAACAAATTTAAATTTAACTCAGCTACCAATTCTCAATCAAAATTATAAATAAAAAAAATGAAAAAGAGCATGACAAGTTGTGGACTAAGCCATTGTTTGTTTGGTGGAAGATGAATGATTTGGAAAATATTTTTCTAAAATTGATAGCTTTTATTGTTGGACTTGACAAGGTCCAACCCTTTTATATGGCTTATGGCTTCCATAATTTAATATTTGATATATGCCCAATTCAATTAAATATATTATGGGTAATATATTTTTGACGTCCAATTAGGCATGTAGAATCCATATGGTAAACCTTGATGGAAGGTTTGATGGAAGGTTGAGATTTGGCAGTTTTAGGGTTGGTCCCATCACTCTTCTCTATATAAGGTTTCTCTATGGTGGACATGTTTGCATCCCATTATCAGCTTTAGGAAGACTTTATTCTCATTGGATCAATAATGGTTTCCTTTGATTCGGGTAGGCCATAGTTATTAATTTGACATCATGCTCATGTGACTGAAAGATCTTATTATTCTAATAGGTATCGCTTAAAATTATTATTCAATGAAAAGTATTTTCATTATTGCCAATAATTTATGTCTAAATATTTTTATGGAAAATAAAAATATTTTTCGTTCATTCATTCATTCTTATAAGATATATACGTGATCACTTTTAAGACAATGATTTCCAAATCATTCATTTTTCATCAAAATAAACGGAACCTAAATAATAAAAGCTATTTCCCATCCATTCACCAGTAAAGACACACAAACGAAAGTCTTGCAGGGGGTGTGCATCCACGTGAAGTGCCATCCCCTTCTGTTTCTCTCTCTCTCTCTCTCCACTCGTTTTCTCGTGTTGGACCACGGAAATAGGGACGTTGGCGAGTATACTGGATACACGTAAGTCCAACGCATTTTGACTTTAAGGTCAAGCCTATCTTGCATAGAATCCAGCCAATCAAAAAGTGAAGATCAATTAGATTCAAATACCCTCGAAACGCCCAAAAGATTTTCATTGAAGTCATCTATCTATCGGACGAACTTATGGATAATGTCTACTGTCACTCTATGATTGGATAAGGAGCTCTGTCTCTGTCTCTCTCTCTCTCTCTCTCTCTCTTGGATTAGCAAATTCCAATCCAAGGTGGGCGATGGTCGGATGCTAGTGCGAGCCCCACCTTAGTCCACAGTCATACCAGAATCACTTAGGACCATAGGCCACCTGGATCGTTCCTACTTACGGCTTTGAGATATTTTCGAACTCGGGGTGAGTAGTGGTCCAGATTCGCCCCGGAAATTGGCGGGAACCAACTTGACTAGCTCGGTTTTAGATCAGTTCTCTTGGCTTTAGTTGAATTTAGAATTGAGTTTAATTGTTCTCTTCTCTTCTTTTCTTTTTTTCTTGTTGTATAGTCGGTCAAGTGGTGTCCGAGCCAGTTTTCGTATATCTTGACTAGTCCATCTCTCCGAGCGTTTTTAAGGATGCATTCCTCTATACCAGTCCGGTGCATTCAAAATTTTGTCACAAAAATGAGTAAACTCTCTTGCCATCTAGGCTATACCTTGCTAATGATTGTATGTTTTTATTTGATATACTGTTAATATATATAAGCAATCTTCCGGATACTCTATAAATATGATGGGGGTGCCTAGAATTGGCCTAAACTAGATATACTTTTCTAGTACCGGGTTGATAAACAAATTTCTAAGGGGAAAAAAAAAAAGCAATCCTAAACTCAATTTGTTTCTTTGGAAGATTCTTTCGCTTGATATTCTATCGAGATTGCTTGGAGTGTATTTTACCTGGAGTTTATCTGTTGAATGGCACTAATTTTCTATTTACCATTGAATCCACATTTCTTCATCCATTTGAGCTTGATTTAGGTACTATATGAAACTGCACAATGGGAAATGTTTTTGGAGAGGATTTGTCTCGATTCGGTCAATTCTTCGGCAAAATAGTCACGAAATTAGGTGGTTCCCTTTTGAGTTTCGACCTTGGATACCCTGCACACATTTACTCTTAATTTATATAAAGATTGTTAGATGAAAAACCTTTGTATGGGTAGTCATCCCTTGCAATTATGTGGCGCCTCAAATTGATAATAGATAATGGGAAGTCAAATTACTAAATACAGCTTTTTCGATATCTACATGCACACACGTTAGACTTTTGAACATAAATGGATTAATGAGAAGAGCATTTTGGTTATAAATAAGAACTGGGTTTTTTTTTTTTTTTTAACAGGAAAGCATGAATTTAAGAAAAATATCTTGGAATGCAAATCTAGATTTACATATCTAACTTCATGCAAAAGATAGTAATGTTACATAACCGGAAGTACTTTGAATTTTGAAATACAATTTATGTATCATAATTCATAATTTTTTTGCTCCATCTCGTCGAGAGCTATGGGAATAAAGATTCAATTCTTATTCTAAACAGTTACATATGTAGGCATAGAGTAGGAAATGAATATTTAGTCCAATAAGAACTAGAGCCTTAGTAAATTAGATTAAAATATTATACTATTGTTCTTTGAATTTTATATTCGTTGTGACTATTGGCATATTACTCAGTCAATGACTGAAGTGATAAACCTGATCAGTGCTGACAATTTGTGTTTTTCCATATTCAATAATGATGGATAGTATTATGGATAATTTTTATCTCATCCGGTGTTTGAGGTGACGTAAAAACCGGATATGTCTGTAATTGTCCGGTTATTAAACCCTAAGAATCGGTACAATTTGGAAATGCCCAGAAATTATACAACTAATGCGAGCCCCACCGTCTGAGATCTCCAAATGTTCAGGAGTTCCACTATTCAATCATTTTCCTTCTTCTTGTTGCTACATATATCGGTCGTCGCCTCCGACCACCATTTGCGGCCATTTGGGGTCGTGTTGCCCAACCGGAGCTTTTCGATGATTCCTCCTCTCACCCTTTCAAGCCTCTTCTCTTCCTCTTCTTCATCTTAGCCTTTCCTCTCTCCTCTAGATTTCTTGCTTTCCCCATCACTACTCACCGCCTCTGGAATCCTTATTCAGGGAGACAGATCTTCATTGCCGCCTAGAGAAGCGTAATGGAGGTCAAATGCTGAAGGCCAGGTTCCTTGGGATGCAGCTCATCAGCTCCATCTCCTAGCTCGCTCGCACTGAAGCTTCCTGCGAACTCCATCTCATCACCAATCACGACCCGACTCTCGCCCCTTAATGGCTGAGGCCGGGGCCATTCCCTACCTGTTCAAGACACTCCACTCTTCCTCTCCCAATGCCCGGGAGAACACTGCCGCCATGCTCTTCAATTTTTCCATCATCACCAAGGAGGCCATGATGCACACTCACGGCCTCCTCAACGCCATCTCCCACATCCTTGCCCGCCATGGCTCCACCTCCACCCCTGACACTGCGCCTAGTCGTGGCACGGTTCGCAGGGTGCGGAGAGAGCGAGGAGGCCTTCCAGAAGGTGTCATGAGTTGGGGTTTTGGCATATTTATTGGACTTCATGACTGTCTTAAGCGGGGGATTTTTAATTCTATCCTAGATACGCCAAACATTTGATGGAATCTTCCACAATTTGGAACTCCACCTCATCCCATTCCATCTCAATCCTTGCTTGGATAACCAAATGCAGCCTAAGAGAATTCATTTTGGACTGATATGCATGCAGAAGTATCCGTGCAACATTTTTTTAGTAGAAGGAAAAGAAATGGGTCGGTACAGAAGTTTCCTCTCGCGAAAGATTTTTAAAGAGTATTATTTTCGGCAATTGCGGCCTTGTGAATGTGTACTTCCTCAGCCGTACAAATATGTGATGTCATTTTACATGGCTTGCCTCGCAGGCATAGAACAACCATCAGAAGTTCCTCTCATTATGAGCCAGTTGCTTTGGATAATATTGCAGTCGCAGAGCTAGTAACCACAATCTCTCTCTCTCTCTCTCTCTCTCTCTCGCTCGCTCTCCAAGGTGACAAAGTTCCACAATTTTCAGCAGTTTTCTAATTTTTCGATTAAAGGGTCTTGATTTCTATACCTTCTCTTACATATTTAGAAATACTATTTTTTTATGGTCAGTCTTGATTCCTTTTTGGCGCAAATAATCGCCTAATAACAAGGTAGAGAAACATAAGGGTTCAAATCATGACGCACTTCTTCTGTGCCTGGCTTTGTGTTCATTTTCCTCGATTGTCTGTTGCAATTTTTTTCGTATGGCTCGGTTCCCACATGATAGAAATCCTAGGGGATATACTGAAAAGGCCCTTTGCTTGACCACTCTTTCATTTGGAAACTATGCAGTCATATTCATCTGCAGGCCGAACCTCCAGCGAAGATTATCAGCTTTGGAAGAGTAAAGTGAGGAATCTAACTGGGGTACCAATTCATAGAATCACTATCTTACGGTTGGTCAATATCACCTGCCCCTTTTGATCAACTGCTCTCTTTAAAATGTTAAGGGGATGTTCTTTCTAAAGCATGTTAGTTCTTCAGACATGTATGTTATGCAACATCCTCATCTTTTTAACAACAAGAACTTAAGTAGACGAAGTTGGAATTTTCTTGTTAAATGTGCCATCAATTGTTGCAGGCCGCGGACCCAATTTGAGACGAAAATGAGAAAACTTTTGTGGTGATTCCATTTGCTCCATCAAGGGTTTTCGAGTGCTTTTCAAGTGCTTTTCATCTTTCTCGTGCTTGTTCTGCTGCAACAGTGCACTAATGCCTTTCTCTCTCTTGCCTGCAGTCATCGAAAGACTGATCGTGAAAGAAATTTATGTATCTCTACCTCTTTTCTCATCCGATTTCGGCTTGGTTTGTCTCACAAGAACCCAGATTTGATCATAAACCTTGGGCGGATGATATTATACTAGAGTAATATTGCACGATGCAAAATGTTTGTGCATTGTTACACAAGATCACATGGTGATCCATTGTCTGTTGTGGTGATAAGATATGGCTTTTCAGTGAAAAAGCATAAGATACACAATCAATGGCATAAGTATTTATACACTAGTATTGTGAATTTCTTTACCCCAACATCACTCTTTAATTATACTGCTTAAGACACGGCGTATCCAGTTGGTCCAGGTATCAATCTGATGGAAGTGCAGAAAAATTCATTCATCAAAGACAAGATGGATTTCTGCATTACACCAGAGCACAAGGAAACTAAAGAAAACACACGAATTGATAGGAATAACAGGAAAAAAGGCTTTGGATAACGAGCGGATGTTATATATTGCGAACCCTGCATCTGTTAGGGTTCCTGACGATAATGTCGTACTTGTGGACAGATCCAGGTATCAATCCGATTGAAGTGCAGAAAAATTCATTCATCAAAGACAAGATGAATTTCTGCATTACACCAGAACTCAAGGAAACTAAGAAAACACACGAATAGATAGGAATAACAAGAGAAAGACTTTGGATACTGAGCAGAGATTATATATCGCGAACCCTGAATATGTCAGGGTGCTTGACAACCATGTCGAACATGTGAACAGAGGTGAACTTGGAGAAGTCCCTAGGGAGAGAGATGAGATCGATGGAAGAGTGCTTGTGGAACTGCAAGAGGTCGGGGGCTGTGCCCGAGTACCGCTCCCACCCAAGGCCCCTCAGGATTCGCTCAAGTGACGAGTAAGACGAGACGACCTCGCCCGATGGCAAGTGCACTAAGGCCTTCCTCTGCCCGCCTCGATCCGCCTGACGGATCACACCATCCTTGAAATTCCAGACTCCCGACATTCTCAAATTAACCGAATAGGGAGGGTATATCTAATGGTTTAACAAAAGGGTCACAAGTGTTTGGCCTCTTTTCTTTTGGTGATTAATGGGGAGGAAGATGGAGAAGAGGGAAGTTCTTGTTGAGTCGTGGGTGTGAGAGCAAGGCAGGTAGCGAGAAGGGTATATATACTAGCAATGAGACTAATAGAAACAAAGGCAAAATTCAATCCTTTGAGCAAGAGTGGACTAGTGAAGGAAGATAATGATGTAAATTTGGATTTGGGGCATGGAATCAAGATATTGTGGCCCCCAGATTGGGGTCCTAGCTTTGAGGGGGCACAAGGGGATGACATGGTGATTTAGAAAGCAACCCAAACGGGCAGAATCTCCCTCATGTTTGGGGGTGTGAGCTTTTGAGTTGGCTCCAGTGGGGGAATCTTGGGACAACTCCATGGCGTACTATGCTGAACTAGGCTGTGGTAACACCCCCCACGTACGCATCACGAGATGTCCACGTGAAGGTCAGGGGTCTGAGGTTCTCTTCCAAAAGTGTTGGGTGGGTTTGGCAACTGAAAGCGCCAACATGGGGATTCATTTTTGCTGGTGGGACTCATCATTTGCTAACAAAAGTTGAAACCTTAAAGGTCGTATTAGTCCTTTACTAGTCAAATCACATGAAAGCTTTGGGCTTCTGTGGCTCCTAGGGCCATTGGCTTTTCATCCAGAATAATCCCCAGAGAATAAGAAAAAAAAAAAAACAAAGAAAAAAAGAGCTGTTGTGCAGAACTTACATTAAATGAAGACAAGAATCAGCTTAGCCTTGATTTAAAATTATATTAACAAGGCTAACGATAGGATTCGAAACTTCGACTATAGTGCCAACACATCAAACTACGCTCACGAGTTGCAAAGAATAATGATTTTAGCACATGGTTGTGGAAAATTTGCAGGACGAGAAGGTTATTTACAACAATTTAAGCAGCAAATACCTCTATAATTCTATCAAAATCAAGACAAGGAAAAGAACAAAACCACAAATATTAATAAGGAAACTTTATCGGATTTGGATAAGGTTTAAAGAGGAAAGGATATGATGATTCGATAAAGAAGCTATAAATCATACACCGAGGCTGACTATAAATGATTTATGCTGTCCTTGAATGCTTTAAACATGTGGGAGCCAGCAAAATTTCCTGCTTTTATTTCCAGATCCGTTCAATTAATTGCGGCTTTGGAGAGTTAAACGACCGAATTAGACCTCACATGAACATCTGGTCTGACGAGCAGCTTAATCAATCATTGGTGAGGGACATGGAGATCAAGATCTTGTTCCTAATTATTGGTATGATGGGAGTTCGAGTGACTGATGATCTACCCTAGCATAGCTCCTAAAAATGTGATCTACCAATCACCTACCAGCCCCCAAAGCTTCTGATCACAATTTTTGTTGATAATATCTGAGTCAATTTCAGAAATAATTGAGCCGGAATGTACCGTTGTCAAAATGGACCACCAGTTCTAATCTCTCTCTCTCTCTCTCTCTCTCTCTCTCTCTCTCTCGCTCTAGGGTTGCATGTCTTGAGTACAAATCTAGTTGCCCTAGAAGTGCAATGTTGCCCACATGGTGTCACATGGGATACATGGTCCTCCACCTAGACAGAAAAGGCCTTTTTTCCCCCAGCAAGTCTTGTCCATACCATGATGAGCATGACCTCTGTCCTTTGATTGCTTACTTTTACTTTGTCAATTCGAGAGAGAGAGAGAGAGAGAGAGAGAGAGAGAGAGAGAGCCTATCCACTTGCATTGTGGCTTCACTGTATCCCAATTTTCTTTCATTTCTAACAACTACTTCCTCGGATGTTTCTAAATTCTAAAGAAGAATATTTCCTAAAGAAAACGATCTGCTTTTCTTGTATTCGGTTGTCTCCTTCAAAAGAAAGACCGCAGTATTTTTCAATAATATTAAAAAAAGACTTGAGTATAGTCCTGAGACCCTTGTGCTAGCTCCGGGTCCACAACACAAGGATCTTGTGCTGAGACCCTTGTGCTAGCTCTGGGTCCACAACACGAGGATCTTGTGCTTTGGCCATTGGGGTCTTGGGAGCAAGCCGATAGCGTCCTAGTCCCAAGTGGCAAGGATCTGTGTCCAGGCACCTAGGGTCCTCGATTAGGGTGTCGAGTTCGGGCGTTGGGGATTTGTGTCCTGGAGGCCTGGGTCCTAGGTTCTAGCAGCTAGTGACTCACGTTCTATGATCATGGCCCGTGTCATTTACCTAGAAACCTCGATCCAATCACTCGACATGGTCATACGTCAGTGGAGGTCAAGTTGTATTCCTAAAAAATGATTTCTTATTTATTTAAAAAATCATTTTGCCGACTTTTAATATGATTCTTCACTAATCTATAAGGTAATCTATTGAGTCATTTTTTAAGAGATTCAAATGCCAGCGAATAAGGAAAAGCCTTTCTTTGATGGTTAATTTTCCACGAAACAAACAGTGAGTTGCCATAATTTCATTTTATCTTGTTAGGTTGTCTTATGATAGCTAGGGCATCTAAATCCTGCGTCATGTCTTGACAATTGGCGACATGCTTGCCATGGTATTTATTTACTTTGTTAAGTTTCTCTATCTATCCGATTAAAAATGAGTCAAATGTAAATAATTAGGAGGAGTACTACATGATGAAAAAAAAGTGTAATTTCACAAAACTTCATACCTGATTTCCTTGGTTAATTATGCAAAAATGGAAACATTAGGACTTTGGCTTGCCTTTAGCCATTTAACCTAAAAAAAGAAAGGAGGCGAATATTAAACGAGCCTTGCTTTGCTATGTCCCACTTTTCCAAAAGGAGAAAAAGAAAAAAAAAGGCAGTCGAAATAAATCTGTGAAATTTTCTTTTTTCAAAGTAAATTCTTCTGAAAAAGTAATTCTCGACATAGATTCTCTCAAAACTATTTTCCAAACTAGATTTTTCACTATCACATCACGTCGAAGGATTGCCTAGTCATCATCATCCTTATCCTAGTCGCTTTTACTTCTATTCTAAAATTAGAAAATTAACGTTGACATTCTGCATAGGTTTTAGTCTTTAGAATTAATCCATCATAAATAATTAGAACCAGACAATAAGTCACCAAATTTAAACTCAATTCATTTGTTACTCCACAAACTTAGTCAGTTAGTGAGCTTAAATTCCAAATATGGATAAAATGCATTTCAAAATACATTTTTTAATCGATGTGCCCTATGTTAAATGTAATTATGAAGATTAGATTAAGCCTTTAGAGTTCAGAAAAATGTATGTTTCTATTAATATGTACGGTTTTACGGTTTGAATTTATAAATGGCTAAAAGTAAAATGAAATTAGTAGTAATAATAGAATTTTAAGATGATTAAATTATATCTTATCTCCAAGAATAAAACTTTTATAATGGCTAGTATAACATTATCAATTCACTTTTTTAAGACAGAAAATATTTTCTAGCATTGGCAAACTATTGTCACTAAATTGAAAGATAAAAAAGAAAATGAAAATGGAGAAATGACAAAGATCTATTTGCTACTTCATATAAAACTTATATATACAGTCTATATAACTTTAATCTAAATAAAAAATCTTAATAATTCAAGGAGAGATGCAGAAGTGATTGAGATCGGGAGTGTAATTACTAGGCAGTAGGCAATATTCAAGCTAAACGCATTGTGGAGTTTGATTTGGGGAAAAACGTCTCATCTAGATTTATTTGGAGAATCACTTGAGATTTATTATGGAAATAATTAAAAAAGGGTCTCTGTCAAGATGATCTCAATTGAAATAGAAAGTGGTGCCAAGCCGTATTTATTTCAATTTGGATTTATGGTCCACCCTATTGGTCGCAAAAGATGAACCCACATGGTAAAGAGGCATGAACTTTGGCCTAATATGTATAAAAGAGTTTGTATATATATGCCCAGGAATACTTCCAAATTGATCGATGTGAACAGGTGAGTTCTAGAGCCTTCTATTAACTAGTTTAGACAGTAAAAGAGGGAAGCCTCCTGGAAAAAAAAAAAAAAAAAAAAAAAATGTGGTCACCGACATTTTCCAATATTGCCAAAATGTATAAAAAAAACACCCCTGTGCTGTTGTAGAGACAAGTGGACTCTTGGACAGTACGCAATTTTGCTTGCTTGTACATTGACTAATAATTGCTAGTGGATAAGGAAATTTGCTTGGTATCTCCTCGGAGCTGGCGCTGTCAGTTGGCGCGTTAGAGGATTTTGAGGTCATATGTTCGGACGTCAGTAATTGTGTGCAAATTGCCATGTGCACCCAACTGGTTGGCAAAGCTTACAGCTTGTTCTCTATGCTTCCAAGTGGCTATGTGCCCCTGCACTTGTGCGTCTGAAATGTTAAAAAAAAAAAAAAGAAAAAGAAATAAAGTTTCCCTAGAATCAAGCCATAAAATCTGTATCTTAAAAGCAACAGTCGTAT
Organism: Eucalyptus leucophloia subsp. euroa; assembly: GCA_017140325.1. Taxonomy (NCBI): domain Eukaryota; kingdom Viridiplantae; phylum Streptophyta; class Magnoliopsida; order Myrtales; family Myrtaceae; genus Eucalyptus; species Eucalyptus leucophloia. The sequence continues at coordinate 27,478,992 of CM029470.1, read as the reverse complement.
ATTAACCTCTACGGTTGTGTTTTGTTATTTAGATATTTTCATCCTTTAAGATAAGATTGAATAAGATAAGGATAAAATTGATTTATGCTATTTTATGCAAGGTTTTGTATGTCCAAATATATATTATTCGAATGTGTGTTTTGGGCACATGGAGAATATTGGATTATAAGTAAAATATAGTAAACAATTATTGGAAATTTGACCCAAAAAAAAGCACTTAGGCAAGGAGTCTTGAATGAGTAGTGAACGGTGTTCACCCTTCACTGCCCAGGCCTGCTATGAGCAACTCTGCTTGCTTAGTTGCCGTTGCCGTTGCCGCCACCGCCACCATCACTGCCGCATGGCAATGATGACCTACTTGCAATGGTCGGACATAATCATTCCAAGAGTGAAACCACTAATTGAAAGACCAAATCTCATATCTGGAGCATATTGAGAGAGACCTTGTCCAAGTCGCCATTGTTGAGTGATGAGATCATGTAGTGATGGCCATGCAACTAGCAATAGATCACAGCTTTACATAGATATGTGATTTGTAACTTGTGACGATGGTTGGGTTGCCCGCTTGATAAGTAAGGGTCGCGGTGGGTGAGGGCATGCCAATGCAACGCCATTCCTTTTACTGCTCGCTCCCGTCCAAAACCTCTCTCTCTCTCTCTCTCTCTCTCTCTCTCTCTCTCTCTCTTAATCCTTCAATTTCCTATTTTTACTCTATGACACAAATTGAGGAAGAAGAAATTGAAGAAGTTTGTATTCTATGCACTTCGGCTTGTAATCTTTACATGTAAAGTGTTCATTATATAGTACACAAAAGGAACAAGAAAGGGAAAGAATTTCTCCTAGACATGTCATATGGAATCAATTCTACTCCTAAATTGATCCATTCAATCAATTATACTGCAAGACCAATTTAGTGTATCAATCACAGTTCGAACTATCATATCTTCCAAAACTCCCCTTTAAGCTAACAACTTATATATATGTCCAAGACACCTAACTTGTTTAATAGATATGTGTGGCGTGTTCGACATAGAGACTTGGTGAAAATATTTACAGGTAGTTATGTGGTTCTAATTCCTCTTGTCTCAATTATCCCTTCTTAGATCTTGTATCGAGTGAAGTGACAATTAACTTATAGATGCTTCATTCTTTCATGTACCGTGAGATTTGTCACAAGTTTAAGTGCTACATCATTGTCACAAAATAGTATGGTTGGTCCTTTAACTTGTAACCCAAAGTCTAGAAGTAGGCCTCATATCTATATTATTTCACAAATAGTTTTGGCCATAGCTCGATATTCAACTTTGGTTGATGACAAGGATATGGTGGACTGCTTTTTTGTTTTCTATGAAAGCAATGATTCCCCAAGTTTAATGTAGAAAGCAATGATAGATCTTTGGCTGTCGCATAATCCTCATCATAGTAGGCTATCACCTCCACTTTACATCTTCGGGATAGAAGTAGCCCAAGTCCTAAGCATTTTTTCAAGTACTTCACAACTTTTAAAGCGACATTCATGTGAAACTATTTTGGATTATGCATGAACTGACATAACATATGTTGGGTATGGTCATGGTGAAGTATGTGGACACATAATTTTAAGTCGACATGTCATAAAATGTAAAAACTTCGAGATTAAGATTTTCAATTGTGATGGAACCCAATTCTCAAGTAAAAAGTATCATTTTTTTATTTCTTTTTCATTGGCCTTTCATTTGTGGATAATTTTCTAACTATTCTCATAAAAAAAAAACCCAAAAAGTAAAATGTTGGCTTTTTGATCAATCATTTGAGTAAAAAGTCAACCCTAAGTCAAAATAAAAAGTTTCCAATTGGTCACAATTTCACTTTGGCCACAGTAGTTTTCAAAACATTCTAATTTTTTTTAATCATAAAATTTAATTTTTTAGTGATAAGTTACTAAAGGGTTGACTTTTGATCAAATCTTTGATCAAAAAATTTGAAAAATGTAAAAATCGAAAAGTCATCTCATTTTACCTTTAATTTGACTATGTCATTGAAAATTTTACAAAAATTGATTAAGAACTTTATTTTCCAATTTTTCAATTTTATGTTCAAAATGGATCAAACATAAAATTATTTTATTTCTTATTGTATTACATTTGATCTAGAAATGATCTAGAAGTCATTTTGAGATTATTTGCGAGACCATTTCGGTGATTTGGCTTATATAGGCAAAACTTGCCGTTTTCAGCCCTAATTAGGGGTTCCGATTGGTTCTTCATGGTATGAGAGCTATCATTATCCTAAATCAACAAATTTTCTCAAACTGAATTCAAATCCATGGTCAATTTTGGCAAATTCACCTGGGAAATTCCTATTTGATGGATTTAGCTTACTTGAACTTTGGAAATTCAAGCTAATGAACTTCAATTGGTGCAATTCAAGTTGACCCATTCTAGACTAAGCTTTAATTTGATAAATTGAGGTTTAATTCCATCATTGACTCTCAATTGAATTTCGACATAAAGTTCATACCGTTATTCTAGTTCAATTTCGATGCATTAAGCCATCATGAACATGGATAATTGAACCAATTGACATCTTGTTGTATCAATTAAAGTCAATTTCAATTAATTTGGTTTTTGAGGACGAGAATTGCACAAATTATGCTAATTGGCTAGGAATTCTAAATTTGCGCACACAATTAATTTAATCATGATTTTCAATATTCTTGAAGTGATTAAGCCAATTAAAATCAATTGAAATGTTTTTAAGAGATTTGATTGGTCTAATTTTAATGAATTTGGACTGTTTCCTTTTAAATTAGCCCATTCTCCTTCTAATCGAATGAATTCTTTACAGGGACCTAATGGCACACAATTTTGGAAAAAATCAGCCAAAACCAACCTAGACTAGCCGAATCAATCAAAACCAATTTAGATCGGTCCAACTAACCTCTAGCGAGAAATGGCTAGCTCGGCCATTTTCCAGCGACGTTCCAGTGGCCGGTGGTTGACGACTACCCCCCACTAGCCAACATCATAGCCGACTCTCCTATACCCCTCTTACACAAAAATTATGGAATTACCCTTGGTGAATTAACTAGATTGCCCCAAAGTGCCATGTCACTAATCCTAATAATTAAGGTTAAGTCAATTAGGAAACGTGCTTAGAGATTAAGTATTAAATCTCAGCCATTCATCGATGATTAATCATAACCATTCGTCTAGACATGTCATTGATCCATGTGATTATTCTTAGACCAATAAGATTAAGTCTTGATAAAGAAGGAACAATATAAGGCCTTCCAAATGGAGGGGAGCTGCATAATTTCATATTCAACTTTTCTCTCTCTCTATGGCACCTCCTCATCGCCGATCACCCCCACGTTGGTGCCCCCACTGGCGAATCACCACCACCTCGGAGACTATTGACAAACCTTCGAGCCAACTGTGACCATCAACCAGCCTAACAGTTGTCGGCAAGCCTTCGATCGGCCACTTTCTCTCCTTGGCTACAATGCCATGAACCGCGGACATCTCCGGCGCCAGTAGAGAGATTCCGCGGTTCATGGCTTTCATTCAGCGTCCGACGATCCCCGAGGAGGTCCAGGCCTCACAAGGTGGTCCTCAGCCACTCCTCAAGCCATACACGACTTGATTTTAGCTAGATTCGAGCCGAACTTCACCTAAACCGCTAAACTCAATCTATTGTACTTAGTTTGCGGCTTTGTATTTGATTCAAAATTGAAGTTTCGTTGTGTGATTTAGATTTTCAAGGAGCTATTCCAGTCATTTCTTGAAGTTCATAAGTGGCTGACTTAGCTTATTCGAGCTTGAAGAACAATCGCAACAAGGTAAACTCGCTCGGATCATGAATTTGATAAAGCGAGGTTGCAACAAGTAACGGAGGGCTAAGATTCGTACCTTGGGTTGTGATCTATGCGTAGATGAATGATATGAATGATTGAGGAAGATTTTTGATGATATGGTGATGTTTGTTGATGAGAATATGGCTTAATGATGCATTTTTTTTTCTTTTATGGTTTTATGAAAATTGAAATTCTGATCTAACTAACCTGATTGATGATTAAAATGAGCTATTAGATGAGGTAATTTAGCTTCCATGCCTCAATGAGATTTGAAATAGATCCGACAAGATATCTAACAACATATCATATGTATGATTTGGTTGTCATTTGCCTTATCGAATGATCGTTGCAATATCGCCGTTTGATTCTAGAAATTCGGATGAGAGATTGGACTCATTTGCTTAACATTTTCAATTGAGCTTGTAGATGACTTTAATTGTCTTTGATGCCTTATAATGATTTGTAGAGAATTTCATGATGTTTATGTGGACATCTTGTTTGTTAGATTGGGCCTTTGTTTGCTATGTGTAGATCAACAAGTAGTTCATGTGTTGTTTCAATGTTTTGTTCCAACTAATGATTGTTGTTTGTCAATTTTTTGTGATTTTTTAAAAGTCAGTGCTTTCACAAAAAATAAAAAAAATAAAATAAAAAAATGGAACACATGAATCTGTGATATATCAAACTTTATATATATTTTTTTTTCATGTCATTTAGATAGGTCGAGCATCAATAAATCATTCATGTACTAATTTGCAAAATAGGGTTTCAAACCAATCTCTTCATGTTATGCGCTTTTTATAAAATCATAGAATCAAAATCAAGAGTAGGTTTCTTCAAAATAGGGTTTCAAACCAATCTCTTCATGTTTTGTGTGACATACATATGTACAACATGTAGAAATTTCGAAGGTTTTGAAATTCATTTGGTTAGGATGATTGCCTTTGAACCATACATATTCCATTTTGTAAAGTTCAGCTCACTGATTTTGCTGTTTTTATTCTTTGGTCTTGAGCAAATGCATTTAGATTCAAGAATAGGTTTCTTCATGAAAGTTGTAGGTGTTAGCATGTTTTGTATGCCATAAAATTTTCATGGAAATCTCACATCATTAGATAGGCATGAATAGATTGTCATTGTGTAATGCCCTATTTGTGACTTTGCTGTTACTGGCCTTCTTGAATGTTGTTCATCATGATATGATATGTGACATGTGCAATTTGTGGATCAAATGAGATTTATTAATTTGGTGAAAGAGGCTTAGAATTGAATAGGTGTCCTTCTATAATGCTAATTTTGCTAAATGATTGATGTTTGTTCATTGATTTTGTAAATTCATGCGTTGACAATTTGACATACTGAAATTTATTATAAAAAAATTTCAGAAAATAAAATATGATTTGCTACATTTGTCAACCCTCTTAAAGTTGCAGCCATTGCTGAATTTCATTTTCCAAAACTAATCTTTGTGGGAAGGAATACACCCCAAGTGCCAAAACTTGGCATAAATAGATATTTAAGTGCCAAAAGTTAGGAAAGTAACACTTAAAGTATCATCTACGACGAACTTCATCGAAAATCCTATGTAGCAATTTTTTATTATTTTTTTTTACTTACGTGGTTCGCCAGATAGCTGACTTAATAAAGAGATGCAAAAACGATGTTGTTTTGAAGCGGATTTGAATTTTAATATATAATTTAATTTAATTTAATTATAAAAATTAATTAAAATTAAATAAATTAATAAATTAAAAAAGGGGGGAGGGAGGAATAGGCGGCGGCCAGGGCCTGACGACCCCCGGCCGACGCTTCCCCACGTTCACCGCCCTTCCCAACTATGGAAGAGAGACGGCGGCGGCGAGGGCTCAACCCTCAACCGTGTGCCTCCTCCCTCTTTTTTTTTTTTTTAAATGAATGTTTTAAATAAATTTTGTTTTAAATTAAATTAAATTTATTTTTATATTAATTATTTATCACGTCAGAAGAAAAACAACGTTATTTTTGCATTTGTCTAACCATGTCAGCATGTAAAACGACGTCATTTTACACTTACCTCACCGAAAAATCGTCACATCAGCATTTTGATAGGATTTTCTCGCCGTTGGCATTTAAGTAATCAATTTTACTCCAATTTTGGCATTTAAGTGTCACTTTCATAACTTTTGGCACTTAAATATCCATCCATATCAAGTTTTGGCACTCCAGGTGTCTAGCACTCAATCTTTGGGCATTGTTTGAGTTTTTATAAATTCATATGGCGCAAATCATTGAATGCATGCTTCACGTAAGTTTCAAACAACTTTTTAATCTTATATTTGGCATTAGAATCGTTAAGTTTGAAATTCTTTACGGTATTCAAAAGAGAGTTTAATCAAAGTGCTGTTAATTGCACACCCAAGTTCTCATTGGACACCTATTTCACAACTTTAACGAAATCAATGACCTTTTATGAAAATTATCAAAACCCAAAAGTTTTATGCATCGATCTAAGCTTTCTTTTGATATCAAGTTTATCAGAATCAAATCATATTTGATGGTTCAAAGGACGCAATCAGTGCGCCAACATTATTCGCACCCTGGTCTTGGAATTTATTTTCCAAGAACATCCAACCTGTCTCAAAATTTAAACAAACTTAATATCCTTGTTTGGTATCACTTGTAACTTGAAAACTTTCTTTTAAGGACTGAATTGCAATTTTAAAAACTTATGTCCTTGATTGCAATTTTCAAAATGTGTCCTTGTTTGCAATTTCTAAAGATTTATATCCTAGATTACAAATCTTTAAAAAGTTTAATCCTTTGTCGTGACCTACCCCTTGGGGGGAGGGAGTAGGTTTAGGGAGTATTGTCTAAAAGACGGACCTATGGTCCATGATTAGGCTTGGGATCTCCCAAGTCCATATCTCGCGTGACATTAGGGTATTTTCAAGAATTTTGCAAAAAAGAGTCGCCATTAGCTTATTGAGGTCGGCTAGAAATCAACTGAGGCATAAAAGTGTATCTCACTTCCTACGCAACAAGAGAATCTAGGGTCGGAGACTTGATTACACTAATTGCCCAATTAGTGCCCTTTCGGTACCTAATCTTGTTAATTTAAAAAAATATTTTTGTTAGTCAATTTGAAATAATTTTAGACATATCTACTAATACGTGAAGTGATCATGCATGTACACAGTTATCAACATAATAATCGACAATCAAAGAAAGCATTAAATGCACATCATGGGATAGCAAAAATTTAACATTAAGGAAGATAAATACTAATCCTAGCTAGACTAAATGGAAGTCAAAATCATCAACATACCAAAATTGCACAATTAAGGATATTCGTACTTAAGGACAACTAAAACCTCTTCAGCAAGATTTTAAATTGAAAGACTTCCATTTTTTTAAGAGAAAATAAACCAAGAGATTAATTTTAACATTTTTGAATATTTTTTAATTTTTTAGAGTTTTATTGGATTTTTTAATTTTTTTTAAAAAAAGGTCGAATTTTTTTATGTTTTCTGAGTTTTTGAATTTTCAGAAAAATAATTGAATTCTTTTAATATTTCGAAATTTTTATTTTCTTTAAAAATTGTTGAATTTTTAATATATTTTTAATATTTAATATTATTATATTCAGGAAAACGGGTTCGGATCGGGTAAACCCAATTCGGCCCACTGATCCGATCCGAGCCCAGGTCCTACCCACGTCGGATAAAAAAAGATTCTCTCTTTTTTTTTTTAGTTTAGTTTTTTTATAAAAAAATTTCCTTTTTTTCTTTTAGTCTTATCCCTATTTTGTCTTTTCTGCTGCTCCATCTTCTTCCGAATGGTCCTTCCCAAAGCCACTTTTTTGCCATTTTATAGTTTTCTATTTTTTTTGTTTTGCTTTTTTTCTTATCCTTTACTTTACTTTTTTTTTTTTTGCTTTTTTATTTGTCTTTTTCCCATGGTCTTCTTCCCCACGAATTCTTTTTCTCCGCCTGAAGCCTCCTCCTTCTGCACCATACATCGACGCCGGCCGAAGCAACCAGCGTCGACGACCGGACCACCGCCGCTCACCGGTCATCCCCCTCGACCGGCGTCGGCCATCGCCGGCTACCTATTCCGGCGACCACTAATCCATTTCCGACGCAACGAGAAGTTTCGTCAATTCAAATACATGGAAATATCTCGCGCAAACCGCTCGAAAACACAATGAATACAGGCAAGGCAACAAGGATTCAGCAAGCACGGGGGCAAAAACGAGTCGGGTCCGGCGTTAAAACGCAGGCTACTCTTCGGTTTTCTTTAAGGCATTTTGTGGAGCACATGGTCTGCACTAATGAAACGAGAAGGTTTTCCCTCGATCGAAACTCAAATCGAGCTTAGGCTTCTACATGAGCATAGTAGCACGCAAAGAAACATCAATGGAGGCTCAATGGGACCGAAGCTCGCTTGAACTGGTCAGCCGCGACTCCCGATCCGACGCCTTAGAGCATACATGGGCCGAGAAGACCTACTTGGTTCAACGAGAAGAGCCGCGACGGACAGCAACTCACGAACGGACGACCGATGGCAGCCAAAACCCTCCTTTGACTTCACTCTCTCGGATATCTCTCGCTTCAATCTCCCTCTCAATTCTATTGGTGCTTCCGTTCTCCCCTTGCTCCCCTTTTGAGGGCATCGGCCAGTGCGCATGGCTTCTGCCATCACCAGCTCGTTGGTCGGTCTGGCCCCGACCCGCGGAACGTGCTGCCCTCTGCCGCTTGCCATTCGTTTCCTCTCTCTGACCTGTACTCCTCTTTTTTGCAGAGCGTGACCAACATGAGGAGGAAAAAGACTAGCACGCAGGCTGGGCTTAGAGAAAAGTAAATGAAGCTGGGCTTGGCCCAAGCGAAAGGACATACAAAGGAAAGGAGAAAAGAGAAGGATCGGACCAAGCCCTTTCCGCCTTCTTTTTTTTTTTTGTTTACATTTTTAGATTTACTAATTAGTGATAGTTATGTAAATGCTCCTAATATCTATGCGTAATGGATTCTAAAGAAAACATACACGATGCATTTTAATGAAAGCTATTTATTTTACTCTTTGTTTCCTCATTTTTTTTAGCGACTAATTCCTAATATCGTATGCGATTAAGTCCTAAATAAAATAGTAAAATTTAGGTGTCAACATCTTTTGGTTTTCTTTCTTGTGTGTATACTTGAATCATTGTGTTTGCCTTGATTGTGCAAGTGACCCATCTTAGTTTACTTTCACTGGTTGATTGATTGAGAACCATGAGTTTATGTTTCTTTTGCATGTGTTTTCTAGATGAACGGCCTAGGACTGATGCATGTACATGAGGTAAACCAAAGGGACACACTTAGACATAAGGGATGGCCAAATACCGATGGCTAAAAACAATCAATTACTGGTTATAGGATGGCTCAAAATGCATGAATATCAAAGGCCAATCCCTAGGCCATGCCTTGTGTTTTGAATTGCTTTAGAATGTTTGCACTTGTTTAATTGTATTTGATTGCCCCCTTGATTGCTATTTTAGCATTAATTAGTATGAGACTAGTTCCAAAGGTGACCCTTGGAGGAGGTGATTATAGGGACTTGAAGAGAGTGGAATAACCGATGTCCAATTTGGTTTTGATAATTTATATCAATTCATTTCTCGATATATGTCTTGGGCTTTCCTTTGTGTTGTATAAATATTCGATGAGTTGCGGGTTTATTTTCTTTCTTACACTTGGAATAATCATCTCTATTATTGTCTTGGTGTTTATTTCTTGCAATACAATTTGAATTTACTTGATTGATTTTTTCTTTCATTTCAATAGTTTAAATAGAATCACACAAATGGACCATCCATATGTGATCACTTAGGCTGCGCATGACAACGCTTCTGTTCTCGGGAAGAGTTTTTTTTTTTTTTTTCAGAAATAGTTCTTTTCTATTTCTGCTCCTGGGAATAATTTATGAGTAAAAGAACCCATTTGGTAACGACACAAAATTTCTACTCCTATAATAGAAAAAGAATAAAAATGCGTTTGGTAACGCAACAATTTATTTTTTGTATTTATTCATTTTTTATTTTTGCCAACAGATCGCCGTCGACGCCAACGCCGACGCCCGCCCGCCCCCTTGCCACAGACGACCGCGCCGCCGCTGATCACATCGCGACCATCGCCGAAAGCCCATCGGCCGCCCCCCGCAGCCGCAGGGCCGCGGAGGCGGGCTTAAGATCGGCGGGTAGCTGGCGAGCGATAAGCGATGGCGGCGCGGATCGACAATCAGTGATCGGTGATCGGCGGCGCGGCGACGGCCGGCGGTCGCGACCGCGGCGGCAATTGATTGACCGGCGTGGCTTCGGGCGGTTGACGGTGGTCGCAAGAAGAAAATAAAATTAAAAAAGAAAATCAGCTTACTTCTAGAAATTGTTCCGGGAACAAGAAGCAACTTTTTTTGCTTCTCAAAACTGTTCCCTGGAACAAAAGGGGAAGAAAAATTGAGAAATTGTTCCGGAACAAATGTTTTACTAAACAAGTTTTTTTTTTTTTTTTGTTCCGCGAACAAAAGAACAAAACGAAATTGGAAGAAACAAGAGCGTTACCATGCGCTACCTTAGTATCAAAATTTGAACTTTCTTGAAAAAGTAAAAAGACCGCTTGATCACTTTAGATAACAACCATATTCATAAGTATCGAAAGGATGCCAATAGAAATCTTTATTGTAACCCAAGTCTCCGAACCCATATCTTTGGTTTTGTGGAAATCAAGGGTGGCCTCTTAGCCATTGATTGGGCTTCTAGCGGACCCCCAACAAAGAGGCTAGTGGTGACTTCTAGAAAATGTTTTTAGGTTGCCTAAGAACTTCTAATGAACCATTATCACGTGAAGCATGAGTTTGAGAGGACTTGAGTTTATAAATTGACAACATGATTGCGATGTTAGCAAATTGGGAATTCATTTGAAACTGTCATTCGTATGTACTATTCGGATTATACATCCATTTGCAAGGTTGAATGGTTTTTTTATTTGAAATCCATTTGCATGTATCATTTGGATTGACTTTACAAACAAATGCCTTTAAACTTATTCCTTGGGATCAAAAGCCCGGAGAGGTAGATCGCAATAAGGTAGATTAGCTTTCCAATGAGTCTCTCATAACTTGATGGGTCTTTGAGTAATGGATCATCATTGGGATAATAATCCTACATCATAATCAACCATGGTCAATTTGGCATTCTACTTGATGAGAATAATAGTTGGTTTGCATCCTGATAAGCTTGCTTCTGATGTAATTTCCAATACAAATTTCCATTGGCTAAGAGAGACTCCTTGGTCTAATTGGGCAATCTCAATCCCAAGGGAATGTTTGGGTGATCCCAAATCCTTAATGTGGAAAGTGGAATGCATGGGTTCTTTAAAACTCTTAATGTTAGATTCATTATTTCCCATAATTATGGCATCAAAATATATTACTAAATAGATAGATACATACCTTTTGTTCATGTGAATAGTGCATAATCATATTTGGACTACTCGAAGCTTGTAGCTGTAAGTGTACTAGTAAACTTGGCATACTTAGGAAGCCTATTTGAGACCATATAGGGATTTAGAAGTGACATACTCTATACTCCATAAACCTTACAAAAGATCCATATAAATTTATTCGTCTAAGTCACCATGAAGGAAGGCATTGTAAACATCCATTTGATGTAGTGGCCAGTCACAAAAAGCGATAATCGATAAGAAGGAATGAGTTGTAACATACTTTACTGCTCAAGAGAAAGTTTTATGGTATTCGAGACCCTCTTATTGTATGAAACCTTTAGTCACTAATCAAACCTTGTATTGCTCAATGAAGCCATCTACTCCTTATTTAATCTTGTATATCACTTGCAGCCAATCAGTTTACAATTAGGTGATAGTGATACAATGTCTGAAGTATGATTTTCCATCAAGGCATGCAATTCTGCCTCCATAGCCCCTTGTCAATGTGGGTCACTACCTGATTATAGCAAGAAGGTTCTTGTTCCTCGGATAAATGACTAATACAACATATATGTTCCGACAAGAGTTAATAAAAGGAAACATATGATGAAATGGGATTACGAGTACCTGGTAAATTTAAGGTACTATAGACATAGTCTTTAGTCTAAGTGGATGGACAAGTAATACAGCTTGAATGTTGTGGTGGATCATGCTTAGGCATAGAAGATGCTGACTCATCTATAATAAGCATAAGGAGACATCGTTGATGAAGGACCAGTAATCTCTTTGGTTGACGTAGTAGGGTGCTCAATCAAGAGGCTCAAGTCCGATGTAGGAGTAGACATAGTAGGGTGCTCAATCGAGAGGCTCAAGTTCGATGTGGGAGTAGATATCTCATCATATATTGGAGGTGACGCTAGAGATGATGTCGAATGTTTTGGAGGTGCAATGAGAATATATGGTTGACCACGAGACAAATCCTCTTAAGATAGGAATCAATGAGAAGTAATTGTTGTGCTAGAATGTTTAGGCGAAGATATTTCATCATGAAAAATAACATCTATGCTCACAAATAAATCACCTGTGGAAGGTTCAAAAACACAATATCCCTTTTGGAGACTTAGATATCCCATGGATATGCATCAATGGCCACGGGACCACATATTGTCCCAAGAGCCTACAATAGTAACGTAACATAATCAACAAAGACTTTCAAGTGATGAAACTCTGGTTTCTTCCCAAAAGTAGTTCAAAGGGAGTTTGTTCGTTAAGAACCTGAGTTGGCATGTGATTAATAAGGTGAGTTGCCATAACTATACAATCTTCCCAAAAAGTTTTTGCAATAGAAGCTTGGAATATAAATCTTGGGTAATTGGCTAATTGATCTTGTCAATGTTTTGACTAGTAACTTAATAAGCTATTGAGAATTCCTTCCCCCTTTTTCTAGGCTTGCCATGCAATTTCCAGCAAGTATCACTGTGTGGTGTGGACGTTTGCAATAATCGCAAAATAATTTACTTTTCCCTTTAGAATTTTGTCCATTATTCTTTGATGACATGGTAAGAGCTAGACCGTTCAAGACTTGAAGGTAGGTGCTAATGTGGCTCATGATAGCCATCCACTCTAGACGCTGAAAAAGCGAGTCATGAGCCATTCGATCAAAATGAGATTTGAATATCCATTCCGGCCTTCTTGAAGCTTCTCAAGCATCTTGGATCTTGGAACCTAGAACCGTTTGTCTCCACGCTTCATTTTGTGTCTTGCTCATCGATCCTTTCTATTGAGAGTTTATTTAAGCAGTGACCAAGATGCTTTCCCCTACCTTGACATATTCCATTGAGAAAAGTTGTTGGCTTTCCTACTATATGGCAAGCTAGTAGATCCGGTCAAGCGGTGGCATGGGGTTCATTGCCAAAATTTAAGACCAAAGTGAAAGGTAAGTGTCATTAGGAATCAAGATGAAATGGGTCACTTTTTCTCTTTTTTTCTTTGTACTGCTACAAGGTCAAATTTGGCCCTTCAAGCTTTTCTTTAGCCACATTTAGTTCATTCCAAAGTGTCGAAAGCTTGTTGAAGCATGCAATGATGGATGTGTTTCCTTACTCAAATTTTAAAAGTGTCAAGATAGGAGAGAATAGCTTTTTCCAATCCAATTTTCCTTATGTTTCTCTTATGTTTTCCCATATATTCCTCGAGTCCTCCGTTGGGGGAATTCTAGTTTCGACATCTGTGGCTACGCAATTTCTATCCATGTTTGGACAAGTTGGTTGCATTTTTTCCAATGTTGCACTAGACGTTCGTCAATCAAAATAGAAATAGTTTCACAAGAGCTCATCGACAAGAGCTCATTATTGTGACCACGTTGAATAGTTTTTGGGGCCAAAGGCATACAATGGATTGCCAAGCTTGGAGAGACTATTGGTAGCGGTGATTGGATACGGCATAAAACCAGGTTGGGAACCAAGTACGAATATGCCTCCAAACTCCAAGTACTCAATTTGAGTGCTTGACAAACATGAAACCATCTTGGCCCTAGTGGCTAAGCTTGCCTCGATTATGGTTGGTGGGCCTCTATTGGGTTGGGTGTATTCTCCGTGATTTGTTGGCCATGTATTAGTTTAGGCTATACGTTACCTAGATAGGCGTCATTGGATGGACTAGCCTGCAATGGTTGCCCCTAATTACGGCGGGCTTGGAAGGGATGCCGTTATATAGGTTAGGCCTATATAGGTTGCTCCTAACTTACGAGACTTGTAGGTAGGTTCAAGGTAGCTTTTTAGATTTGAGAAGTTTCTTGCAAGGTCCACTCCTCTAGAGTCCATTCTTCAGAAGTTGATGAATGGTTTTTGGGCATGGTAAGGAAAAAAAAAAATTGATTTCCTTTGTTTGAAGACACTCAAATATTGATTCCTACATTGTAGTGCTAACTTTGTTTTGCAAGTTTTTTTTTTTTTTTTTTTGCAACAAAGGTGGAAAAATATATCCAAAAGGCAAAAAAAGAAAAAAAGTTATACGAGAGCTAGGCTAGGAATAGTTGCTCCATACCATGAGACAAATTGAGGAAAAAGAAGTTCGTGTTCTATGCACTTCAACTTGTACTCTTTACATGTCTAGTGTTCAATATATAGTATAAAATATGAACAATAAAAGGAAATAATATCTCCAAGATCATATGGAATCATTCCTAACCTAAATTGGTTCATTCAATCAATTACAATTCCAGCCTGATTTAGTGTATTAATCACCAAATGTGCCATGTCTCAAGCATATCTTCCAACACTATAACTCTAATACCCACAAACAATGTTGTGCTTGCTAAATATCAAGTTCAAAATCTCCTACTTCATTAAGATCACTGTGGAGAACAAAAAGGGAGTGCGAGAAGCTGATGTTGAGGTTGAGGATGTGGAGGATTGAGAGGTCAAAGCTAGGGAAGATGATTAGTACAACAAACCAAGAAAGAGGAAGATGAATGGTCAAAGGAAAGAAAAGAACCAAGGAAAAGAAATAAATTAAGCAAAACAAGTTGTTTTGCATAAATTTGTTCATGTCAGATGCAAACCATACTACGTAAGATGGCCAGCAATGATATGATATTTATGTTAGTGCTTTCCGTCTTAAATTGACTTGATTGACTATATTAAAAAATTGTCAAAAAGTTTAACACTATATTAATCAAATTAAAAAAGTTTAGGATAAAGTTATCATCCGCATAATTAGTTCAAGATATTTTGGATAATTTTCTCAATTCTTGGCTATCTTAAATAATATCATTGGCAATTGTCCCATCACGGATCACAAATTCAAAGATGTATCAATTTGTCGATATCTTTTCAAGAGCATGAAAGCTATTTTCAATTTTTCTCAAGAGAACTAAAAGATATTGAAAGTAAAATTGCAAAATGCCAAGAGCTACAAAGCATTTGTTGTCTGCTTTTATTTAAGAATGCCTCACACAAATTTCTAACATTCAATCTTACTTTTGCTGAATACACCTCATTCGCACCCCTTTTGGGATGTTCCGCCGTCTTTCATTAAGTGAAGACCCTTTTCTTGCATCTGTTCCACAATTTCGATGGCGAGAATTCTTTCCTTAAAAAGTTGAGGACATACCTTAAATTTTTTTTTTTTTTTATCATTGAAACAATTGATTTCTATAGATATTACATTAGGAAAAGTTGAGGACATACCTTAAATTTTGAGATTGGATATTGTAAGACGTCTTTGATATGCACGTGCTTATCATTGGTAAGTCTGTTAAAATGAGTGGCAAACTTATTTTTTAACTCATTTTATGGAAGCGGATCATAATTAGGTCACTTCAAACTTAAGATATGGGTCATAATAGATCTTACAAAAAAAAAAAAAAACCATAAAATGTGAGTTTAAGTGGATTTAAAACATACTCATTTTCAATCCAAAAAAGCCATTAGCTTAAAAAGCTAAAGCCCACTTTTCTTCAATAGAGAGAGAAAGGGCACAGATCGCATTCGACAGTATCTCTTCACCATCGGCGGCGGTAGTAAGACCTTCCACCTCAGCAAATCTGACCTGGACAGGCTCGTCGAGAAGTCCATCTTCTCAGGAAAGGTCTGCCTGTCTTCGTCTACCAGGCCGGTGGGGAACAACCTGTGGAGTCAGCTCTAGGAGGCTTCAAGGGAAGTGTCTTGTCAATGCCAAGTTCAGGCCTGCGGATCCCACAACGGGTGGATCGACGTTTGCAAGCAGAAGAAGGGATCTTCATCAGTTCAATTGCGCCCGATTGTGTAGGCAGAGCTCGACCCTCGGTTCTCATTCCAGTTCAACGGAGAGTTTAAGTGTAGCCCTCGGGCTTTCCAAATCCAAGGCCACATTAGGCTTCTTCACTTGCAAGTCCAGCTTCAGGTCCAGCAATGGCACGCTCAGCGATTGAGGTCAATCTCCATTTCTCTCTACTAGGGGTAAAGGGATGTTTGTTTCGTACCTGGCAAAGGCAGGGGCGGACCGCATTTCCCTTTTTTCTTAATTTTTATTATTTTAAATTTGCTAAATCATAATTTTTTTATTATTTTAAATTTGAATGGTGTATTATTATACATAGCGAAAAAATGACATAAAGGGTCAATAACCTTTGGTCCAATGTGCAATATTATCCATAGACTTTTAATTTGTTTAATGTATTTTATAAACTATTGATGAATATTCGATTTAGTTTCTAAACTATATGAGAATATTTAAAATCATCCTTTCATTAATTCAAATTAATATAATTTACTGATATGATCTCAAATTTATTACTTTTGAACACTAGCCAAAAAAAAAGAAGAAGTTACACATAAATAATCCAAATAAGTTATTTATCTCAAATCAAGATATAATAATTCACGTCATCAAACAATGATTGACATGTTAACACCCTAATTTTTTTTTTTTCCCTTTTTTAGAGTAGATGGATAAAAACATGGACTTGTTGAATGTGGAATAATGTCTAATTTGTTGTTTGAGAAAATCAAAGAACTACATGAAATTCGAGGATCATCAATATTATTTTTCCTTATACATATGTCAAGGGTATGAAAACTCAGCCCAAGAAAAAAGGAATTGAGTATTCTGAAATGAAATTAGGCATAGATCTGTTCAAGTTACATGTTAGCTTATACGATCTCCTTGGATGGGGAAGGACTGGGGTTCATCGCTCTTGTGATGCCAACCAACCTTAACATGATGAAATAAAAGATGACATTGCAGGGATCGAAGCAACTGTAGTAACGGGCCTAACGGCCGATGCGATACCGGTGCACTGAATGCACACGAACTACTGGATCACGTTCGGGTGCCCCGTTAGGGCCATTACCTGCCACCAAAGTGCAGCAACTTGTTCCATAGAGAGAATGTTGTGAACTCTCTGAGTCGAGTTTCGGATCACTCCTTGTCGAACTTCAATTACATGCAGAGGAACATCTTCTAATCGGGCAGGCGTGGTACTTCGGCATATAGGATTCATTCAGCAGACCGACATTATCAACACCATTTCGCATCCTCAATCTGTTCTCCAGTTCATTGTGGGTATCATAGAAGGAAAGCTGGGAATGACACAGACCACTTTCCGATGGCAAGAGTGAAGGAAGATCGACATAAGCTTGGCCTTCTACATCACATTTTCCAGATAAAGCAAGCTGTTGATCTGATCATACCGCGAAAAAAGCGAAAGAAAATGTGCTGTTAGAAGCTCACATAGACCACCTGAAGTTACTTACCTCTTCAATATCTGGGGTAAACAAGTCAAACAGTTGTGTAGGGGTGTCAAAAATGCCAGAATCAAAACGAAAATTTTGAATCTTTTCAATTTGGGTAATAAATAAAGGAATTTAGGCAGTTTGACAGTTCAATTTGGACTTAGTTTCATGAAAATTCAAACCAAATTCAATTGTTAACATCCATGTGTTGGAAATGAAAGCAAATATATATCTCCATTGCCTATACATCATAATAAAATTATTGTGATAAAGAAATTTATTTTGTTTAATATTTTAATAATATGGATAAGGACAAAGTTCATGAGCTTTACTTTTTTCTTATACGACTTCAACAATTCAAATGTTTGAGTTTAAACTTGAAAAAAATAAATAAATAGAAAGAATATTTGCACATATTCGAAAATGATATAGTTTATTTTGAAAAAAATAAATTAGATAATTCAAGGACATCCATTTAATTTACAATGAGGTGCCCTTATTTTAGATATTTTGTTTTAGCCTATTTTGGTTTACTTATTATTTTACAAAATGGCTAATTTTCACTTTATTTTAATATATTTGAAAGCAATTAGTTATGGAAAAAATTAAAATATATATTTATCAAAGTGAAATAGAAACACTATATTTAAGTACGGCTTATAGAAATAATCGAGTAACCTCCATTTTAAAGCTGCATGTTTTTTTTGGTAAATATGTTATTGTTGGTTAAAGCATAACCAATATTATTCAACTTGTTTGATTTGGCGTATTAAAAATTACAGTGATCAAATAAATTCACTTAGTTTGAAAAATGTATAAATTTTAATAAAGTTATGGCTATTTATAAAGCAGTTTATAAAATCTCTTTTTCAATTGCAAAGAAAGTAACTCCTGCTACTTTGATATGACATATTTTAGCTCAAACTTACAATAAAATGTTTAAAGTAAAAGAAGATCCAATCTCGATTTATTTAAAACACATAGCATTCCGTGTTATAATAATAATTTCTATAGTGTTATTTCATACATAAATTCCATCATTGGAGGTTCAAACTTTTTTTTCTTATTTATTTTCCATGTGATTAGGAAACATATAGAATTCTTGAAAAAATTCAAATAAAGACATAAAATGTTTTCATTTTCTTAAATAAGGAATTAAAATAGATTTTATCTCAAATAAGGGCAAAATGTGTATTTATTTTTTCAAATAAAGATTTAAAGTGAATTTTATTTCAAATAAGAGTTTGAAAGTGATTAGTTAACTTCAAATAAACGCTTCGCACTTTTGTCCTTTACTTTTTTTCAAAAAAAGAAAAATCCTTATTTTCTTTTATTCTTTCCCTTTTTTTGATTTTTACTTCTTTCTTCATTGCTGGCCAATTTCAAGTGATAGTTAGCCACCAATGTTGGCCAAAGAGGACTGGGCGAGAGTCGCCCTCACTCAATCTAGTCAGCAAAGTGAACCTCGCCTCAGGTGAGGCTGCCTTTAAAAGCCATAAGTGAGGGTCGACCTCTTCCTAGCGAACGATAAGGGCTCGCAAGCCCTTGTCCAATGGTTGGTGAGGGTTACTTGAGCCTCACTAAAGGAAAAATATAATTTAAAATTAAAATTGTCTTTAGATAAAAATGTCATTGATTGACCAGTGAGAATAAACTCTTATTTGAGACTAATATAACTACTTCAAAACCTTATTTAAGATTGACATAATCATTTATTTGACACAAGATTCATTTTATATCCAAATTTTAGAAAATGATGACATTTTTTGCCTTTATTTGGAATTTTCTCTAGAATTTTAACCTATTTTTCTCACAACACCATTAATGTTAGACCTCCACAAGACATGATATGTTTCCGGAAAACTGCATATATAATTTGTAAATAAATTCAATTTTTTCTCTTACATCGCAACTCATTTTATTAGCATACCAATCATTCAAAAATATGTAAATTGATGTCCCTACACAAAGGCTCATGAAATGGATGATTCAGGTCGGGCTTAAATCGAATGATAAAGTATCTAGCCCAAATTGGCCCATTTAATTGATATTAATGCAATTCTATACAATATTTCGACCGAGAAAAAAAATTCTATACAATATCAATTCTAAACTTTAGGCCACGTCAGCATTTCAGCGGAATTAACTCTGTTTCATTTTCTTCTCATTCCTTTCCTCTTCAGAACGTCGCGCGACACCGGCCGGCGAAAAGTTGAGCGGGTCGGGCGGCAGCGGCGCCGTCGACGACCGGAAGCCGCCGGCGGCCTTCGAATCAATCCCGACCCACCGTAGTTCCGACCATCGGGAAGCTGCCCATCTCTCTCCCTCTCCGTTTCCCGGCTTCTCGAAACCCTAGAAACCCTTTCGGATCCCGGAATCCGGGGACCGATCGACCCGTCGTAGAGCCGGCCGGAAGCCGAACCGGCACCGGCACGGTCGCTTCCGATCGAACGTCGCCGGATGAATCGGGAGGGGGAGGGGCGGTTGAGCTGACGGCGATTTACCGCGGCGTCCGGCGGAGCCTCCAGTTCACCTGCAGCGTCGGTCCTCCGGCCGTAGCTCGTGCGCGGCGCCGACTCGAGTGCTGCACTCGCGCTCAATTTCTCTTCTGGTGAGTTGCTCTTTTACAAAGATCGTGAAGGCTGGGGTGTTGTTAGATTGCATGCCTTAGCTGGAATGGATGAGATGGATATGATGAGATCGATGTTGGAGTGCTCTGTATATAGTTCCGCTAACGAATGAGTAGGAGCTACCCAGATGACTATAAATCGATGTCGATTATTGGTTCAGATGCCAAAGATTCAACTTTCGTGGTTGTGGCGGTTCTGTGTCTGCATTTCCTGTGAACTGCCTGAAGCGGGGATTAGGTGAAACATCAAGTTCTGTTGCTGCATTGGGCTGCCAGGATATTAGGAAAATCGGATGATATTATGCCTGTTACGTGTTTCGAGTAGTCCGTGGCATGGGATGCGGTGATAGGAAGGATACAGAGAGTTACTTATTATACTGGCATGAGGAGTGTACCCACGAGTTTGGCTTCGTTGCAGTGCCTTGAGCTTCCCAGCATCTTTTCTTGCCCTTTTTCTTTGGTTCAAGCGAGACTTTGACTACTTTTGTCATCCAAAGAACTATGTATTGGAGATGGAGAGTTGAAATCTCTGCATGGGACATTCATTTTGTATAACTTCCTTAGTCTAGGTTATTCTGGGGGTGTCAAAATTCCAAAAAAAAAAAAAATCTTCATCCGTTGATCTTTCACTGTTTTTCTTCAATACTGTTTTCCCCTTCTTTGGCATAAGCTTTGATACAGTTAGATGTATGACTATGAACCTATCCTAGTTCAGCACTATTTAGCATTTTTTACCTTGGCATTTTAGAATCATCTTTGGGGGCAAAAGGAAAGAGATAACCTGACTTTTACCTTGTTAATGTGGAAATGCTGAGGTCTTTCCAACCCAAGGTTTAATTCTGTGGAAGAAACAATCCATTTCAAGTCGATCGTCAGACTCATATCAATCTACTTAGCCAAAATCTTGGTTGCTTGAAAACCCATATCCTAGGTATTGACAGGGAAGTCACGTAGTAGCTACCTATGTATATGTGACCATTGGTTTGCTTAAAAACCTTGAAAACTCCTAGATTTAAGGGTTCAGGTGCGCGTGCAGGAGTGATTGTTTATTGCCCACAATGCTTTTTTGAGACCATGTTCATTGGGTATTTGTTAGGCATGTAGTTTATTTAATGATTTCTGAAAATCTTTGGAAACTTTAACTGTTGAGAATTGTGAATCCCACCAGGTCTTTCTTGATCCTTTGTTTTTCCTTGATTTCATTGTTTTGTTACTTGTCTCAAGAAGAAGCTTCTCTTTTCCTTTCTCACATAATTGGAAAAGTGAAAGTTAGTTAATAAGCAAAAGGTTAATGGTTCCTGTCAAAAGATTTTGGTTGCCATAAATATAAATAATTGCACTTTGATGCATAGCGCGGGAAATAGACAAGGACGGATTTTATTGTGTGGTGGCACTTGCCTGGACTGAGCTCTCCAAAAATTACCATGATATATGGTTTTATTTATATGTGGTTCTTGAGTTTTGTCATGTTGCCCACTTGTGGCCCATTCTTTTTCTTTAAGCAGGACTTCTAGTGGGCTGTTATATTCATTTGAAAATGTAAACTTAGACATTTAGCCCACTTGTCCCACCCACATCCTGAAGGAAAACTGTAGAATTTAAGTCAAAATGCAAATATAGGGAAATTTTGAGTCTGAAAGAAAGCTGCCAAACTCTAGCACTTGACAGATTTTTTTTAAATTTGAGTAATGCTTGGATACCAAAGGTATTTTGCTACGTGATGTGCACTCCCTAAACGATTACTTAAGTTAGACCCATTTAAACATCTAAATGGAATCTGTCGCGCAACTTTGTAAACCTATTTGAGAGACGGATTTTAGTGTGTCTAACATTATTCGTCATGTTTTTACCTAAAAAATTGCAAAACTGTTGCAATGATGAGAGTTAAGATGAAGTCTTGGTTGAAGATAAATTCCGGTTCTTGCCTATTTAAGAAGTTCAAGCAAAAGAAAATCAGGGATAAAGGTGCAAAGCACCACTTAAATTTTATACTCTTAAGATATTTTGTTGACTCTCATCTTTGGTTTCAATGATTTTTATAACAAAATGGACTACTTACATGATTATACCTTTTGGTTTATTGAAAATACCTGTTCGAATGTTCTGTATGCTTCGTAAGGGAGGAAATATTTGATTGATTGAACAGAGGAGTTTAAACAAAATCTTTTCTCTCTTTTTATCTGCCTATAATTAATGATTGTGACATACGAACTCATAATTTACGTAGAAATCTAATCCAAGAAGGCCTTCATCCAAAATCAATTAATAAAATGATTATATCATTAATATCTTTAAAGATGGCTATTCATGCTCTTGTTGAAAGAAAGTGTAATTTGGACACACAAAAAAATCCTGTTCTTTTTCAAATGTTAATGTGGTTATAAACTTAATAAGTGTCTTTTTATATCCCTTAAGTTTTGTCCCCAGTGATACATTGCTCTAGATCCATCCCCGGAAAGAGAGCTACAGGTAATTTAAACCACATCTTTTAAAATTGGAAAATGCACATGTTTTTGGGGAAAAGAATGAAATGCTTGAACTCGCATTTAATCTAACAATAGTGAGTGTTGGTATAGAGTCATGGAAGATCAGACTATAAAGGTGCTTATCCAAGCAAAAGTCAAATGCATATGTATTTAAACTTGGAACAGAGAGTATAGGTGTTGTGGCATGAGTGACCAGGATATATGTGATTATATTAGCAAACTAAAAACGTAAATATGTAGTTAAGTTATGATAAGTGAAAGCATGCACTTTGACATTATTGGTGGGCATGTAACCAAGCTTGATTTAAGCAAATTTAGTGATTCTAGTGTGTGAATGTGTCAGGCGATGAAGAATAAATCATGTGAGCATCTAAATAAAGCTTAAATAAAGTGCTTATAGGGTTTTCTAGTGATGGTGGCCCTATTATTATGGAGGATAACAGACTTGTGAGCTTGAACTTTAATCAAATATTGAGGTGCAAGCCATCGACTTATTCCCTACTTGAATTACTGAGTCATTGATATTTTAATGTTATCATAATTTAGTCTTCTGGATCTAGTCTCCCATGATCAATCAGGCTAATGTTTCTCTAGTTGATTGACCTTCAGAATGTTAACACTGTTTTCTGCACAGGTGACCTTGCCTTTGCCTTTGAGCTTGTATGCAAATGTCTCTCCAATATGTTTGAGATGGAAGAAGTTCATCTAAATAGTGAGCCTCTCTTTGATGATGGCAATGAATATAAGTTTGAGGAAGATGCAAATGCTATGGATAGCGGAGGTGAAGTTAGCGATGCACAACCACTGAAAGGACATGCACCACCTACTGTGGGGTTGGAGTTTGATTCTTTTGATCAAGCTTATGATTTCTATAATATGTATGGAAAGGAACAGGGTTTCGGAATCAGAGTAAGCAATTCTTGGTTTAGATCAAAGAGGAAAGAGCGTTATAGAGCAAAACTAAGCTGCAGTAGTGCAGGCTTCAAGAAAAAAAGTGAAGCCAACAACCCTAGGCCTGAAACAAGGACTGGATGTCCTGCAATGATAGTGATTAGGCTTGTGGACTCTAATAGGTGGAGAATAGTTGAAGTCCAGCTTGAGCACAACCATAGGGTTAGTCCAGAAATCAAGCGCTTCTACAAGTCACATAAAAAGATGATTATTGCTGCCAAAAAGACACAACCACCGTCAAAGCCTGTGATGCACATGCATGTCATAAAGTTGTATCAGGCAGCTGCAATCAATTCTGGAAGTAATGGCCACTTGAGTATCAGTAGGGGCGATGGAATCAATTCCATTGATCATGCCAAATATTTGGAGCTTAAAGAGGGAGATGCCCATGCATTATATAACTATTTTTGTCGCATGAAGCTGACCAATCCGAATTTCTTTTATTTGATGGATGTTGATGATGATGGGCGTTTGAGAAATGTGTTTTGGGCTGATGCCAGGTCTAGGGCTGACTATGCTTACTTTTCAGACACGGTTGCTGTTGATTCCATGTGCTTGGCAAACAAATTTGAGATTCCCTTGATATCCTTCATTGGCATCAATCATCATGGACAGTCGGTTTTGTTGGGTTGTGGTTTCATTGGACATGAATCAGTTGAGCACTTTGTTTGGATATTTCGGGCATGGTTGAAGTGCATGTTGGATCACCCTCCACAAGTTATATTTACAGACCAGTCCAAAGCCTTCCAAACTGCAATTTCTGAGGTATTCCCAAAAGCTCATCATTGCTTTTGTGCATGGTATATTATGCAGAGACTCCATGAAAAACTGGGAGGATTGAAGGGATATGAAGTAATAAAAGACAACTGAAGAGGTCGGTCTTTAATTCTTTGAAATTGGCTGAATTTGAAACTTCTTGGGCTGATATGATCCATAGACATGGACTCCAGGACAATAAATGGCTCCAGTCACTATACGAGGATAGGCAAATGTGGGTTCCTGTTTACTTGAAGGATACATTCTTCGCAGGGATGATTCTTATTCAAGAAAGTGAAAGCAAGAGTGCCTTTTTTGATGGCTATGTACATAAACATACGTCTTTCAAAGAATTTGTTGACAAATATGATCTAGTTTTGCATAGGAAGCACTTGAAAGAAGCCATGGCAGAGTTGGAGTCCAGAAATTTGAACTGTGAGCTGAAAACAAGATGCAACTTTGAGGTGCAGCTCGCCAGGGTGTATACAAAAGAAATTTTCAAGAGATTCCAGTCTGAGGTCGAGGGGATGTACTCTTGCTTCAACACAAGGCAGATAAATGTCAGTGGCACAATCATAACATACATAGTGAAAGAACGAGTGGTAACTGGAAAAGAAAAGGAGGTTAGAAATTACGAGGTCTTGTATGAGACATCTCAAGTGGATATTCGATGCATATGCAGCTTGTTCAATTACAAAGGTTATCTTTGTCGCCACGCATTGAATGTTCTCAACTATAATGGTGTGGAGGAAATTCCGAGGCAATATATTCTTTCACGTTGGAGCAAGGATTGCAAGAGACAACCACTTGAGATACCTAGTGGTTCCAATGATGTTGATGTGCATAACCCAGCTTGGTGGGATAACAATCTGTATAGACGTGCCATTCCAATTGTGGAGCAAGGTGCTCAATCCAAAGACCACTATAAGATTACTTTGCACGAGTTGGAGGAGTTGTTGAATAAACTTGATCTTGTTGAGGACAACTTAAGTGCACCAGAAAATGTTTGAGTTTCCTCCTCAATGTGTTAGTCAGAAATAGAAGAAGAGAAAAAATTAGATAAGTCGTAACCTTGCTGACCTTCTATGTGTTCTGATCTACTTCCAGCATCTCCTCCATGATCAATGCACGTACAAATGAACTATGGGGCTTAGACAAGAGGGTAAGTAAATCTTTTCCTGCATTTGTTGATTTTGGTTTGTAATTGCTACTGAATAATTTCTTTGGGATAGTGTTTGAATGCCTGTAGCTGAGTTGCCTATAGTAGAAGTAGACCTGTAAATACACACAAGATGATGCTTCTCATTCTTCTTGACATCGAACAAATTCGAAGCATTTTTGAGCAAGCTCAGGTTGTGATTTGATTTTTTTCCACAGTTTATAGTTTCATTTCTTGATTATGGAGGAGTCACAACCATGGATCCTTCAATAACTTCATTCTGATGTTTCCTTTTGAAAATTGAAATGAACATCATCTCTTTTTTTTTTTTTTTTTTTTTTTCTTTTTTGGGTTCTTTTTGTGCATCTTCTTGGCATTGAAGAAGATATGAATATATGAACATAGCAACTTTTTCGATCTTCAACAACTTCATTGTGATGTTTCCATTTGAAAATCAAATTGGAGTGAACATCATCTTCTTTTTTTATTTATTTCTTTTTTGTTCTTGTGCACCTTCTTGACATTGAAGAAGATATGAATACATGAAAACATAGCAACTTTTTCGTTTTTTCAAGCAAATTGTTTTTCTTATGAGGTCAGTGGGTATCCCATGAATCTGGTGTTTACTTACTTAAAGTGATTTTCTTTTTAATTTAATGAAAGGAGCCTTTGTGGCTCTATTGGTAGCAATTGTCTTGGAAAGGAGACTTGTTCATAGTGTTAATTTAGACAAATTTACTGGTGAAACTTATACAGATTATCAGCGGTGAAGGAGTGGCTAATGAGCAATTGAGAACTGAACAAGATAAGTTGACTTCAGTTCTTGTAGTTGCTGAGACATTGAAACAGGCCCCCACATGAATAATTTGAAGGTTCTGTATGCTCTGCCTTTCAAGTGGTATCCCAACAAATCTTACCAAGGAAGGATGCTGAAGAGGCTGATCGATGGTGCTGCCAGCACTTCAGCTAGTAGTCATGAAGTGGAATTGGATATTATAGAATATTTTATTTTATTGGTCTCTGAGGAGCAAGAGTTTACAAGACCATTTCTCAGTATGCCGAGGGAAGTCAATGAAATTGCAAAGGTCAATTGAGCAGCGGCTTTTCACCAGTTATGTGCCAGTGAAGAACTATATGTTTACGTGAAGTGATGAATGTCAAGATCTCCAATCTGGTTAGATAAAAGCTACGTAGCCCAATAACTGAGTGAATCTAGGCAACCAACAACTGTCTTTAAGGTATCAGTTTCTTGTTTATTCATGACTTAGATATATAATTGCTGTAACCTGGTTATGATTCTTCATGGGAGTTTTTGGTTTGACACTTTTTGTTTATGACAGTCTGAGAAGAAGGCTGAGATGGATAGGTTTGCGCAACAAAAGAAATAATCATCTGAACAAATTGTGGAAATATCAGCTGGAGTGGATTTACAGGGGAGGAAATTATACAGCTCACTTCTGAGAAAGAAGGCTCCTCAATATCATCTTCATGGTGCTGAGGCACAACTGAAGACTTGTGAACTTGACGAGTTGAAGGTATCTGTTTCTTCTGCTTCTGTCACTTAACTGATTAATTCTAAGTCAAGTTCTTGTGCTTGCTGTATATGTGCTTCTGAATGTTGCATTTCGTATGCTAGGGAGTAAAACAGTCGGCCTTGTCTTGATTTCCCTTACTGAGACTAGAGATCTTGGATTTGGTTTAGATACTCTCAACATCTCTTTTCAAAAAGGAAAGGAGTATCTATTGCCGAGCTTTTATCTATAAAAACATAAGGGAAAATATTTTTTGAAAGACCGGGGTGCAGATAAATGGACTGGATTCATTTATTTTTTTCCTGCCGTTTGTGTATATCCTAATTGTCGTCTTTCAAACCAAAATATGTTCAATGGAACAGATGCTGCTTTGTGGCAAGGAAGGCTGGGACCTTTGTAACAGAGAACGACAGAGACGGGGATGGAGACAATTTCGATCCGAACAGTGATCATGAATCCATGCTAGGTGAAGGAGAAGAGGGAGGAGGAGGATGGAAACATTCACATGGTCATGCATATGCAGTAGTATCCATTTGGGTTATCCTGCATATCTTTTGGTGCTCAAGAAATTTCAAAATCTGGTTTCGCCTGAGTTGGTTCTTCCTCTTTGCAGCAATGAATCCGCAGCGCAATCATCAAAGAAGAAATGTGTCGCCCCTCCACTGTCCGTTTTGACGACGGGGATGGAGACAATTTCGAGTGATTTTGAATCCATGCCATTCAACAGCTCTAGGGCAGTCTTAAAGTCATCATGGTTACCATGGTTCCACAGCGTCATCGCTCACAATCCGTTCAATGGTGCGAGCCGTTTGAGCTGCAAGACACGAGTTCGCTGTATTTACCCGGCACACGAGAAACTAAACGAGCAGGAACGTTTTTCCTCATTTTAACTGAAAAGTATTTTGTAATCGCGATTGCATGGAGACATTTGGGAATGAAACTGAAATGACATAAACATGATAACCCGAACAAATCGTCAGCCCTAGTTGAATACGTCTTTTCTTAACCCTTCAATGTATCGCCTTCGAAGTCATCACTCCATGTTTTAAAACGGACGACTTTCTCTAAATGATGGCATAAATGACATTATGGTACCAGGTATGACGATGAATGGTAAAGATATGTGATGAAATCAACACGGACGAAGGCATACAAAACCAAGACTTGGTCATCCTTGCCTTCTCCTCTCTTAGATTGGCCATGAAGGATGAATCATAAGCATGTCGAATGAGGACGAGAGAGGGTCATAGTATTAGTCTATTTATGGTGGGTCGACCCTTCCATCACAAGTCACCATCGAAACATTGGCTTATAGTTACGTTAATGATTCAATCAAATTTTATAGTATTAATATCACAAAAAATCTCAAATTGATATATTTATGGTAAATTTATTATAAATTAATTTTTATTAAAAAATGCTAAATTGGTATATTTGAATCAAATTTATATAAAATTAAAAAATTTCAAACTTGTACATTTATGACAAATTTAATTTCTATTTGTTTCGGTTGAATTAGATTAATATTACGAAAAATCATAAACTAACACATGTGACAAATAAAGGGTAAAACATGAAACCGGTATACTTATCAACTACCATTTGTTATCCAGCTAAGCAATTTGAATGTAAAATTTAACATAAACTTATAAAGGATAAATTTGTCACAGGTATACTAACTTGGGATTCAATTTGAGGTAAATTTGTTATAAATGTGCCAATTTAAGATTTTTTGTGGTAATCTGCCCAATTTTATAACCATATCGAGATGTGTTAGAACCAAAATTGCCACGTAATTGTCCTTGTGTTATCAATCACTGTCCCGTATGTTATTTTCTCTGGACCATCTTGTTTTTCCCAAACTTAAATATTATACTGCTAACGTTGGTCCCCCTTTATAATAATTTCCAACAACATATTCCGCAGCCTTTGAACTATTAGGTGCGACCGACCGAAAAAAAATTATTAGGTGCGGATTTGTCAACATCTCAAAACGGCAATTTGATACGGCTTACCGCCTAATCGTTCATTTTATATGGCTGTTGACCTTACTCGTCGTTCCGCAGGTGTCCTTTTCTTGTCACTAGAAACGCCTCCTTCATTCCCTTTTTCAAAACTTATGATGATAGTCTTAAAATCCAACGCCGTATATATAAATTGTGAATGATGTGGATAGGTCAGCAACTTTATTTTATTTTATTTTATTCGGTCGAAGGTCAGCAACTCAATTGAGAATACTCTTATTTTCATTGAATATTTTTCTGTTGAGTAAACCAACCAACATCCTCTTTTTTTAGCCTTTATAAATAAACTCTTGACTCTTTTTTTCAAGTCCAAACTAGTTAAAATTATCAAACGAGCTTAATCTTGATTAAATGTTGCACAATGAGATTATCAAGCAAGTCATGAATGATTTTTCGATAACTCAAGGGCACATATGCATGGTCTCAACTATCTAATGCTTATGAAATGTTTCGATAGCGTGCGAATTGACTACATTTAGGCCTTTTGTTTATGTGCAATCAATGGAATTTGAGCAAGTAACTTTTGATTCTGGAGTTGAAAGAAGTTCGGTAATTGGGGACTCATCATGATCAGTGCAGCTATTTGGAAAGAAAATTACATATATAGCTCACTAACCATAATTTGCAAGTAATCGCTTTGAAATGGGAATTCGTTTAGGCTGATAGTGCAATACAAGCATAAGCCCCCTCATATTTATTGTATTTGGTAAGGCTTTTGGAGAAAGTCCGACATGCAATAAAAGTGATTTTTTTAAATGTAAATAGCTAGTAAAGTGTAATGTAGAAGTGCATTGAAAAGCACTTTTGGCGTAAATTTTATTTAGAAAAAAAAAAAAACTACACCTATAAATGACTTTTGTTATATAAAACAAAAACCTCAAACCTTTGTTGATAGGCTTAGGCTGCCGGCTAGGCTTGCCTGACGTCACCTATTGCCATATTTGACCTTGTCGGAGACTCACATGATGAGGGCATTTTTCAAATTCCGACAACTTGCCAAAGGAAAATTGGAAGAAAAACATTATACATTAGCATTTTAAAAATACTAAACCTCAATGTTTCCACGGACCTACCTCAGGCTAAGGGAGAACTTTAGAGGACTTTGAAAATGCAAAAGGCATTTTTCCAAAGCTCTCCGAAACAAAATTTGCCAGGGGGCTTGACTTATGCCCGATGTCCTTTAGATGCCCAGATGCCCCTGGGAAAGTGGTTGTCAAAAACGACCATTTAACCTATAAAAAAAGAACGCACAAACAAAAAAAAACAAAAATAATAATAAAAGGATAAAATATAAAAAGCAAAGAAACTTTGCCGGCGTATATTCCACTTGCAGAAACTAGCAAGGTCCCCCACGAGGAGCGTTCAAGGTCATTTTGATCACATGCTTGTACACGGTTGTACAGGCAATGCAGTGGCAAGTGGACTTCTTCTGCTTAAATCTATCGAAATTACTTGTCTGTCTCCCCCCCATGCATGAATTGAATTGCTATTGGCCCAGAGCAGCCTCTGAAAGTTAGTTGGCCACCTTGCCATCCGAACGTCAAGGATGGAAAAAGGACGCCGCCTTTCGATGCAAAACTCGCATGTGTGATGAAAATCCTAAAATTTATTATGAATATATAATTAACTTTTAAAATTTTCAAAAGTATAATTAAACCCTAAAGATTATGATAGAAGTGTAGTCGAGTCATTAAACTTATTACAAAAATATAATTTTTTTTTTTTTTATAATCCTGAAACCACCGTACAGCTGGCAACCAATAGCGCAAACCAGCAGGAGCACTAGCAGCGCAAACCAGTAGGAGCACTAGCGTGGGGGCTCACCTCCCACGGCACTTCACTTAAGTCGCGCAAAGGGCACTAGCGTGGGGGCTCACCTCCCACGGCACTTCACTTAAGTCGCGCAATGAGGGCACTATCCCACGGCACTTCACTTAAGTCGCGCAATGAGGGCACGGAGGTTTGAACCCCTCCCCCTCCCGGATGGGGGGGGGGGGGGGGGGGGGGGAGTAAGGCGCAAACCAGCGCGTCCACTGCGGGGTGGGTCATTACAAAAATGTAATTGAGCGGGGTGGGTTATTACAAAAATGTAATTGAGTTCTAAAATTTTCAAAAAAATGCATTCTACATAATGACTTAATTGGACTAATTTGACAAATTTTATTACTCGATTGCAGTTTCATAACAAGTTTTAAGATTTAATTGTACTTTTTGAAAGTTTTAGAACTCCATTACATTTTCATGACAAATTTTAAGACTTTTAGTACACTTATCCCTTTTAATTTTATTCCACCATGCATGTGTACTTTGTCTTTTGCTCATTGAGTTTGAGACATGAAATGGATCTGATCCAGTGTTATTGTGGAAAGGTTTGGGAGAATTGCAGCAATGATGATTACAGAATTATTTTATCTCAAGAGAGTGACATGGAACTTCTAAAACCCTAGGGATGAAATGAATCTTCAAGATCACGATTGATTGATTATTATCGTGACCAACTTCTCCAAGACTAGACGCAGCTCTCTCTCTCTGCTATAGGCAAAATCAACCGTTCTTTCCAGACAATGCAAAGTCGGCCTTATCCCCGTCTCCCGTCCACTTCTCGTCGTCAGATTCGAATAACGACGCCAGTGACTGGAACGCCGAGACCGAATCATCTCGGATGCGCAGGCTGTTGTCCAGATCCTTCCCTGCTTCCTCCGGCGGCACGAGTTGCTGGTTCGAATAGGGCGGGCACTTGCTGTCTCGCTCCCCATCATGGGAATAGCCGTTTTGGTCCGGACCGAGCTTGTAGAAATCCGAGTCGAGGAACTGGCTAATGTCGTCCACGTTGAAATCGAGCATGAAGTCCGGCGATTCCTCCCCGAGTTGAATGATAACGACCCGTCGCTCATATCCGAGTCTGAAAGCATTTGCTTCAGCAAGTAATTGCCATCTGGGAATGATCGCATTTCCCCTTTAGCAGCATTCTGTTGAGCAACTTGTGGCTCTGGATTGGCAACTCCACGAATGTTGCTTTCCGGCACAATCTGCTGTTCCAGCTCTTGCTGCGACGTCGAGGGAGGTTGGACCGTCGGCTCTCTGTGCAAATGGTGGAATTGGATCGTCCTCAATGCTTCGGGCTTCTTGGCCAAGTTGGTGTTCCAATAGTTCTTTATCTCATTGTCCGTACGCCCCGGAAGCCTTCCAGCAATCAACGACCACCTACGTGATCATGGGTTCGGTTCATTTTTTATTTGTGTCCAGCTAGGGTTCGCTAGAATTATTAGTAGAAATAGAAATAAATAAAAAAAAGGACATGATGATCTGTACCTGTTGCCCAAAAGCCTGTGAAGCCGGATGATTAGTTCTTCTTCGTCGGGCGAGATGTTCCCTCTCTTGATGTCGGGCCTGAGGTAATTCATCCAACGCAGCCTGCAGCTCTTGCCGCATCTTCTTAGACCTTCACGAGAACCATCGAAAGTTAAAACCGAAGCACGACGACTCTCCTGATTTTAACTCTCGTCTAATTTGTTCTGAAATATGGCACTTAGCAGATACTATTGGAGGATAGATAACTGGAAAGCCCAAGAGAAATCTAAGAAGAAGATGACAAATGCAATCTGCTGTTACAGAGAAAGGAAAGCGGGGCAACAGTGCTGCCTGCGATTACGATAGGAGGCAACGAAAGACAAAAGGAGTACAAAAGTGATTGATCATAAAGAAGCTTAAAGCAGAAATAGGCCAAAAAACCAAGTCTTGACTGCGCGTTCCAGAACGAACAGTCCCGGCCATGATTCTGCTCTTTGAATTATTGCGGTACAGAAACTCCCATCATCAAAGGTTAACAGCACTCGAGAAAGTCGAGGCCAGGTAAGGCTGTGGGCCGTCATTCACGAGAGCCCGTTCGAGCCATACTATTTCACACGACCAATGCAAGCGAAACGTTTTCATCGCTCAGGCCGAACCGGGACTTCGAATGCGTCGACGTCATTCGTTAGGGCAATCGCCTAGGATAGTAATTCCGATTGTTCGGAGCAACTGCCGCAACAACCACACATGCTAACATCGAATACCGATCCGCATGGCGGCACGCGAGCCCTAAGCTCTGCGCATACCAGTGATGTTCTATGGAGAGGAGAACCCCACACCGAACTGCAGCATACAAAACCCAGAAGCGAACTGGGCGGGCGCGCGCGCGGGGCTTCCCGTGCACGAGGAAAGCTTACCGGTTTCCCTGGAGAGCCGGCTCCATTTGCCCTCGCCGTGGAGCTTGACGTAGTCCATCAGGATCTGGTCCTCCGCGGCCGTCCACGCTCCTTTGTTGAGCCCGTCCTTGTCGCACCTTGGGCTCCTCCCCATGTTCAAAGCTCGCTCTCTCCCTCTCTCCCCCTTGAATTCTTGCATGTACCCGGAGGAGAGAAGGGAGGAGAGAAGAGGGAGAGTGAGAGAGGAGAGGAGGGGTCGAGGGGTCAGGAGTGACGATGGCCCTTGGCGACTGCTGGCACTCGACGAATTTAAAGGGACAGAGCGAGAGAGAGAGAGAGAGTTTAAAAGGCGCCACGCACACAACGTGCCCGATTTCGATCCCGCGCCTGTGATCATGTGACCAAGCCTTATGCCCTCGTCCCTCCCGGCCCCATGATTCTCTCTCCCAAACGTGCTCTTTTTCGCGTCTCTCTCTCTCTCTCTCTCTCTCTCTCTCTCTCTCTCTCTCTCTCCTGTTTCTCGTCCTCTTTCGTTTTGTTTACTTCTTTCGGCACAGCCTCTTGCCTTCCCGTTCCTCTCCTCCTCTCTCTTCTCTCTCTTTTTGTAAGATTCGACACGTTCCGAAATATTTGTAGCAAGAACCACTCCCCCCGTGGGGGGCCTAATACACATACTGAACTGAATCCGGGATCGTCTCGGGTGGTTCGGGCCCGGGGGGAGGTCCCGAGGGGACCTGACATCTCTCGATGGTCCAGGGTCGGGTCTCATTCACGCACCAGGCTTCTTTGGAAAGATTGCACGTGTTCGACTCGTTGAGGTACCAGGTGCGAATGCGGACCACTCGTTTGAATTTTGTCTCGGTGTTTTGTCCTATCAAATGAGGTTAGTGAAACGTTTCGCGGGATGAAGATTAATCTGCGCGGTCCGATGAGGGGTTTCGGGACATATGAAAACACAAAACGTCGTAAGATCTTGCTAGCTAGGCGCATAGACTGAGGAATTCATTATTATTATTAATATTATTATTATTGGACCACGTTGAGTGGATTTTGACCGTGAGAAAGGTATTTTGACAATCCACATTATTTTAATGCGACGGCTCCATGATTGAAATTGCCCAAAAGTCTTGACCTTGCGCCGCGGGGGGGGGGGGGGGGGGCCTTCAGCTCGTGGAATTAGACCACGCGAGATCATCACGAAGAACATACACAATCGATCATTGTCTTGCGATGATTGATAGGATTGAAGAAATAGTGTAGTGTCATGCGTAGGTCAGTTGAACGCAAAATGGCTCGATCCGAGATTATCTAGACAGGCGAAACTCAACTCAATAAATTGCTCATCAATCATGTTTGAGTGATTGGAATGAATCCTGATCAACTGACTACATCTTAGGATTGAGGCATAGCATTAGTGTCGAATCGTGTTGGAAACTCTCACTTCTTCAACATGAGGGGAAGCGATGCTCTATAATCTATCGACTTCCAACTTTGTTTATGACTCTTGCTCTAAAATTAGATAATGAAAAAAAAAAAAAAAAGAAAGATATTATTTGAAGTTTTACAAAATGAGAAAATTATATGAAATTTCAATATGTCGGCAATTAAATGTTTATGGAAGGCTACGAGTGCCTGGAATTAAATAAAAATTAGTGCATAATTTCCCAAAAGAAAAACTAGAAAATTTTATTATTACCCTGAAAGGGGCCCCTCGTGTACGCGGTTTCCATATATTGTCGAGGCTGCATATAGCACGTCCAATTATTGCCCTTTTTTGCACATGTGTACTTCCTTTTCACCCCCTCGTCACGAGTAAAATGGGGCACCACCCTTTGGAATTAACCCTAGCTAAAAAACCTCATTTTCCACACAAGCATGCCAAGAATTTTGTGATTGAAGAGATGGGATTTGGTTGCCAATTGGTAATTGATTTGGATGCACCTTCTTCACTTATTAAAAAACATAAAAAGTGCGGAACACTCGGGGCAGGGAAATCTCATTATCCGGCATTGAAATTCCAAAGATGGACGTGAGAAAATATGGTCTGTCGAAGCATCTCGCACCACCTCTTTGCGAGTTTTATATGTTCTTATGGAAAGCTTTCGGATCGGGACAATTCGATGTGGTGTTGGAGTCGAGTTCATGTGTGGCGGCCCCATTACTCCAATTTACACACGAACGGCAATGTTAACGCATTCCACATCGCTTGCTTATGGAATTTATATCTTCTGCCTGATCCGACTTATACGTGAAAGAGATCGTCAAAGTATTTCGCATGGCTTGTTTTGGAACCCCAGTGGCTCGAGGTTCATTGGAGCATGTTGTCCATTATTTAAATCTTTGCCCACGCTGCCCCATGGAATGGGAGGATCTCTCCTATTTTTAAAGTGATATTTTCATGTGGGGGGGGGGGGGGAAATCTGTGCTCTGTTCCCTCGTTGTAAAAACCAGGAAGACACTATTTTATTTTCTTGGACCAACCAAAATCATGCATAAGTAATAAAATCCATGTAAAATAGGGTTCTTATAAAATTATCATATCTGTACAGAAGTCGCCTACCATTCCTTCTGGATCTTTCCTTCCACACTTAAACTTCAATACTTCGCTAGAAGCTATGGAAAGTTCGCTAGCCACCCAGAAAAATACGATATAAGCCAAAGAGTCACTTCCGCCTCCCAGGAGAATTTTGAAAGTTTGTTATTCCAAATGCCAAAAGCCCCGACGGCGCGCTCCACCCGACAGCACGGACGTCGCATCGAGCAATAAGTACGCCTTTGAGAAGAAGCGCCGGAGGAGGAAGAAGAAGAAGGGAAGAAAGCGAAGAGCTCTAGGACAAACGTTCTCTGCTGTCGGAAAGGAACGTTGATGAAACGCCTATCTCCCCTAGGGCTCTGACCCTGAGCTGAAGGAAAGAAGTTGGAGTCGAGATTTCTTGCCGGCCCGTCTCACGTACACCTAATTCACCTAATACGGCCATTCGGTTCACGCTAGATTTGCGCCATTGGGAGACAATATGGTCCCCCGTAGACACCGTTAATGCATTCCTCAAAAGCTACACACAAAATTTCTACACGCGTGTCGTGGTCACAACTGGGGAGGAGAATTCCTAGACATCAAAATTGATGTTGAATTTTAGAAACGGTGGAGCCAATAATTAGGGCCTGAGGGTTTCGTGATGGCCGCGTTCACGTGGGTCGCAAATTCTCTTTCTCTGTCTTGACAAGACAGAGTCTGTCAAATTCCTATTAGGCTGCCGAACATATGTATGGGGTTTCTCCCTTGATGTTACGCATGCAATTATGCAAATCCTTACTTTACTTAAGACCCCTTGCACATTAGTCGTTAAAGACAAGACAGCCTCAATAATAAAGACATCCCAGGTTCACGTATCAGTGAACGCATTTATCATAAACATCGTTAAAACAAGGGTTAGTACGGATCAAGATAAGATCGGAACCAATCCTTATCCAAGTTCCTACAATTGTCGGTAAGGGTATCCAAGTTCCTACAATTGTCGGTAAGGGTGTGCAAAACGGACCGTCCAAGCCGAAAATCTCTTGGACCAGCCAGTTTGGTCTAGTTCTCGAGATGGTTGGTCCGACTCCCGATTCATAAAAGTAGAACTGGATTAGATCAAACCAACTTAATATACTTTTAAATTTATTATTTTTTCAAAAAAAATAGTAAAATATGAACTAAACATATTTCGGTCCCATTTGACGTAGTGGGAAAAAAGGTAATGAAAAAAAAACAATAGGAAAAAAAAGTGATCAATTTATTGGACCAAAACCGAACCGAATTAGACCATCGGTCTAGTTCCAGATCCTAAGACCAACTGGTCTAGTTCTCAACTCCAAATTTTGAAGTCGATTCAATTCTCAATTCCACTTTGAAATTAGACCGGTTAATTATCGATTCGGCTCATGGTTGTAATTTGGAATCAGTACTACACAGTTCCAACGTAAGAACCACATCGAACCGAACCAGATGAGGAGCCGAAGAAAACGTACTTTTCATGAACGGTGACCTACTATTAGATTGTAATCCAGGCCATGGCATGTGGATCTTGCAAAAAAAAAAAAAAAAAAAAAAAAAAAAAAAGAGTGTTCGCAGGTTCTTGTAGCTCTGTGTGTTTCATGGGGTGACTGCCACATCGGTCGCGCATTCTTTCTCACCCATCTCAGTCAAATCGCGCGTGATGCAAGATTGGATTCCCGTTTCCCAAGGCAATTGAAGTAACCCAAAATAGATGCCAACTGTTCGATTTCTTTCCACACCTTCTTTTTTGTTTTTATTGCAATCTCGGGTTGTCTTTCAAAATGTCAACTTCCACTATTAAAATTGATAATTTTCTCTGTATAAGCCATTTTCTTACCTTACCTTACCTTACGTGCATGATAGAATGTTTCGTGACCTCTGCAAGGGAATTGGAGATTTACGTTTTGTTCATTTTGCAAAAAATGTAATATTTTTGAAAAAAAAAATCTAAGAATTCATTTTTTTGGAAAAAAATCATATTTTCTAATGTTCAATTAAAATTTGAAAATGAACTAGAAAATATTTTTTGCAGTTCAGTAAGAAAAATCTATTCCTGCATGCACTCATCTTCAATAATTTCTTTATTATTTTATTTTTAAAATCAATTTTTAAATTTTTAATTCTTTTTTCTTTTCTTTCTTTTTTTTTCCCCTTTTTCTTTGGCCTTGGTTGGTCACCCACTATGGCGACGGCCAACAATCGGCCATTGACAAGCTCTAGCCTCACCCCAAGCTGACAAGGCTTGAGCTCACCATTCCGACAAGATAGAGCCTCATTGGATTGGGCAAAATCTGAGCTCGACTTTGCCAAATCAAGCAAGGTGGAGCCTCATCGGCCTATGACCAATCGTTAGCCACCACTATAGTCAACAACCAACTAAGGAAGAAGAGAAGGAAGAAAAAGAAAAACTCGATTTAAAAAATAAAATAAAAAAGAAAACATAAAAATAAATGGAAAACATATTTGGTGAAAGAAAGTGGGTAGAAGAAGTTATGGAAAATGTTTCCCAAATTTTGAAGAATTGAAAAGTGGAAAACATTTTTTCCACTTTTAAATATATTTTTTCAAAAGCAGAAAATGTTTTTAGCTAGTTCATTTTCCGTAAAATGAATATCAGAATATTGAAAAATTATTTTTTTGAAAATTATTCTTCAATGGAATTTTCAAATTGTTATAGTTTGTCAAACTTAAACTGATAATTTTTGCTAATGTCGCGTGAAGGGCTAATGGAGAAAGAGGATCTTTATGGTATATTCCGCAGTTTTTTCTTGGCTTTGGTAAGGGAAAGTAACTGCTAAAAGATTCCTAAGCTCGAGCAATCAGGATAAAATTTGGGATATGATATGATTTATCCTATCCTACGTTTGATGCTCGCTCAGGATAGGATAAAGTCGGATATAAGGGGAATATAAACATGATAAAATTATCCCATGGGGGAGGTGAGATAAAGGTGGATAGGGTTTGTAATATTCATAATAGGAATGTTATTTTTCTTGAATAACAAACTTATTAAATTAACAAAATTGAAATTATATTTCAATATAAATAATATTTGAATTCTAATTTAAGAAATACAAATAAAAAAAATAAACATTTATTTTTAATTAATCTTATTTTAATTTATATATTCAACTTTAATTCTATCTTATATTAAATATTCAATCTATAAATTAAATATTTATATCTATTATATATTTTAGGTATTTTTGTATTTTTGGTATGTTAGTACAATTTACTATTTGATAAAATTTTATTAAAGAATGATGAAAGGGGAAAAAAGAAATAATGATGAAAATAATATAAAAAAGAGGAAAAATAAAATAAAAATAAATTAAGTAATAGTGTTACGAGAGATTTCCACTATCTCCGTTTATGAACATTTAGTTCATTTATAATGATATACCGTTTATATAAAAAAAAATGTACATGATATAATGTGAACATATCCAACTTTAATATTATGATTCACCAAACAATGGACGGGATATAAAAAAATCCTAAGATTTCATATCATATCCTATCCAGTCCTATTCCAATTAGAAATCCGGACGATCAAATGTAGCCTAAAGGTCCTTTCAGGTGAGTCTTAGATTCGGAGCTGATTATGGCTTTGATGCCACAATGAAGTTGCTCGTGATTTTTGTGGAGTTTTTTTTTTTTGGTCGATCCTACTCAACTCCTATTCTAACTCTCATTCTCAGATTTTTGTCCTGCCTCCTTGCAAGTCATAGGAGTCGAAATCCACACGGTAAACTAATTCGTCCTCATCCCAATCCCCTGAGAAGGTGGGGATTCGAACTCCCACCTAAACCCTATGTCCTCTCATGCTTCACTTATTCCATATGACGAAGCAAATCTTTTTTGCTTTGATATTGTTGTACCAATTCATCCAACTTGCTCCTTTTGTCTCTTGCTTCTTTCTTTATTTTACTTTCTTTCCCTGCAAAAATTCTCCGATTTTACCTCCCTTGCTTACTTACACCTTCCTTAAATTTGTGTGTTGTTTATGGAAAAGAATCCATTAAATCCTACTCCTTTTCTTGAGCGTGCCCCTACAATCATGATCCCATCATCTCTAGTCTTCTTCACAAATCTTAGATGAAATCCTAGTTTTGAATTGTGACATGGATTGACAATTATTGACAATTCAATTAATCCAAAACTTTCAGCCAAGATATGTTAATCCATTTGTTCTAGTAGACTGCTCGGGAATTGAATAGGACCAATAGGTTTTGTCTAAGGATCAAGTGGTCCGGTTCTCAATTCCAGAAATGGGGAACCAGTCTCCCTTGGTCTAATTCCCGATTCCTTTGTGAGTCTAGACCAAATCAGGAATTAGTCACCTTAGAACCAACCCCATTTTAGGGTATATAGGGAACTGGTCTCAACATGGTAGGTTTTAGATTCCAAGTGGAACTGAAACCTATCATGAAACCGCTCACCTTCATTGTTTGAGTTGCGTCAATTTTATATATGTTATAGTGTGCAACGTGTTTATAGTAACACCATATGCATGTGAAAAATAATTACGTTAGTTTTCACAGGCATGGTTGAGGAATCCTCTCTACGGGTAGTATTATCCTCCATTCCTAGTTGGATGAATGCCTCTAATTAATACATTTACAAGTTGTGTATCGCTCACATGCCAACTTAACTGAAATTAAAAGTGGGTAATGTCCACATATTTAACCAACCAATCAAACGCATGGTTGGAAGAAATTATAGGGGCTAGCCCATACACCCACTGCACGAGTGGAATACTACTTAGTCAAGTAGAAGGGCCAACCTGAGAGCGAGGCAAGCTGGGAACGGGCTGAAACGTGCGATTCGAAGACCAAATCAAAACGCCAATGGACGTTCTCGTGGAGCAACTCTCTACGAGGATGACTGAGACTTTCCGAACCCGTTCTATATAAGAGGTTCATCTGAAGGCCGATTGTCCTACTGGCCGAAATAACATTATTTTGTCATAAGCCCCATAAAAAGTGCCATAACACTCAAAAACTAAAACAATAGCACTCCCTTAGATGGTCGTAACACAGAAAATACCGCCTGCCGACTGTAAATATTGCATAAGAACTCTCCCGGAAGAGCTTGCTTCGCTTCGGTAATTCAACCGCTGGCCACTTGCCTTTTACCAGCAGAAGAGTACGTGGGAAACGACATGCCCTTTCGCTGCTCCAAGATGTTGCTGTCCTAAAATCGTGAATAACCAAGGCAACCTCTGTCGACAGCTAAAGCAGCAGATAGTCCGATGCATGACCGGTCGTCTCATTATTGTTCATTTT
This sequence comes from Eucalyptus leucophloia subsp. euroa, assembly GCA_017140325.1. Classification (NCBI taxonomy): domain Eukaryota; kingdom Viridiplantae; phylum Streptophyta; class Magnoliopsida; order Myrtales; family Myrtaceae; genus Eucalyptus; species Eucalyptus leucophloia. Next base: position 27,437,937 of record CM029470.1, on the reverse strand, counting down.
TCCACGTTTTCCGGCCCTCATTCAAGATCCGCACCGAAAAAATAATAAGTGAGCGAACTAACGTTCAAGAAGAGGCCAATGAGCGCGCGGAGGAGAATGCAAAATGAGGAAGGATAACCCTCCTTCCCCAGATCCAGAAGCGGGAAGGTGAGGAGAGAGAGAGAGAGAGAGAGCAACGTTAATGTTTATCATCGTTTTCCTGCGGTTGCATGGAACAACGTTGGAGTTTTGTACGGCCCGAGAGTTAGAAAGAAACTCCACTCCCTAGATGCACTAAAGTCAAAGCAGAGTCCTGCGCCGGTACCCTAAAGCTTAATGTTCAGACTGGCTATTATGTCCTTCCACAGAGAGAGAGAGAGGGGGGGTGATTTTTAACCGCGCAGAGTATGCTGTCGAGGCCCAGGCAAATCGATTCGATATGAAAGGAAGAAAGGTGTTTCCCGTCAGCCTGCACATAGGAAGTGTGACGTGCGTCGTCCCTCTCGGCTAATGATTGGCTGTTGCGAAATCGAGATCGTCGATGAAGGTTAAGTTGGTTGACTAAGGAATGGACTACTATGCAGTCTTGTCCGCGGGAGATAAACGGCCAATATCGCTTCAAGATGCCAAGGACTCGGCAATAAGATAAGGTCGGCCACTGCCTCTAGTCAGACAGGTTTGGTAACGCCCATTCAGAGGTGAGCATAATTCCAAGGTTTTAATTGAATCGATAGGAATCGGCCATGTCTCAAGATCTAGGATATACATGATAGGTTTCAAATTTCAAAAATTGAGAAATTAATTCAACGGGTAAGTTTGGAATTTCAGGTTAAACTAAGAACCTAAACATCATTATGCTTTTTTCTTCTATATCTTCGTGCAATCCTACTAAATTTTATGGCATCTAATAATAAGTGTATAATCTGAAACCACTAATTGAACTTCCATTCCAACAATATCCAAACTTTTACTTTTTTTTAATTTTAATATTTGATAATATTCGTGTATTTAAATATGAGTTGCAATCAACGAATTATAATAAATGGTGGCCATTAAATATTATGATTCACTACCCATCCCATGATGGACGAGATGGTTTACGCCTCGCCCCTCAACCGACAGGGAAGGGGTTTGAAACTTCTGCCCCCATTACGCGACTCACCTGCGGCCCGTGGGAGGTGGGTCCTTGCCAGTCGCCCCAAGTTTACGCCGCCCAGGTCACCAAAAAAATATATGTTATGATTCGTTACAATAGAACCTATGATAAGGTAGATTCTACATTCTTGAGTATGCAAAGTAAGTTCCAAACTCTTGGATATGCAAAGTAGGTTTTGAATTTCAAAAATTAAGGAACCGATTTCGACGGATAAGTTCTAAGTGTAACTTGGAACTGCTCACCACCACGCTCATTCCAACTAGAAATTAGTATATCCCGAACCCGTTTGAACTTGACTCGTGACTCAAAAATTTGAGGAGACTCGTTTAAGTTACAAGACTAGGAACCTGATAATCTCTCACAACCAATCAAAAACCCAGCTAATTTCTATCTCCGCAAGTGGGAAACCATGAGCACAAGAATTTACTAAGAGAAAATGTGCCAAACTAACCTAAACACGAATGCTGAACTAGTCTAGCACTACGAAACCCCGAACTGCGAATGGGGGAGTACGAAGCTAGTTCTTCTCTTCCTTTCCTTCATTGCTCCTCATTTGGTGCAAAAAATACTGCTCTTAGATATAATGAAATTCGATCAGCTCATATCATCCATAAAATGAACTCACAATTTTCCTTTTCATTCACCACTACGTTCCCTCCCCAGAATCTGACCTTAATAACTTAAACGATACAAGAGGGATCTTTGCATTAGCAGAAACTCAAATGTTTCAAAACTCGTGTAGCCTCGGCTGATCATTTATGAGATACAATAAAATAAATCTGTAGGATCAGGTGTGTCTTGAGTACCTATACTGATCTTGCCTAACAATATTATGTTTTTGCGTGCATGTAAGACAGATAAGTACTAGCCTAACCACTCTTTAAAATAATCCGCGTTACTAACCGCACACCTAAGACATGTCAAATGAGTCATGAATAATACCTAAGAGTAAGTTGCAGTTGACACACCTCTCGTTCTATTATCTCAAATAGTTTTGTACGGATCCATGATGTTCATGAGCACATTTGGAAACGATGCATTATTGACCAACAGATGAGAGGCTACAATGTACTTTTTTTCCATATAGGTCTTCTCTAATGACCAACAGATGAGAGACTACAATGTACTTTTTTACCATATAGGTCTCTAATGCGATGGCGGTCGTACTTATCTGTAAATATGTATTCCTAGAACCATCCACAAGTCTTTCCGCATGCTCCTAACGTAGGATTGCCATCTTTAAAATCTATAAGCAAACAATATATACATGAGAAGCATTCATAAGAGAATGAAGCAGAGACTAGATTGATCAAAGATCGCTAAAACAAGATATCGAGCAATTTGGTTGAGGAAAAAGGAGAAGATCCATGTTTCTTCGTCAAGCATCTATCTCAACTCAACAAAGGGCCATCTGAAAAAATAGATGCATTGCAAGCATGCAGTAATTTATTTCAGATTCATTGCCCTGAACTCCAATGGGTTAAACACTAACTTGAACCATCTATCTACATGACCATTGCCTTCCATGGGAGAGACATGTCAGTTCCTAAGCTTGAGCAGTAAAGGTCCTTTCAGGTAAGTCTTAGATTCGGAGCTGATTATGGCTTTGATGGCACAATAAAGTTGCTCGTGATTTTTATAGAGTTTTTTTTTTTTGGTCGATCCTACTCTACTCATATTCTAATTCACTCTCAGACTTTTACCCTGCCTCCTTAAAGGGCGTGGGAGTCAAGACCCCACACTAGAAACTAATACGTCACCACCCCAACCCCACTAAGAATGTGGGGATTCGAACCCCCCACCTCCCTCTTCCATGTTGGAAGGGTGCCCCACCCCAGTGGTTGAAGAGTTTAATTAATGGATTGTTGCTATGGATGGGTGGAGATTTTTATTGTTACTTTAACTTTGATTTTGCTTGACTAAAAATAAAATGAAAAAAAAATAAAATAAATTAGAATAAAATAAAATAAAAAAGGAATTTGGTAAGTTCCCTAAAAAAACCTTGGAACCTACTTGAGGTGAACATATAGAATAGCCTGAATCAGGAACAACCCAGATCAGACCGAATTAACTAGTTTTGAGCAGTTCTAAAGGGCATTGGTCTAGTTCTAGGTTTCAAATCAGGAACAACCCAGATCAGACCGAATTAACTAGTTTTGAGCAGTTCTAAAGGGCATTGGTCTAGTTCTAGGTTTCATAATGAAATCAGTAATTTTGATCAAATTCCTAGTTCTTAGGTGGGAACTAGACTAGACAAATTTTTATTTTTATTTTTTAAAGTAAAGTGTAAACCTAAACCCTATGTCCTCTCATGCTTCACTTATTCTATATGATGAAGCAAATCTTTTTTGCTTTAATATTGTTGTACCGATTCATCCAACTTGCTCCTTTTGTCTCTTGCTTTTTTTCTTTATTTTACTTTCTTTCCCTGCAAAAATTCTCCGATTTTACCTCCCTCGCTTACTTGTACCTTCCTTAAATTTGTGTGTTGTTTATGGAAAAGAATCCATTAAATCCTACTCCTTTTCTTGAGCGTGCCCCTACAATCATGATCCCATCATCTCTAGTCTTCTTCACAAATCTTAGATGAAATCCTAGTTTTGAACTGTGACATGGATTGACAATTATTGACAATTCAATTAATCCAAAACTTTCAGCCAAGATATGTTAATCCATTTGTTCTAGTAGACTGCTCGGGAATTGAATAGGACCAATCGGTTTTGTCTAAGGACCAAGTGGTCCGGTTCTCAATTCCAGAAATGGGGAACCAATCCCCCTTGGTCCAATTCCTGATTCCTTTGTGAGTCTAGACCAAATCAGGAACCAGTCACCCTAGAACCGACCCCATTTTAGGGTATAGAGGGAACCGGTCTTGATAGGATAGGTTTTAGATTCCAAGTGGAAATGAAACCTACCATAAAACCGCTCACCTTTATTGTTTGAGTTGTGTCAGTTTTATATATGCTGTAGTGTGCAACGTGTTTATAGTAACACCATATGCATGTGAAAAATAAGTACGTAAGTTTTCACCGGCACGGTTGAGGAATCCTCTCTACGGGTTGTATTATCCTCCATTCCTAGTTGGATGAATACCTCTAATTAATACATTTACAAGTCGTGTATTGCTCGCATGCCAACTTAACTGAAATTAAAAGTGGATAATGTCCACATATTTAACCAACCAATCAAAGGCATGGTTGGAAGAAAATACAGGGGCTAGCCCATACATGTACTCACCGCACGAGTGGAATACTACTGAGTCAAGTAGAATGGCCAACTCAAGAGCGAGGCAAGTTGGGAAAAAAGTGCGATTTGAAGACCAAATCAAAACGCCAATGGACGTTCTCGTGGAGCAACTCTCTACGAGGATGACTGAGACTTTCCGAACCCGTTCTATATAAGAGGTTCATCTGAAGGCCGATTGTCCTACTGGCCGAAATAACATTATTTTGTCATAAGCCCCATAAAAAGTGCCATAACACTCAAAAACTAAAACAATAGCACTCCCTTGGATGGTCGTAACACAGAAAATACCGCCTGCCGACTGTAAATATTGCATAAGAACTCTCCCGGAAGAGCTTGCTTCGCTTCGGTAATTCAACCGCTGGCCACTTGCCCTTTACCAGCAGAAGAGTACGTGGGAAACGACATGCCCTTTCGCTGCTCCAAGATGTTGTTGTCCTAAAATCGTGAATGAACAAGGCAACCTCTGTCGACAGCTAAAGCAGCAGATAGTCCGCTGCATGACCGGTCGTCTCATTATTGTTCATTTTTCCACGTTTTCCGGCCCTCATTCAAGATCCGCACCAAAAAAATAATGAGTGAGCGAACTAACGTTCAAGAAGAGGCCAATGAGCGCGCGGAGGAGAATGCAAAATGAGGAAGGATAACCCTCCTTCCCCAGATCCAGAAGCGGGAAGGTGAGGAGAGAGAGAGAGAGAGAGAGAGAGAGCAACGTTAATGTTTATTATCGTTTTCCTGCGGCTGCATGGAAAACGTTGGAGTCTTGCACGGCCCGAGAGTTGGAAAGAAACTCCACGCCCTAGATGCACTAAAGTCAAAGCAGAGTCCTGCGCCGGTAACCTTAAAGATGAATGTTTAATCTGGCTATTATGTCCATTCACAGAGAGAGAGAGAGAGAGAGAGAGAGAGAGAGAGAGAGAGATTTTTAACCGCGCAGAGTATGCTGTCGAGGCCCAGGCAAATCGATCCGATATGAAAGGAAGAAAGGTGTTTCCCGTCAGCCTGCACATGGGAAGTGTGACGTGCGTCGTTCCTCTCGGCTAATGATTGGCCGTTGCGAAATCGAGATCGTCGATGCAGGTTAAGTTGGTTGACTAAGGAACGGACTCCTATGCAGTCGTGTCCGCGGGAGATAAACGGCCAATATCGCTTCAAGGTGCTAAGGACTCGGCAATAAGATAAGGTTGCCCACTGCCTCAAGTCAGACGGGTTTGGTAACGCCCATTCAGAGGTGAGCATTATTCCAAGGTTTTAATTGAATCGGTAGGAATCGGCCACATCTCAAGATCTAGGATATACATGATAGGTTTCAAATTCCAAAAATTGAGAAATTAATTCAACGGGTAAATTTGGAATTTCAAGTTAAACTAAGAACCTAAACATCTTTATGCTTTTTTCTTCTATATCTTTGTGCAATCCTACAAAATTCTATGGCATCTAATAATAAGTGTATAATCTGAAATCACTAATTGAACTTCCATTCCAACAATATCCAAACTTTTACTTTTTTTTAATATTTCATAATATTCGTTTAAATATGAGTTGTAATCAACAAATTATAATAAATTATGGCCATTAAATATCATGATTCACAACAATCGTTAAATTACAGATGGAACCTCGATAGACCTTAGAACTTATGAAAAGGTAGATTTTACGTTCCTAGGTATGCAAAGTAAATTACAAACTCCTAGATACGCAAAGTAGGTTTCGAGTTCCAAAAATTAAAGAATCTATTTTAACAGATAAGTTCTGAGCGTAACTTGGAACTACTCATCACCACGCTCATTCCAACAAGAAATTAGTATATCTGAACTCGTTTAAACCTGACTTGTGACTCAAAAAATTTGAGGAGACTCGTTTTAGTTACAAGACTAGGAACCTGATAATCTCCCACAACCAATCAAAAACCCAGCCAATTTCTATCTCCGCAAGTGGGAAACCATGAGCACGAGAAATTACTAAGAGAAAATGAGCCAAACTAACCTAAACATGAATGCTGAACTAGTCTAGCACTACGAAACCCCGAACTGCGAATGGGGAGGGAACGTACGAAGCTAGTTCTTCACTTCCTTTCCTTCATTGCTCCTCATTTGGTGCAAAAAACACTGCTCTTAGATATAATGAAAATCAATCAGCTCATATCATCCACAAAATGAATTCACAATTTTTCCTTTTCATTCACCACAACGTTCCCTCCCCCAGAATCTGACCTTAATAATTTAAACGATACAAGAGGGATCTTTGCATTAGCAGAAACTCAAACGTTTTAAAACTCGTGTAGCCTCTGCTGATCATCTATGAGATACAATGAAATAAATCTGTAGGATCAGTTGCGTCTTGAGTACCTATACTGATCTTGCCTAACCATATTATGTTTTTGCGTGCATGTAAGACAGATAAGTACTGGCCTAACTACTCTTTAAAATAATCCGCGTTACTAACCGCACACCAAAGACATGTCAAATGAGTCATGAATAATACCTAAGAGTAAGTTGCAGTTGACACACCTCTCGTTCTATGATCTCAAATAGTTCTGTACGGATCCATGATGTTCATAAGCACATTTGGAAACGATGCATTATTGACCAACAGATGAGAGGCTACAATGTACTTTTTTCCATATAGGTCTTCTTTAATGACCAACAGATGAGAGGCTACAATGTACTTTTTTACCATATAGGTCTCTAATGCGTTGGCGTCGTACTTATCTGTAAATATGTATTCCTAGAACCATCCACAAGTCTTTGCACATGCTCCTAACGTAGGATTGCCATCTTTAAAATCTATAAGCAAACAATATATACGTGAGAAGCATTCATTTGGCAGTACACAGGCAAGAGAATGAAGCAGAGACTAGATTGATCAAGATCGCTAAAACAAGATATCGAGCAATTTGGTTGAGGAAGAAGGAGAAGATCCATGTTTCTTCGTCAAGCATCTATCTCGACTCAACGAAGGGCCATCTGAAAAAATAGATGCATTGCAAGCATGCAGTAATTTATTTCACATTCATTGACCTGAACGTTACTGGGTTAAACACTAACTTGAACCATCTATCTACATGACCCTTACCTTCCATGGGAGAGACATGTCAGTTCCATTTCACAACCGCCAAATGCAGAAATGAATGCATGGGTCCCCATGACAGCGGAAAGTCACGTGCCAAATTAAATTTCATGAGTCAATAATAATGCAGAGTACAGCTAACCAAAAAAAGAAAGGGCTCTCCACACCCAACCATCCTTACGATTGCCTTTCTTTTTGTACAGGGAAGAGGGAAGTGTGCAAAAATAAGAACACACGATAGTACCCATAATTAAAGCAGAACTAGTAACTTGCTCTCCCGTTTAAGCATCCGTAGTTGATTTATAGTGATATTCATCAATAGTTGAGTAAATCAGACCTTCCTCTTCTAGAGTCCTGATAGATTCCCTGTTGACCAAAAGAAATTCAAGAGAAAGGGAAAACCTTGTACGAGTCTGTGGTTAGGACGTGGTTAGTATAAGTGAGGGTCCCATGCAATGCATGATTGCGTGCACGCTCTGACACAGAGAGAGAGAGAGAGAGAGAGAGAGAGAGAGAGAGAGAGATTACATGATCTTATTGACAGAAATTTTCAGTTGTTGCGCAATTTCATCTCTGTGGACACCCTTTTCTTGTGCACTACAGATATCAGCGAATGAGAAATGTTCAGTAAGCTAAAACTGAATCAAGGATCAATATTGCCATTCAACACCAAGGAACGGCTTCAGTGATGTTGCATTCCACTAAAGGAAAAAAATGTTATAGCTAAAGTTATCAAAATAATAAAATTGATACACTGGGAAGCACCACGTCTCCCCAGAATTCCCCAAAGCCAAGCAGTCACTTATAATGAAGAATAATTAGCATCTCTAGTGACTATAAATCAGTATCGGCCTAATAGATAGATGGGGAAGACTTAAGGAGATAAAAGATTTCAGAGATTTATCTTACTAGTTTTGTTGTAGAAATTCAAGGACCTTCTGGTCACAGCCCTTGAGTCCATCGACAGAGAATTGTCCAGAAATCTATATGAAGAAGGAATACAATCTCATGAGATCATATACTTCAATGTATTCTGGATCTAATATGCAAGTAAATGGTCAGAAACTTCAAAAACCAAAACAAGTTCTTGTGTTTCACATACTTCACTTGTGGGAGCTACCAGAGACGCATTTGATTTATTACTCATTGGAGTGCTTGCGTTAAAATCTGCCGATTGGGAATGAGCAATGGCATCACCCTGCAACTCCAGCGCAAGTGGCTATAAGTGTAAACCATAAATTATCGTAATAACCAGAATGTTGCATCATGTAACTTCTTAGTCGACAATGACGTGCACCAATAAGAGCATGAATTATAAAAATTTAAGCAGTACCTTTACTCTGCACTTCTGTAAATGCTGGTGTATGCAATCAATAAAGTGGAATGTAACTTCATCGAAGTTGGTCACGGGCCTGCAAAACCATAAAAAATAAGTTTAAACAATGGTAAAGTTAAAGAGTGTAAAGAAAAGATCCAAAATTAAGTTAATATAAGCTAAGAAGTGGCATCTAACGTGATCCATTCTGACATTTTACTTTTCATTAGTTTGCCGTGCAATGAGAGACTTGATTACAAAATAAGATCAATAATGCCCAAATAACTTCCTTTATAATCTCAGATAAGTAGCCGTAAAGGACAAAAATGATTACCATCAATTACGAGATGTATCAAGCTTATTTAAAGGTCTCCTATGCCAAGGAATCTGCAACATTTCTCCAGAGGATCTTAAGCCACAACAGCGGTAGCACCTTCAGAGGTACTTATTCTTAGTTGCGTTCAAATTTTTCATAACATACATAATTGAAAGCATAAAGCTCTTTCACACCATCAATTACGAGATGTATCAAGCTTATTTAAAGGTCTCATACCACAAGAAATCTGCAACATTTCTCCGGAGGATCTTATGCCACAACATCAGTAGCACCTATAGAGGTACTTATTCTTTGTTGCGTTCAAGTTTGTTATATACATAATTGAGAGCATAAAGCTCTTTCACACCATCAATTATGAGATGTATCAAGCTTACTAAAAAGTCTCATTGCCAAGAAATCTACAATATTTCTCCAGAGGATCTTACGCCATAACATCTGGAGCACCTACAGAGGTACTTATTCTTTGTTGCGTTCAAGTTTATTATAACATACATAATTGGAAGCATGAAGCTCTGTCACAGATGTAACCTGGTGTTTTTATTTTTCCTGATTAGTATGTGTATAGTATGCCAAATTTTGGTTCATATCCTCCAGTAGAGAGGTATCATTTGCGGATCGACAACGAGAAATTTCCCCACAGGATTTAATATGGTAGTGTAATAACTCATTTATGAAAGGTTTACTATGATAAAGCTTCTCATAAATCTATAATAACCAGGTTTATGGATGATGCGGTATATTGAGAGAGAGAGAGAGAGAGAGAGAGAGAGAGAGAGAGAGAGAGAGAGAGTCTTCAAACTATGACTTGTTTCTGCACGAGTGCACACGCCAACATGAAGAGCTAAGCAAGAATATTTCTGGATGCATAAGAAGCAAAGAACACGACATACCTAACAGCAAAGGCCGCAAGTTGCTTTTTCCCCTGAGAACTTCTTAAGTGCCCAACAAGACGGACATATAGACCATCACTAGCAAAAGATGCACGGAAAAATCAGAATAATATATAAGGCTGTAGAATCTCACAGCCTGGTTCATCAACAAGCATTACAATTTGCAGTGCAATCATAATTTCAACAAGTGCAAAAGCAACCATATAAAAAAAATAAAACATGGATCAATACTCACTGAATTTCTTCCATTTCCTTGGTGTCTGAACTTTCATTCACCCTATCCAGCGCAAAAGATATAAATTAGTTGGTGCAACCCATTAACTAATTCAAGATAAAGGACAAGAGTATACTTTGGCCTCTGCACAAGACCTCATCTACCAGTACACAAGTACCAACCAATGTAATCACCTCTTCTTTGATGCCTTCGGCTAAAACTCAAGTCGTAATACCCTAGCAAGCAATATTACAGTCAAAAGAGAAGGCCGGGACATACCATCTTCTGCATTCGACTCGTCCAGTCCCGTCTTCCAAAGCAAAGCTCACGTCCGTCACTCTCGCGGTCTTCTCGGACACCATCCCGACCAGCGTGACCTAAGACAAACAGAGCAAACCGCGACGTGACTTCATTCAGAACAGAAACAACATCGACCCAGTAAACTTCCCCACAAATGCAATCCCTCCCCTACTCATGTTGGTAACGTCGACGCCGTCGATGGAGAAGTTGTTGGAAATTAATTCAAAGATTACACACCATTTGTTGTAATCGTTGTATCAGAACATCAATATAAAGAAGACGATAATGGCTATATAATATTCTTCTTTTTATGTAAACTTATAACTTTTGGAGAAGAAGAAAATAAGATATAACATAAAATTGGAGGTGAGGTACGGATATCCGAATCTCCTTAAGGCAATTAGTTCATGTCCAAGGTGTTCCGCAGATTCACGAACTATGCCTCCCAAGATACAACACCTCGAACTTGTTTGGATTAGCACTATGCATACATGACTCAGTCAAACCATTCAATTGAACTAGCACGCTCAGAAAAATCAGAAGAGTAGAAAGTATTCAAAGCCTTTGGAATCGAGTCGGAAAAACCAAAAAAACCGTTATGAAGCTCTATGCTCCCATCTATTTATAGAGATTTTTAGTTCATGTACAGAAGAGATACATGAATTAAATAGACGCATGTATCTATGAAATTTATGAATCAAGAGATATATGAATTCAAGAGATTCACGAATCCAGAGACACGTAAATTCAAGAAATTCACGAATCCAGAGATATGTGAATTCAAGAGATTCGTGAACTCAATAAATACATGAACTAAAAGATATGTGAATCTAGGAAATTCATGAATTCGATAGATACGTGAATGGAAAAGTTTGAGAAATTCATGAATTCAAAGGAGATACGTGAATAGAAAAGACGTGTCTTAATTTATTGGCATTTGTTGATCCATTAACCATAATTATAACCATAATTATAAAAATCCCCACATTAATGGATCAACAAAACATTTTTGACTTGAAGGAATCTGAGCATGCCTGTTGAAATAAACCACATCAAGATAGGTAGCTTTCGCTTTGAACCTTCTTTAGTGAAAGCTTATCGGACTTACTTAACTAGTCGATGGACTAAGCCTTGAATCGCCAGTTGTTTGTGTAAGCCTAGACAATAAACCTCACACAGAGTATTTCCAATTCAAGATTGGTTCTCGGTTGTGTTCGTTCTTTCAGCCCTGAACCTCTCGGGATTCATGCGTGCTTTAGAAAATCTAGCCTTTAAAGATTTTCATAGAGTCGGCCAGCTCCACGCATATAGGTGCATTCCTATTAAAGATATCCTACCATATCTCACTTGGATGTTCTATTCCAAGTTATAGGAATCATTAAACGCATAGCGTAACCTTAATAACGCTGTAGGAAATCATTGTTGCATCATAGGAATGGGAGACAGTGTTTATACTAGAGTTTTCAAAATTTGCGTTATCCTATTGAACCTAGACCATGGGATCTCCAATTGCATAGGTTAGGTTTCCACCCTGAAATCTCTTTATTGGGTTAAGGCTCTTAAACCCATTCCCCTCGATGCGCAGTTTATCTGCTCTTCTGACAAACCTTTTGTCAACGGATCCGCAATATTTCCCTTTAACTTTACAAAGTCTAAAGAAATGATTTAATTTGAGAGCAACTGCTTACGGTATTGTGTCTAGACTTACCATTATAAATCACATTATGCACCCCCACACTTTTAAAAAATTGTAGGATAGCAATTTTTCATTCCATAATTCGTATAGAGTTTTACCTGTCTTTTTGTGGGGTATTTTATTAAGAATATAATTTGCAGTTAAAATTGCCTCCCCCCACAAGTTCTAAGGTAAACCTGAACTTAAAAGCATGGCGTTAGCCATCTCCTTTAATGTCATGTTCAATCATTCAGCAACTCCATTTTGTTGTGAAGTATAAGGTGCAATCATTTGGAGAATTAATCCAAAATGAGAGAAAACTCTTTGAAATTGATTGAACAATATTCTCCTCCTCTATTAGACCTAAGCACTTTAATTCGTTTATTAAGTTGGTTTTCAACTTCATTTTTATACTTGACAAATATGCTCATAGTCTCATCTTTGCTAGTTAGTAAATTAACATAGCAAAATCTAGTACAGTCATCCACAAATGTGATAAAGTACTTCTTTCCACCTCTACTTTCTACAAACTTTAAATCACATAGAACACTATGGATTCATTGTAGAGGTTCACTTGTTCTTTCAATGGATTTGAAAGGTTTCTTGGCAAACTTGACCTCAACACAAGTCTCACACTTATAACGGACATCCAACTCAAATCTTAGAATTAACCCCAAGTTTGCTATTATCTTCATTGTACCATAGTTTACATATCTTAATCTACCAATGCCATAGATAAGGAGACACAATAATGTAAACTGAAGACTTTTCTTTATTAATAGTCTTTGGGTACACATACTTTGAGTTTACATCAATGACAGCCACATTGGCCTTAAATAGGTCATTACACAAGTACCATTTTCCCACATACATCCCTCCTTTCGAAAGTATAAATTTGTCAAATTCAAATACAACTTTGAAACCCTTCTTGACAAGCATGGGGCCAAAAATTAGGTTTTTCCGAATCTCTGGTACATGCAGCACATTCAGCAAGGCAACCTCCTTACCAGATGTAAACTTCAAGATCACATTTCCTCTTCCAGCAATCTTTGCTGATGCAAAGTTAGCCATATAAAGCTTCTCGTCTTCTTCAACCTTCTCATAAGATGAGAACATATGTTTATCTGCACATATGTGATTTGTGGCACCTGTATCTAGCCACCATCCATTAGTGTTCGACACAAAAAATGCTTCAGACATTACCACAGCAGACAGTCTATCAATATTATCATGTTCTGTCAAATTCAGTTGCTGGGTTGCACCATTGTTCTTGCCATTTTTCGGGCGCTTCTTGCAATCCTTAGCATGATGGCCAGGCTTGTTGCATATAAAACACGTCCCTTGGAATTTTTGAAACTATTCCTTCTACTTGCCTTTTCCTTGAAAAGACATCTTCCTTTTTCTATCTTGCTTGGATTTGGAAGATTCCACAACGTTGGCCTTTGGCTCAGAAGAAGGGTTCGCACTCCTTCTATTGTCCTCCTCGATTCTCGAGGTGCAGAATGAGATCTTCGAGGCTCATCTCCTTCCGTTTGTGCTTCAAATGATTTTTGAAGTCTGACCAACCCGAAAGCAGTTTCTCAATCATAGCCGCCACTTGGAATGATTCACTAAGTATCATTCCCTCAGCAGAGATGTCACTCAAAATTAATTATAATTCTTGAACCTGACTCATGACAAATTTAGAATTCACTATCTTGTAGTTCAAGAATTTGGCAACCACAAATTTCTTGGTGCCAGCATTCTCAGTTTTGTATTTCTTCTCTACGGGCTCCCATAACTGTTTAGCAGATTCAATATTACAATAAACATTATAAAGAGAATTCACTAAACAGTTAAGAATATAATTTCGGCATAAGAAGTCTCCATGCTTCCAAGCCTCCAATGCACCGAGCATCATGACATCTTGCTCATTTGGACTAATTATCGGGCACACTTCCAATAAAAATTTGGTCAGATTGAGCATGGTTAGATAGAAGAACATCTTTTGTTGCCACTGTTTAAAGCCCACTCCGGTGAATTTCTCCGATTTCTCATTAGCTGTAACTGGAGGTGTTGCTATCACAGTAGACAAGGTTCGTTGAACCGTCCCTCCAGAAACAGAGCCAAAAGCCATTTGGCCTATACTGTTCTGAAAAACAGTCGCGAGCATACCAATTGTATGACTTGTACCCGCACCACCAAAATTGGTGTTAACCCAAGGGCCTGTAGCATTAGCTACTACAAATTCAAACCCTGAGAGTTGAACATCTTCCATAGCAACGGTTGAATCGACCATAGGAACATCTCCTGAAACATTCGGGACATTGAAAGGCACTTGATTGTTTTCAACCATCTCAATAATTTGACAAAAACAACAAACAGTGAGTGAGATAATCGCCTTAAGATTGTTGGAAATTAATCCAAAGATTACACACCATTTGTTGTAATTAGAACATCAATATAAAGAATACGATAACAGCTATATAATATTCTTCTTTTATGTAAACTTACAACTCTTGGAGAAGAAGAAAATAAGACATAACATAAAATTGGAGGTGAGGTACGGATATCCGAATCTCCTTAAGACGATTAGTTCCTGCCAAAGATGCTCCGTAGATTCACTAACTATGCCTCCAAAGATACAACACATCGAACCTGTTTGGATTAGCACTATATAAACAGGACTCAGTCGAACCGTTCAATTGAACCAGCACACTCAGAAAAATCAGAAGAGTAGAAAGTATTTCAAAGCCTTTGGAATCGAGTCGGAAAAACCAAAACCGAAAGACCGTTATGAAGCTCTATGCTCCCATCTATTTATAGAGATTTTTAGTTCATGTATAGAAGAGATACATGAATTAAATAGACGCATGTATCTACGGAATTCATGAATAAAGAGATACATGAATTCAAGAGATTCACGAATCCAGAGATACGTGAATTCAAGGGATACGTGAACTCAATAAATACATGAACTAAAAGATATATGAATCTAGGAAATTCATGAATTCAATAGATACGTGAACGGAAAAGTTTAAGAAATTCATGAATCCAAAGGAGATATGTGAATAGAAAACACGTATCTTAATTTATTGACATTCGTTGATCCATTAACCATAATTATAACCATAATTATAACAGAAGTTCGATTTCTCGTCCCCGGACTGAAGGGCTCCCCTTAGCTGCTTCACCGTGACCGGCACCAACCCCTGCGTCCCCCAGCTCTACACCCACAAAAAAAGGCCCAGAAAAGAAGAACCCCAACAACGACTTCGATCTGGGAGTGAAACCTACGGCTAACAAGGCGAAAGAGGGAGATGGGTCTCTACCCATCTCGACCTATCATTCGAATGCCACAACGCGGGCAAGAATCGGAGGAAAGATGGGCACCTTGGTGGGGTTGGGAGAAGCGGAATCGGCGGACTGAGTCGACTAGGAAGGCACAAAGCCATCGAGCTGGTTGCCCGAGAACATCTTCATCTTCTTCGTCTCCGAACTAGAGAGAGAAACTAGAGAAAGAGAGAGAGAGAGAGAGGCTATGGTGATTGGAGAGAGAGCGAGGACTGGTTTTTGCGCGCCATAAAGGTGCGATTTTCCTGCTAAGAATGGGAGAGAGAGAAGGAGGGGCTTCGGGGGAGTTGGGCCGGGTGAAAGGCCAGAAATGGGCTTTGAGTAGACATTGGGCTTTTCCAAGCCCAACTAGGGTTCGGCCTAGTATTCTTGTTTCGTATTTTAAACAGTACATAGTGCTCGCGCGTGCACCCTCGGACTTACAAGAATTGCAGCCCCCCCTCCCGGGGCGACATTCATATGTTAACCATGGCGATGAGGTCACGAATATGAACCGGAAGAGAGGTGAACCAAAGGGCCGAGAGAGCGATCGCGCGTGCCGTGGCCATGTCCGGCATTACATTTCCCTTCCTTTCGAAGCACTACTTAGGTCGATATTTAACATACGGAATGGTGAGATTGATTGGAGAAGGATTGAAGAGCGCTTGAGGTCGATTCATGTCAACAGGCGAATTGATCGCATCTTATAAGGACGTCCATTATCGTCTCCAAGAATGCTCAATAGACCCAAGAGGTGTCAACCACTATAAAAGGATATTTGGGTGCGGCTGACGTATCTTACTAAATGGAGATAAACTATGGGAAAGTTTCGCCAAAAGTCCTAAATTTTATGTACCAAGTGCAATCGAGGCCTCGATGTTTTAATGAGCTCAAACCTTTATTAAACCTTTACTTGAAAATATAATCAAGTCCTAAACATTTCAATGAGAGTGACATGTAGGCAAATTTGAGCTACCGTTTATGGGAAATGATATAGCTGAGCTCTATAAAAAAGGTGAAGTATATAATTGCATTTCGTCCATAAAAGTTTAGTAATTTTGATGCACGTTTTTTATATAAAACTTTGAGTTCACCATCATTTTTAATTTCAGGTAAATGCTTCCTGTACCATCACTACTTTTGACCTTGAAAACATATCAAGAACAATAGGAGTACATTTGTTTTAAGGAAAACTCAAAATTTGAAAAACACTTATTGAAAAAAAAAAATGATCGATTATGTTGCATAAAAAATTAGTTAACAAAAAATTTATGTATTATTAATAACAATTTATATCTAATTATTTTCTTGTATGATGATGGTATTTTTTATTCATGCATTTTGTGAGAAATGTAACCAAATATATTTGAGAATTTTTTTTTATGACTTGAGAACTACCGTATAGCCAGCAGCTAGCAGCGTAAACCTGGGGCGAACTGAGCCACCACCACAAACCTAGCCACGGGTGAGTCATGCAATGGGGACGCAGGGTTTTGAACCCCTCCCCTCTCGATGAGGGAGCAAGGCTCTAATCAACTTGGCCACCGCGGGCGGTGGTTTAGAAAAAATATTTCAAATCTTGAGTTTCCATAAAACATTTTGGAAAATATTTTCTAAAAAGATAGATCGTTTAAATCACTTACAAAAATAATGAATGAATGAAAAATATTTTCATTATTCACGAAATTATTTAAACATAAAGTGTTATCGATAATCAAAATATTATTTGTTGACTAATTATTTCATTTGATACAGACGATTATCTTTTAAAGAGTATTTCTAAATCACTAATTTTCACGAAACAAACGGAGACTAAAACTTATTGCTTTGAGAACCTTCTCCCGTTCTTCATTATTGATCAAACTAATTAGGACATGCAAAAGCTCAAAAGCCAAGTTGTTTAAATGAAAGCTATTTTCTCGTTTTCCTTGATGATTTTTCGAACATGGGTTTGGGCTTTTTATAGCTGCTTTACGTCTTGCCTCTTCTTCTCCCTAGGTGATTGTTTAAACCTTCTTATGTAATTACTTTTATAAAATGCATCGGGGTAGAATTCCTTCGAGATTGCTCGTAATTGGAGAGTAAATTATGAAATCCTCCACATAGATTTCTAAAACTATGAAGAAACCAAACAATTGAAAGAAATTTCATTATACCCCCGACCAATTAAGGTGTTTGGTTCTGCATTTACAAATGAGTATGGGTCAGCATAGGTGTTTGGCACTAAGTTGAGGAGTTTGGTTTGGAATTCCCAAAAGATCTTTGAGCTAAAATAAGCATTTGCAAAGCCTCTTATGCTAGTGCGGCTCTCATCTATTATTGACATTTGACAATTTAAATATGAGTTGTAATCAACGAATTATAATAAATGGTGACCATTAAATATTATGATTCACCACCCACCCCACGGTGGACAAGATGGTTTGCGCCTCGCCTCTCAACCGGCAGGGAAGGGATTTGAAACTTTTGCCCCCATTGCATGACTCACCTACGGCCCGTGGGAGGTGGGTCCCTGCTAGTCGCCCCGAGTTTATACCGCCAGCTCGGGTCACCAAATATATATATATTATGATTCATTACAATAGAACCTATGATAAGGATTCATTACAATAGAACCTATGATAAGGTAGATTCTACATTCTTGAGTATGCAAAGTAAGTTCAAACTCCTGGATATGCAAAGTAGGTTTCGAATTCCAAAAACTAAGGAAGCTGTTTCGACGGATAAGTTCTAAATGTAACTTGGAACTGCTCACCACCACGCTCATTCCAACAATAAATTAGTATATCCCGAACCCGTTTGAACCTGACTCGTGACTCGAAAAATTTGAGGAGACTCATTTTAGTTACGAAACTAGGAACCTGATAATCTCTCACGACCAATCAAAAACCCAGCCAATTTCCATCTCCGCAAGTGGGAAACCATGAGCACAAGAATTTACTAAGAGAAAATGAGCCAAACTAACCTAAACATGAATGCTGAACTAGTCTAGCACTACGAAACCCCCAACTGCGAATGGGGGATTACGAAGCTAGTTCTTCGCTTCCTTTCCTTCATTGCTCCTCATTTGGTGCAAAAAATACTGCTCTTAGATATAATGAAAATCGATCAGCTCATATCATCCGCAAAATAAATTCACAATTTTTCCTTTTCATTCACCACTACGTTCCCTCCCCCAGAATCTGACCTTAATAACTTAAACGATACAATAGGGATCTTTGCATTAGCAGAAACTCAAACGTTTCAAAACTCGTGTAGCCTCTGCTGATCATCTATGAGATACAATGAAATAAATCTGTAGGATCAGTTGTGTCTTGAGTACCTATACTGATCTTGCCTAACAATATTATGTTTTTGCGTGCATGTAAGACAGATAAGTACTGGCCTAACTACTCTTTAAAATAATCCGCGTTACTAACCACACACCTAAGACATGTCAAATGAGTCATGAATAATACCTAAGAGTAAGTTGCAGTTGACACACCTCTCGTTCTATTATCTCAAATAGTTTTGTACGGATCCATGATGTTCATGAGCACATTTGGAAACGATGCATTATTGGCCAACAGATGAGAGGCTACAATGTACTTTTTTTCCATATAGGTCTTCTCTAATGACCAACAGATGAGAGGCTACAATGTACTTTTTTACCATATGGGTCTCTAATGCGTTGGCGTCGTACTTATCTGTAAATATGTATTCCTAGAACCATCCACAAGTCTTTGCACATGCTCCTAACGTAGGATTGCCATCTTTAAAATCTATAAGCAAACAATATATACGTGAGAAGCATTCATTTGGCAGTACACAGGCAAGAGAATGAAGCAGAGACTAGATTGATCAAGATCGCTAAAACAAGATATCGAGCAATTTGGTTGAGGAAGAAGGAGAAGATCCATGTTTCTTCATCAAGCATCTATCTCGACTCAACGAAGGGCCATCTGAAAAAATAGATGCATTGCAAGCATGCAGTAATTTACTTCAGATTCATTGACCTGAACTCCGCTGGGTTAAACACTAACTTGAACCATCTATCTACATGACCCTTACCTTCCATGGGAGAGACATGTCAGTTCCATTTCACAACCACCAAATGCAGAAATGAATGCATAGGTCCCCATGACAGCGGAAAGTCACGTACTAAATTAAATTTCATGAGTCAATAATAATGCAGAGTACAGCTAACCGAAAAAAGAAAGTGCTCTCCACACCCGACCATCCTTAAGATTGCCTTTCTTTTTGTACAGGGAAGAGGGAAGTGTGCAAAAATAAGAACACACGATAGTACCCATAATTAAAGCAGAACTAGCAACTTGCTCTCCCGTTTAAGCATCCGTAGTTGATTTATAGTGATATTCATCAATAGTTGAGTAAATCAGACCTTCCTCTTCTAGAGTCCTGATAGATTCCCTGTTGACCAAAAGAAATTCAAGAGAAAGGGAAAACCATGTACGAGTCTGTGGTTAGTACGTGGTTAGTATAAGTGAGGGTCCCATGCAATGCATGATTGCGTGCACGCTCTGACACAGAGAGAGAGAGAGAGAGAGAGAGAGATTACATGATCTTATTGACAGAAATTTTCAGTTGTTGCGCAATTTCATCTCTGTGGACACCCTTTTCTTGTGCACTACAGATATCAGCGAATGAGAAATGTTCAGTAAGCTAAAACTGAATCAAGGATCAATATTGCCATTCAACACCAAGGAACGGCTTCAGTGATGTTGCATTCCACTAAAGGAAAAAAATGTTATAGCTAAAGTTATCAAAATAATAAAATTGACACACTGGGAAGCACCACGTCTCCCCAAAATTCCCCAAACCCAAGCAGTCACTTATAATGAAGAATAATTAGCATCTCTAGTGACTATAAATCAGTATTGACCTAATAGATAGATGGGGAAAATTTAAGGAGATAAAAGATTTCAGAGATTTATCTTACTAGTTTTGTTGTAGAAATTCAAGGACCTTCTGGTCACAGCCCTTGAGTCCATCGACGGAGAATTGTCCAGAAATCTATATGAAGAAGGAATACAATCTCATGAGATCATATACTTCAATGTATTCTGGATCTAATATGCAAGTAAATGGTCAGAAACTTCAAAAACCAAAACAAGTTCTTGTGTTTCACATACTTCACTTGTGGGAGCTACCAGAGACGCATTTGATTTATTACTGATCGGAGTGCTTGTGTTAAAATCTGCCGATTGGGAATGAGCAATGGCATCACCCTGCATCTCCATCGTAAGTGGCTATAAGTGTAAACCATAAATTATTGTAATAACCAGAATGTTGCATCATGTAACTTCTTAGTCGACAATAGCGTGCACCAATAAGAGCATGAATTATAAGAATTTAAGCAGTACCTTTACTCTGCACTTCTGTAAATGCTGGTGTATGCAATCAATAAAGTGAAATGTAACTTCATCGAAGTTGGTCACGGGCCTGCAAAACCATAACAAAGAAGTTTAAACAATGGTAAAGTTAAAGAGTGTAAAGAAAAAATCCAAAATTAAGTTAATATAAGCTAAGAAGTGGCATCTAACATGATCCATTCTGACATTTTACATTGCATTAGTTTGCTGCGCAATGAGAGACATAATTTACAAAATAAGATCAATAATGCCCAAATAACTTCCTTTATAATCTCAGATAAGTAGCCGTAATGGAAAAAAATGATTACCATCAATTACGAGATGTATCAAGCTTATTTAAAGGTCTCCTATGCCAAGGAATCTGCAACATTTCTCCAGAGGATCTTAAGCCACAACATTGGTAGCACCTTTAGAGGTACTTATTCTTAGTTGTGTTCAAATTTGTCATAACATACATAATTGAGAGCATAAAGCTCTTTCACACCATTAATTACGAGATGTATCAAGCTTATTTAAAGGTCTCATACCACAAGAAATCTGCAACATTTCTCCGGAGGATCTTATGCCACAACATCAGTAGCACCTATAGAGGTACTTATTCTTTGTTGCGTTCAAGTTCGTTAGATACATAATTGAGAGCATAAAGCTTTTTCACACCATCAATTATGAGATGTATCAAGCTTACTAAAAGGTCTCATAGCCAAGAAATCTGCAATATTTCTCTAGAGGATCTTATGCCATAACATCTGGAGCACCTACAGAGGTACTTATTCTTTGTTGCGTTCAAGTTTATCATAACATACATAATTGGAAGCATGAAGCTCTGTCACAGATGTAACCCAGTGTTCTTATTTTTCCTGATTAGTATGTGTACAGTATGCCAAATTTTGGTTCATATCCTCCAGTAGAGAGGTATCATTTGCGGATCGACAATGAGAAATTTCCCCACAGGATTTAATATTGTAGTGTAATAACTCATTTATGAAAGGTTTACTATGATAAAGCTTCTCATAAATCTATAATAGCCAGGGTTATGGATGATGCGGTATATTGAGAGAGAGAGAGAGAGAGAGAGAGAGAGAGAGTCTTCAAACTATGACTTGTTTCTGCAAGAGTGCACATGCCAATATGAAGAGCTAAGCAAGAATATTTCTGGATGCATAAGAAGCAAAGAACACAACATACCTAACAGCAAAGGCCGCAAGTTGCTTTTTCCCCTGAGAACTTCTTAAGTGCCCAACAAGACGGACATATAGACCATCACTAGCAAAAGATGCAAGGAAAAATCAGAATAATATATAAGGCTGTAGAATCTCACGGCCTGGTTTATCAACAAGCATTACAATTTACAGCGCAATCATAATTTCAACAAGTGCAAAAGCAACCATATAAAAAAATAAAACATGAATCAATACTCACTGAATTTCTTCCATTTCCTTGGTGTCTGAACTTTCATTCACCCTATCCAGCGCAAAAGATATAAATTACTTGGCGCATCCCATTAACTAATTCAAGATAAAGGACAAGAGTATACTTTGGCCTCTGCACAAGACCTCATCTACCAGTACACAAGTACCAACCAATGTAATCACCTCTTCTTTGATGCCTCAGACTAAAAATCAAGTTGTCATACCCCAACTAGCAATATCACAGTCAAAAGAGAAGGCCATCACATACCATCTTCTGCATTCGACTCGTCCAGTCCCGTCATCCAGAGCGAAGCTCACGTCCGTCACTCTCGCGGTTTTCTCGGACACCATCCCGACCAGCGTGACCTAAGACAAAACGGGGCAAATCGCAATGTCACTTCGTACAGAACAGAAACATCATCGACCCAGTAAACTTCCCCACAAATGCAATCCCCCGAGCGCCTAAAAAAGGACACTTTTTGACACGACAAAGCCCCTACTCACGTTGGTCACGTCGACGCCGTCGATGGTGAAGTTCGATTTCTCGTCCCCGGACTGAAGGGCTCCGCTCAGCTGCTTCACCGTGACCGGCACCAGCCCCTGCGTCCCCCAGTTCTGCACCCACAAAAAAAAGGCCCGGAAAAGAAGAGCCCCGACGACGACGTGGATCTGGGTCAGTGAAACCTACGGCTAACGAGGCGAAAGAGGGAGATGGGTCGCTACCCATCTCGACCCATCATCCGAACGCCACGACGCGGGCGAGAATCGGAGGAAGATGGGCACCTTGGCGGGGTTGGGAGATGCGGAATCGGCGGACTGAGTCGACTGGGAAGGCACGAAGCCGTCGAACTGGCTGCCCGAGAACATCTTCGTCTTCTTCGTCTCCGAACCAGAGAGAGAATCTAGAGAGAGAATCTAGAGAGAGAGAGAGGCAATGGCGATTGGCGAGAGAGCGAGGGCTGGTTTTGCGCGCCATAAAGGTGCGATTTTTCCCGCTCAGAAAGGGCGAGAGAGAGAAGGAGGGGCTTCGGTGGAGTTGGGCCGGTGAAAGGCCCGGAAATGGGCTTTGAGTAGACATTGGGCTTTTCCAGGCCCAACTAGGGTTCGGCCCAACTAGGGTTTGGCCCAGTATTCTTGTTTCGTATTTTATACGGTACGTAGCGTGTGCGCTCGCGCTCGCGCGCGCGCCCTCGGACTTACAAGAATTGTGCCCCCTGCCTCGGACAACATTCTTATGTTAACCATGGCGATGAGGTCACGAATATGAACCGGAAGAAAGGTGAAACCGCAGGGTTGAGAGAGCGATCGCGCGTGTCGTGGCCAAGTCCGGCATTGCTTTTCCCCTTCCTTTCGAAGCACTAGTTAGGTCGATATTTAACATATGAAATGGTCAGATCGATTAGAGAAGGATTGAAGAGCGCTTGAGGTCGATTCATGCCAATGGGCGAACTGATCGCACCTTCTAGGGACGTCCATTATCGTCTCGAAGAATGCTCAGTAGACCCAAGAGGTGTCGACCACTATAGAAGAATATTTGGGTGCGGCCGACATATCTTACTAAATTGAGATAAACTATGGGAAAGTTTCATGGAAAGTACTAAATTTTATGTACCAAGTGCAATCGAGCCCTCGATGTTTTAATGAGCTCAAACCTTTCCTAAACCTTCACTTGAAAATATAATCAAGTCCTAAACATTTCAATGAGAGTGACATGTAGGCAAATTTGAGCTACCGTTAGGTGAAGGATGTAATTGCATTCCATCCGTAAAAGTTTAGTAATTTCGATGCACTTTTTTATATAACTTTGAGTTCACCATTATTTTGAATTTCAGGTAAATGCTTCCTGTACTATCACTACTTTGGACCTTGAAAACATATCAAGAACATTAGGAGTACGTTTGTTTTAAGGAAAACTCAATTTTTTTTTTTTGGTAAAGGTAAGATATGGAAAACTCAAAATTTGAAAAACACTTATCGAAAAAATTGATAGATTATATTGCATAAAAAAGTATTTAACGAAAAATGTTTTTGTTTTTAATAACAATTTATATCTAATTATTTCCATGTATGATGATCGCATTTTTTATTCATGCATTTTGTGAGAAATATAACCAAATATATATTAGAAAAAAATTCAAATCTTGAGTTTCCGTAAAACATTTGGAAAATATTTTCCAAAAAAATAGATCATTTAAATCACTTATAAAAATGAATTAATGAAAAGTATTTTCATTATTCACGAAATTATTTAAACATAAAGTGTTATCGATAATCAAAATATTATTCGTTGACTAATTATTTCAACTGATGCAGGTGATTATTTTTTGAAAAGTATTTCTAAATCACTAATTTTCACGAGACAAACGGAGACTAAAACTTATTGCTTTGAGAGCCTTTTCCCGTTCTTCATTATTGATCAAACTAATTAGGACATGCAAAAGCTCAAAAGACAAGTTGTTCAAATGAAAGCTATTTTCTCATTTTCCTTGATGATTTTTCGAACATGGGTTTGGGCTTTTTATAGCTGCTTTACGTCTTGCCTCTTCTTCTCCCTAGGTGATTGTTTAAACCTTCTTATGTAATTACTTTGAAAAAATGCATCGGGGTAGAATTCCTTCGAGATTGCTCGTAATTGGAGACCAAATTATGAAATCCTCCACATAGATTTCTAAAACTATGAAGAAACCAAAAATTGAAAAGAATTTCATTATACCCCAACCCAGTTGAGGTGTTTGGTTCTGCATTTACAAATGAGTATGGGTCAGCATAGGTGTTTGGCACAAAGTTGAGGAATTTGTTTCGGAATTCCCAAAAGACCTTTGAGCTAAAATAAGCATTTGCAAAGCCTCTGATGCCAGTGCAGCTCTCATCTATTATTGACATTCGACATTTTAGGGATGTTGCTCTTTTTGAGTAAATGATTTTTTTTTTTTTTGAACTTTTGCCTATGCTAACATTCTCGTCTTCTACTATTGCCCCATTGTCTCTCTCGGCAATCTCAAATTTGCCTTGCCTTGTCACCTGGTCAAGGCTCATTGAGGTTGAGGCTAAGGTCGAGGATCACCCCATTGCGGCCGATGCTCGCTTAGATTGATGCTAGCCTTTGCTCTCGAGATCTAGCTCACTTGAGCCTCTATCTCCATATCTAGATCTCTTGAGGACTCGTGACTCCAATGTTGTCTAGCCTAGGATCCCCCAACCTCGACAACGGGCTACTACCGAATCAGCCTTACCCATGCTGCCAAAGGTCTCCTGAGCTCATCCATTCTTTTGTTGTTGTTTCTAAAGTCCTCTACAAAATTTGAGTATTTACCAAACACTCTCTTATATTTTTAATAAGATCATTTAGCAAGCAAATGCTCTCCCAAATGCACCCAAAGTGATTTTGTTGAAATGTAAATAGCATTTAATAAATAAATAAATAAAAAAACATCATGTCCTCGTACATTATCCAAACCCCTTGTCATAAAGCTCCAATTCCACAATGGACCACTTTCTTTGCACGCATGCACTGTACAAGTAGATTGCTTTTCGTTGAACCAGATAGGAATTTTATAAGTCCGCCCAATGTTTAATAAAATGTACTTCGGTCGCCATCGTGCTCTTTTTTCTACATTCAATTGAGTTTCAGTACACCAATCAAACATTTTTTTTAAAAAAAAAAAGTTTAGAAACAGTACGGTACGCTACCGGCCGGCGACCGACGACCCTAGATTTTTGCAGCACATATTGTCAATTGCTGGTGCGTAAAAGCTACCGGGGTGACGCAGAAAGATAAGCACAAGGCGAAATGAAAAAGCGTGTCGGAGCACGACACCGGGAGCAAAATCCCTGGCCAGAATAGCGGGGTGGACAAAAATCATGAAGTGATTTCGCACTTCGGATCTTGATTAGTTTTTTAGTTCAAATGAAGTGTCTCTTTTTTGCGGAAAACAAATAATTCGAAAATATTTTTTTTCCAAAATAATTCATTGTGTAATTTGAATAAAATTAAGTTAATGAAAAATATTTTCATTATGAGCAACAATTTATGTTTGGATATTTTATGGATGAACAGCATATATTTCGTTTGTTCATTTTTGTAAATGTTACATGCAATCATTTTAATGAAATTGTTTTTATGACCATTTATTCTTCTCAAAATAAGAGTATCGTTAGTCAAGGGTTAAGCAATGCAGTATGATAATAGCTATCCACTGGATAAAATAGTAGCGGCAAGATATACTTTATATTGCACTTTTCAAGTTTATGCTCACATTGGCGTGAACGTGATAATAAACGATGTATGACCTGTTATGGTAGAGGATGCCCACTCGATATGGGTCGTGTCAAGCCCCATTTGCCGATGTATTGGGTTGATGTTGCCCATTTTCATCTTTAAGACCCCATTTATTTTCATAGAGAATGAGTGGTCTGAAAAACATCTTTCTAAAAATGATCAATTATATTTTTCTTACAAAAATTAATAAATGAAAAATATTTTTATTATCCAAAAATTTTTAGATATAAATATTGTCGATAGTGAATAAATTTTTAAAGGCTAATTATCTTAAATGACATAAGCAAGCATTTGAAAAAATCATTCATTTATCGTAAAGCAAAAGAACCCTAAGAGAGAGGGAGCGCACAAAGTACCGTATTACATAACTGATAGAAGGATAGACTTGTTTGTTTTAGTTTAACCAAAAGCAAAAGGTCCCATCAAATTTCAAAAACTCATGAAAATATTATAAGTGAATTCACAAGTCAAATCAGACAAAAAAAAAAACTCACGAGTCAATATTTTTATTTTACAAAAAATTTAGATATTTCAAATTTATTAAAACAAAAGAAAGAATAGTGCGCTAGTCGCAATATTTTTAATTAAGAAAAAAATGAAAAATAAAAGTTAATTTAGAGATGCCCTAATCATAGCAAAGCTTCCCCTGTGAACTTTTTATGGGTTCAAGCTTATATTAAAACAATAACAAGTGAGACTTAAAAAGAAGTTTGGATAATCAGTTCATACATCTATCCTCCATTCAATATGTTTAAGAAGATAATTTCTTTTCCATCTTTAAAGTACAAAAAAAGTAATTTAAACGATAATGATGGCTCTTCTATCACACACACACATACACACACACACACACGGATAAATAAATAAATATATATATATATATATATATATATATATATATATATATCCTTAGAGCATCCAAAGGAATATTTCATAATTGTAGCTTTCTAAAACAAATTAAAAAAGAAACAAAAGAATAAATAAATAATCTGTGTAAAATCCTAATTCTTTGCTTCCACTGGTGGCATCTGACATCGATACCTTCTAGAAATGGAATCATTCCATTCTCCATGGAATGATTGGATCTTCTCGCGATTGATCGAAAATGATGTCGTCGTTTTATTATTCCTCTAATGGGGCCATGAACAATGATGAGATGAATTTTAAATAAAGAAAGAAATAAAATATTGAATTAGAGATTCCAAAGCAAAAGCTATAGTTAGACTTTAAAGATATATTAATTTCGTGAGAAATAAATATTTTGAAAAACATATTTTCAAAATTTAATTATTTACAAAAATGAATGAAAAGTATATTTTCATTATCGATTAAGATGTTTAGACGTAAATTGTTATTGATAATGAAAATATTTTCATTGACTAATTATTTCAAACGATATAAATAATTATTTTTATGATTTTTTTCTAAATCACTCATCTTTATGTGAAAAAGGTGGTGTCTAAAATTTGCAGCTTTTAAATGAGAAAGACTAACTAGTGTTTGACAAATTTGAAATGATGTAAGCTTGATTCTTACATTTTCTCAAGATTTTTAAGTGTTTAATGTCAAACCTAGTCACAATATACGTCATAATCAACCATGAAATAAAAAACAAGTCCTAGATAATAGAGTTTCCCCCAAGTTAAAAGTTAAAATCCACAAGTATTCTTATTGGTGGATCTGAAAGTTTAGATCAATGGATGCTTTTATTATGGTGCATTTAATGTCGCAAAATTAGTAAAGAATATATATGCATATACATATATGTATATATACACATGCACATTCATACTTAATTTGACAAAACTTTGAGGCCAACAATTTCATTTTCCATGGAAAAAAAAAAATGTCTAGTGACTTTTCTCCCAAGCAAAATAGATGTTTCCGTCAACGTCTAATGAACTCTAGACTTCACTTTCAATCAAATTATGGAGAAAATTATCATAGTTGCAGTTCAACTTTTATTTTATAATCCAGTCGCATGATTATAATGTCTAATATAGTAGCATACCAAACCAACGACATCATCCCCACTTAAATATGAGTTCTTAAGTTAGGATCAAAACCATAACCATCGGTTCCTAAATCCCCCCCCCCAAAAAAAAGCAATTGTGGTTCATTTTTAGGGAAATTGTCCCATTAATATCATATTATAAGGATGTCAATTTAGTTTTAAAATTTTCAATTTTATCAATCAAATCCTCAATTTATCATATGGATGCCTGTTTAATTATAAACTTTTTATTTTATTAATTGAGTCATAAGCTTTTCCACAATATTCCATTTAATCCATTTGATCAATCTTTACTAGAATGATTGATGTGGTAATATGTCACGTAAAACGGTCGGTGATAATTAGATGGTCATATTACTGAATTTCAAAGAGAATTAATCAAAATAATTATATTGAAATTTCGCATCAAATTGGTAAAATAAAAAAGCCCAAAATTGAATAATTTTCCCGAAGCGATTGCACACACAATAACTTATAATTGGTGATTAAGGTCGGCTGCTGGACCGCCACCATGGATGCACAACTGATTGATGATCAAGAGCACCAAAGGAAATTAAACACAATTACAAAGATATTCAAAAATTAATCTGTGACTGCCCCTTATTAAATAATAGACTTTTTTCTTTTGTAGCTTGTTATTGCCGTGGAGAAAATTCCTACCATCTCCTTCAAGTGGGGCCCTCCTTTGGAAAACTGTCCGGTGCACTTTAGCTTTTTGTCAAATTACACATTTGTGCTTGAAAAGCGGGGACCAGCGATTCCCCCCGATAGTCGCCCGTGAAAATTTGGCCCGCCAGCGACCGCCGTGCATCGCTCGTGCACATTTTTCTTGAACTCGAGGACACTTATAGAAAAATTAAAAGAAAAAAACAAACAGTAAAGATGAGAGAAAGGGGAGGAATTCAAGTGAAAATACGAGATTGGGTGGTGATGCCGCCACCACTCCGCCACCACTGGAGAACTGGCGAGGGTTCGACATCCCTTGCCCAGCTTAGGGGTATGGATCACACCTAATATATCGTTTGGTCACGAGTTATACAAAGTGAAGTGTAAAAAAATGATCAAATTCTTACCACGATTGATAATTTTAAGGCTCAATCTTCTTTAACCACCATATTATCATTATGTACTAATGTAAACTTCCACATGTTTTCGCATAACTGTTAACTTCAAAAATGTAACCCATGACTTCTAGGAAAACAATAAGAAAAATACATGCTAAAGTCATGATAAACAGCAATATCATCGAGAGTGCTTAAAGCAACATTTTGGACCCTCATCAGTACGTGGCAATTCTCAAATCTAGAGTAACATCTCCTTTTTGCTCAGCTTCCTCCCTTCGCTTGGCCTCTATCTGACTTCCAATCATGGGGTTTAAATTCTTATCTTAATTTCCTGTGCAATGCGTTACTTTTGGGCAAATATGCCCCTGAGATTGGGGCAAAAATGTGCATGTACGATGCACGAGCTCGTCGAGCAACCAAAATTCTCATCAAATATCTAACGTAGGGGGCCCCATTAACCATGCTTGTCAAGTACAGGATGTTTGTGGAAAAAATTCAACTTCAAAGGGTACTTTGAGAAAAAAAAAAAAAGGGGGCCCTCTTTTTGAGTTGATTGGAATTTTCACCGACTGTATTCTCATGAGATGTCGCAACTCCTTATTGGCCCGTGTCGTCACGACATACAATTAAATGTTTATTTCTTTAGACCTAAATTACCTCATGACTATCTATAGTTCCTCTTATTGTAAGTACTCCATTGGTGCATGTATTTGAAGATTTCTTTACAAAAATAGGTCGAGTGCTTTTGACAAATTGTTACTTATTAGCACTTTCTTGCATTCTTTATAATTTCATTGATTTCGATCACTATCAAATGTGATACCATTTCTACACGGCGATAATTAATCATTTCATGAAAAAACCTCGAAATGGGGTCCATAGCAACGAAACTTATGACCTATCAAAAATTTTCGTTTGCTTGGATGTGAAAATTTGGCCATCTCTCCAACTTGATTAATCGTTTGAATTAGCTCCTAGCGAATTAACTATGAAACCCTAAAAAAGAAAGAAAGAAAAAAAAAGAGTCAAGGAGAAAGAAAAGTAAACGATTTAGAAAACGGGGAGGAAAAAAAAATTGACTTTGCTGTCTTTTTTTTTTGGGGGGTGGGGTGTGGGCGCTAAAACAGAGGGGGAAAATGTGTGAAATGATTTGGAGGGGAGAAGAAAAAAATGGATGAGAGATCTGTCGAGAGATAAGAAGTCTCATAATGTCATTTTCATATTCCTTCTCAGTTTGAAAGAAAAAGATTAATTGGAAATTAGGAGGCCCTTTAATGATGAAAGTAAACACGATGTCAGGACTTTGATTTTGGCTACTATTGAGTAAGCAGATTTAATAGCTTCCTATGCTTGAGGGGAGAAGGGATCGGTGAAAAGCCCATTATAAGATAGGCGGCACTTCAAGGCAAGGCTCATAACCACCGTCTATCCTTCTATCATATTTTTTCTCTCGCTTAGATGAAAAATTTCGCCGTCTCTCCAACTGGACTGATCATTTCAATTAGTTTTTAGCGAATTAATTACGAAACCCTAAAAAAGAAAGAAAAAGGAGATAAGGCGAGAGAAAAGTAAAACCTCTAGAAAACGGAGAGCAACGGAGAAACATTGACTTTCCTCCTCTCTGTTTTTTCTTTATTTTTTTTATTTTTTTTAGGGGCTAAAACAGAGATGGGGAAAATATAAATGTGTGAAATGATGTGGAGTGGAGGAGGAAGCGTGCGGACCTGGGGAAAGTCAAAGCGGCGACCGCACGAGGGGCATTCCCGTCATGTCACCCCCTGCCACCAGCTTTCCCTTTTCTACCCCTCAGTCCCCTTTCTCTATCTAGAGACTCTCACTTCTCTCTTCTCTCTCTCTCTCTCTCGGTCTGATTCTCGCAGAGATAGAGAGAGACGGAAGAGAGAGAGAGAGAGAGGGAGAGAGGTAGAGAGGTTCTGCTTGCCACGGGAACCGACTCCTCTCGAGCAGCTCCCCTTCCTCTATCCACAAGGAGCGGCGCTGCCCCATCGAAAGCTCCTCCCCCCTCGATTCGCTCACTGTTCTATCGGTGTCGGGTCGGTCGCGGGTCGTGTCCGGAGGAATTGGCCGCCGCCGCCGCCCCGCCGCGCCGCGAATGATTTGCCCGCCGGGGGACGGCGAACTTCTTGGGGCTTTTCGACGACCCTTTTTCCCCTCTTCGCCCCTCCTCCCAGGTACGAGCTCAATCTGGTCTCTTGTGATTTCGGGTCGGTGATTGAAGCAAAGGATCAGTCTGGAGCTCGTTCCTGGCCTGCGCTTCCGTTTTTTTCTTGTTCTTTTCCTTTTTTGGGATAGTGGGTAGTCTTCGTTTTATCCGATGGGGTGTTACGGCTTCCCATCTATTTATGGGTCGATCTTTATCCTGTTCCGGATAATTTGTGCGCTGCTTCAGATGCATCTGTGGCTTGTTTATGCTTGGTTGCGATGTTTCTTGTTCCCCTTTGCTTGGACTGAATCTTTTTCGCGATCGGCGATGAACCCTTTTTGGGAGGAGCTGATGGAGTCGATTTCGGGTGCGTATTGATGATTGCAGCGTTTCAATTGATGACCGATTTGATGATTGTCCAATGATCGGTGCCGAAAGATATGTTTGACTTTCGTGTCGTTACTGCTTCAAAAGGGTTCTGTACATCGACATGATTGCTATGATGGTTGGGTCGGGGTTGACCCTGTCTTTGAATATGGTTTCTTTGCAGTGAATCGAAATCTTGTAGTGAAATGAGGGCTTTGAGGATTGTATTTGATCAGTCTCCAAGGATATCCTTTTTTTTTTCTTTGTTTCTTTTGGGTTTGAAAGGATGGCTCGATTATCTGATAGAAAACAGGCTGACAACCTTTTCGACATTAGGAGGAATAGAGACCCGTAAGAAGGAAGACAATCTGGAGCAGTTGGGGTTCTTTTAGTGGATCCGGACATTTTGGAAATTGAGTCTTATTATTATTGTGCCATGGTATTGCAAGGCTCAGTGCTAGGGCTTGAATTTTCAATGGGGTAGTCATACTGGTGTACTACGAGTTGACTGCACCTTCGTTTTATGTGGATTCTGAGATTGGATATTTTGTTAGATCAATAATAGAATGTTGATTTTTTGTTTGCCCGAAGTCGACATTCAAGTTCAAAGAAGAAAAGAAGTGTCGCGTTATGTTTATTTGGGGGCTCTATGGGGAATGTAAGTTGATTGTGGTTGTTTCTCAATCATATGTGGTATATTTTTGTAAGGAGATAGGTAATGTATTTTTCAAGTTTTAAATAATATATTGATCTTACAACATCTTAATTATGCTTGCAGGCATAGATGCTATTTGTAATCATGTTGTCATGGCTAGCTTTTCCTTCCGTAATCATTCCTTCATAATCTCCAAATGACTTGAACTTATGCTTGTAGAGCATGTCAGTCTCTATGAAGTATTTGGCCTTTGGGTTGTGACATAAGATTCTGTAGTTCAGGGTTTGTTCTCAACAAAAGCATCTCATTTCCAATGAGCTTTCACTACCCTGAGACATATTTGTGGTGTTTGTGCACTTGCAGATTCCCATCAGTAGTCTCTCCAGTCTCCACAATCACAAAAAATTTGTGTAAAGGGATCTTGTTAGATTTTGCCATGGAGGGTAATCAGTTGGATATTGACTGGGAAGATGTGGTTTGTCCTATATGTTTGGATTGTCCTCATAATGGTGTTCTTCTCCGTTGCTCGTCTTATGACAAAGGCTGTCGTCCCTTTGTATGCGACACAGATCACTTGCACTCCAACTGTTTGGACCGGTTTAGAAGTGCATATGGTGTGAGATCTTCTTCATCTCCCGAAACTTCTTCCACATCAAAAACAGAGCCCGTGGAGTTGGATAATGGCTGTAGGCCGACCTGCCCATTGTGTAGAGGAGAAGTTACCGGATGGGTTGTTATTGATGAAGCTCGTGTTATCCTAAACAACAAGAAGCGTTGTTGTGATGAATTCCGATGTCTGTTTAGTGGAACCTACTCTGAGTTGCAGAAGCATGCTCAAGTAGAGCATCCTCATGCTCGGCCCTCGAAGATTGATCCTGCTCGGCAGCTTGATTGGGAGAATTTCCAGCAATCGTCAGAGATCATAGATGTCTTGAGCACTATCCATTCAGAAGTTCCCCGAGGTGTAGTCTTGGGCGATTATGTTATTGATTATGGGGACAATGATACTGGTGATGAGTTTGAGGACTTCCCAGGTGATGAAGGCAATTGGTGGACATCATGTATATTATATCAGGTATTTGATAACTTTAGGAGTTCTAGGAACAGAAGAAGGTCAAGAGTTGGTGATACAAGAAGAGGAACTCGACATTCTACGTATGATACATCAAATTCTGATGAGGGTTCTGTTACCTCTTTGGAGTATCCAGATTACCGACCAGATGATATAGATGATGAGTTTGTTGTTGCAAGGGGTTCCTCAAGGGCTAGCACTAGGCATCGCAGGTTAGTGAAGCCCCTTTGTGCCTTGATTACGGCAGAGCTTGTTTGATCGAATATTGGTTTTGTTTATCAACATAAGCTTCTTTAGAAGTTGGCTCACTGACTTCAGGTTTTGTTTGTTTGTTTGTTTGTTTTTCAATTAGTCTAATTTTTCTTCTTTCATTTGTTAAAATAGATTGCAGCCATTTTATTGATTAATTTCTGGGAGAGGGACAGTGGTAAAATGAATTTTTCTTATTTGATTGCAGCGGTACATTTTCAATGGAAGTTTCTGTTGAATTTTCCTTTTGAATTCGCTTTCACCACGCATAAGCATAATGGTTTCTGGTGCAAAAAGTTGTCTGCCAACTTTAGGGTGTGCTTATTTCTTAAGTTCATTTTGGAGTGGAACAATGGTAGATGAAATCATCTCAGGAATGTTTGGCTAGAACCCTGAACTTGATGCAGCAAGAGATTGATATGGGAAACTAAGAAAATAGTACTTTTAGAGTGTCGGTAATTTCCTCTCTGAGGCTTTGGTGGACATGACTGTGTCAAGTGCACACCTTTCAGTAATCACAAGTCTCTTATTTGTCCTTGTTTGTTAACTGTTTTGAATCAAAAGATGACTTAATTTGGTGAAACATCATAAATTAACATGATACGAGATGGGTGCCTGGTCCTGCAGACCATTATATGTAGTTTGTTACCTCTACATGCAGCAATAGACATGCGCTTTGAATTAAGTCTTCAGTTTTCTTTGTTTCTTAAAGAATTATTCTCTGAACTCTCTAATCCACACAGTTTTTGCTTCTTTAAATATCACAGCTCCCGGAGGCGGCGTTCTCGCTTCTATGATAACTAGGTAACTTATTCACCGTCCTTCTGCCCTGCACATTTACATGTGCATCTAAAACTTAATGAAGTTCCTTCTGTTTTAGGCGAATTTTGTGTCTAGGAGTTATATTCCGACTCTGCTGGGTTCAATTAATTGACCACAAATTTTTTCCTTAGTATTGAAAGATTAAAGCAGGACTATAAATTGTTAACACAGTAGCTTCTCTCCATTTTAAAAACTTACCTGTTCCATGAAACTTTGTTAATTGCTCTTCCCAGCTCATGGGACCTGAGGGTAATGGACATGGAGGTACAGACGAACGCCAATGACGAAATTGTGGGAGTCTCCAACAAAACACATCGATTGGCTTTTCCTAGTCGAACGATGTTCTGACCCGTTCATTCTGTGGTTTACTGATGACTGATTTTGATATATTAAAATTCTCAGGATGTCCCCTTTTCACATTGTTGGTTTCTTTGTATCGCTGTATGTATGGAACTTTGAAGAAGTGGATCACTTCATAGACAAGGTACACTTGTAGCAAGAAAGCTATACCTGCAGTGTCATGCATGGAATGTCCATTATTTGAAGTAGAAAGCCACTGAACTGTGGAGCTTTCACCTTGTTCTAGGATTTTGGGATATGCTCTCATTCATTGTACATGGCGATTGTTATATGAACTTTTTATTTTTCTTTAGAAAGGGGTGCATATGTGGGTCGGTGTGAACTTGTTGTGTGTTCACTTTTTAGATTGTTTGACCTTCACCATGGAGGGCATCAAAAGTCAGAAACCATTTCAAGGATGGAAAACGAGAGATGCTTTTAAAGAGCCGGAATTTGACCGGTGGAATAGAGGAACTTGGATTTGTATATTCTTATGTGAAAAGCATTGACTAACGACGGTCACGATCTAAAGTCCAAAATGACATTCCATCCTCATTTATTTCACCTATATATATATATTTCCTAAACCGGCGATGCCTTGAATCTAACTCATAGTGATCTTCCTAGAATTGCCCTTCAAATGCTTTCTTTCAAGTCAACCTGAGGTGAATAGATGATAATGACATTAAAGATCTCCTCTACAGCCTCAATCACGGCACCGACATTAATTTTACCACTTTCCTTCACGTCACTCGCCCTCCGCTAAAGAGAGATGCAGACCTCCTGGATATGGTAGACAGGGTCAGGTACAGAACCAAACATAATTAGTTGGTCTGCGCCACTGAGTTAAATAGTTACTCATGGCGGGCTGCTGTTTGCATTCACTGGGCAGGATGCGCAGGCATCTGGTGCGGTTGTTACAGTGGACGTATTTTCTGTATATGCATGTCATGATTGATGCGAGTGCCACTCATTCTTTTATGGCTCGTGGGCCGATTTACGGGTCAGATATACATGATTTTGACGTATCCTTGGCAGGTTGTCAAAATCAGACTGAAACCTGAACCGACCTGAAAATTTCTGGGTCTTTTTGTTTTGGGTTTTCTTTCGGTTCAGGTAATGCCAAAAAAACAAACTGTTTTTTTGCCGGTTTGGGTCATTTCGGTTCTGGTTTCCATTTATTATTGAGAGGGAGAAAGCTCGACCAAGCTAAGTTCCGTTTATTATGAGATTGAAAGAGAGAGAGAGAGAAGGTATGACCCTGTAGCAACCATGCCTGAAGCAGCACCTGCAGGAGGAAGCAAGATAGCGATGAGGATTTCGCTATCTTGAACATAAGAACAGAAGCCTCCATGGCCCATTGAGGCTCCAGATCTAGAGGCTCTCCACCAGATGAAAGGAGATGACTCTACCAATGACGACACGCTGAGGGTCCTGCGTAGAGAATGGCCGAGAGGTGGGGCTATGGTGGTGTTGAGTTTTCGTGTGGTGTGGGTGGCCGAGAGAGAGGGGGCTCCGTCGTTAGTGGCAGCGACGGCAGCAAGAGTGGTGCAGTGGAGCTCAACAGTGAGACGGTTGGGGTGGCATCCAACGGCAGTAGCAACGGGTCAGGTGGAGGGGTTTTGAGATTTGCGGTTGATGTGATTAGTGTAATCTGAAGATGAGAGCTATGAAGCATTGACACTCTTCAAGAGCCTTCGTGTCATGTCGGATATTTCGACATGCGGTCGACATGCGTTCGACATTCGGTTAACACGTGTCGAAAAATCTGACACTTGATCAACTTTCTTGACACTCTCCAATACTTGAGTCAAAATTTTTGTGTCGAAATTCTGACATATGAGTTTTCGACACGTGATTCCGATATTGAGGTTAATTTTAAAAATTTAATAAATAAGATGTCAAAATATATATATATATATATATATATATATATATATATGTGTGTGTGTGTGTGTGTGTGTGTGTGTGTGTGTGGTTAATTTTAAAAATTTAATAAATAAGAGGTCTATATCTGTATATGTATGTGTGTGTGTGTGTGTGTGAAAATAAAACACAATAATAAAAATAATAAATTGAGAAAGAAGAAAAACCTAGTCTTCTATTTTCTTTTGAATCCCACTTTCCGTGGTACATAATTCACCACTTAAGTTTTTTTTTCCTCTTCCAACATATCTAACATGCAAGTCTAAAATATAGATTGCTTGTTTTTCTTCAAGTTTTATGAATTATTAAAATATAGTTGAATTTATCAAATTGAAACAATGAATGATATTAATAAATGACAGATTCATGTTTTTAGTATATATTCATTCTAGGCTTTTTTAATTAATTATTTATTTATGAATTTGATTCAAATTAATTATTTAATATACAACGTGTCTCAATATGTCAAAATTCTCTATTTTTTAAAAAATGACGTGTCAGCGTGTCATGTTGTGTCATGTCACGTGTTGCGTGTCGCGTGTCGCATATCGGTGTTGGTGCTACTTAGGATAAGAGAACAAAGAGTAATGTATGTTTGGTGTTTTTTGAATAAAGAAACCAGTAATGCAGGAAGTGGTTCTGTTGACGTGGACGAAGGCATAAGCACTTAACTGTTCCCATTATCTTGTGGAGGACGAAGGCCAAAGGAAAAAAAAAAAGACCCACTAAGCCTAGTCCGAATTGAACCGAGTCATATTTGATTTGGGTCGAAGCAAACACAAGTCCCTAATGGTTTAGTTTGGTTCTAGTTTGTGGAAACTCGAACCAAACTGTTGACATCCCTTGGGCATGGAATGGTTTAGTTTGGTTCTAGTTTGTGGAAACTCGAACCAAATTGTTGACATCCCTAATACTTGGGCATGGACTAGTTATGGACACTTCATGCTATTATTGATTGTTGATTAGGTTTAACATTTAAATGAGCAATTATGAGAAAATGTATACTTTTTCATCCATTTTTTTGACTTTCAGTTCGGACAAACTTGTTATATGCTTTGAAGGCTATAAGATTGGGATAAGTATACTAGAAGTGTGATAACTTTCATTTGACGCTCACTCAAATATAAATAAATAGATTAGGTTTAACATTTAAATGAGCAATTATGTGAAAATGACAAATGCATAAAGGTTGGTGCTTTTTCATCCATTTTTTTGACTTTCAGGTTCCGGACAAACTTGTTATATGCTTTGAAGGCTATAAGATTGGGATAAGTATACTATAAGTGCGATAACTTTCGTTTGACGCTCACTCAAATATAAATAAATAGATTAGGTTTAACATTTAAATGAGCAATTATGTGAAAATGACAAATGCATAAAGGTTGGTGCTTTTTCCATCCATTTTTTTGACTTTTGATGCCCCTTATTACCTTAAATCAATTGCAATATCTCTTGCAGGTCCTTGATTTAAGATAATTTCTTACATTTTTTTCTTTCTTTAATGCATTTAAAATTGAGAAAAAATATATATTTTTCCAATGGCTTTATTGAATTGTCTTATGATGCAATTACAGTTGTCATAATTTTCTTGTCAACAACTAACTTAATCATCCCTATT
This sequence comes from Eucalyptus leucophloia subsp. euroa, assembly GCA_017140325.1. Lineage (NCBI taxonomy): Eukaryota > Viridiplantae > Streptophyta > Magnoliopsida > Myrtales > Myrtaceae > Eucalyptus > Eucalyptus leucophloia. Next base: position 27,399,098 of record CM029470.1, on the reverse strand, counting down.
TTATTTTATTTTATTTTGTTTTCTCAATATTGTCTTAAACTTTTTCACCATATTTCAATATAGTCTTTCTTGTCAATTGCCACAAATAATTAGCTAACATGGCATTTGGTTATTGTTGGGTGTCCTAAGTGGCATGCTAATGTGGGCAATTTGTTGATTTGCATGTCACAATTAATAATGGCAATTGGCAGGAAGGGCTGCATCTAAATATTGCGCAAATGTGTATGATTATATTGATAAAATTGAAAAGTTGAAATTGAATTAACATTCATACAATATGTTCATGACGAAATAGGTAACATTTTTCCCAAATATTTAAATAATCATTCATTCAATGGACACATGTATAAGCCTTTTTAGAATAAGTACATTAGGATTATCATAACTTTCTTGTGGCACTCACTTAAATGCCACAAATTTAAAAATTCGATGACTAGAGTGCCATTGGTGATTTGCTTTGCCAGAAAATCTAACATGTATCATAGTGTTGATGTGGAAAATTAATAAAAAATTCAAAAAATAAAAAAAAAGTCCACATTGAAATTGGAAATTTATATATATAAAAAAAAATCCACGTAGGAGAATTTGTCGAAAATGATACCCAAATGATTGATTTACTTTGAAGTAGCACTTAAGTGCATGAAAAAAGAAGAAGGTCATGGCGCTTAAGTGAGCAACATACGAAAGTTATGACACTCTTGTTATATTTATGCCCCACAAGATTAGTTGTCCTCCATCGATAATCTCACAAGCACACCACATTCTAAGTAAAGGATGTAATTGCGATAGTGAGATGTAAAGTAGGGTGATGCAAAATTTGAAGAAATTCTAATTGTTAAAGAGTATCCTGATGTTTTTCTACAAGATTTACTTGGCTTGCATCGCGAGTAGGAGGATTAATTTTCCATTGGCTTAGTTTCCGGCACAACTCCAATTTCAAATGTGCCATATAGGATGGCTCCGATTGAATTGAAGAAAACGAAGATTCAACCACAGGACTTGATAAGGTTTTCATCTTGCCAAGCGTTTCACCTTAGGGAGCCAAGTTATCTTCGTGAAGGATGAGAGTGCCTACATCATATCAACCCTAAAAAATAAGAGTGCCTTCAACAACCCAAAAGGAACAGTGAAGCAACAATAAGCGAACCAAGCATCATCATCGTATCGACCCCCAAAAGAGGTATGGAATATGATATCGAACCTTGACAACCCCCCAAAGTCAAACAATCCATGTGGAGCTTGTATTAGAATATGCTCTCCCAACAACCGAGGATCTATGGAAGAGGAAAATCTTATCTGAACTTTTTTTTTTTTTGGACAGAAAACATAACTATATTCATTAAAACCGAGGATTACATCGTGCGCCTAAAATATCAGCGCAACAGATCTAATATCGAGGGGAGGGGATATGGGCCACGCATCAGAGAGAGCCCCAGTTCGATGAAGTTTTGCGGCCCAATCCGCTACACGGTTAGCATCCCTTCGACAATGAACAACCCTAGCGCAGGGAAAACTTCTCAGCAGGAGTTGAGCCTCTGCAAAAACCGAACGAACCTCCCACGGCGGCAAGGTAAGTTCGTTCATTGTTTCCACCAAAATCAAACTATCCGATTCGAGGATGAGTTTATTTCGCTGTCTACCCGATTGTTGCAGATGGCGAAGAGTGAGCAACAGTGCCATAAACTCGGCCTGCAGTGGCGAAGAAACAGTGATCGTCCGAGTAAGACCATCGAGCAGGGTACCTCGCTGATCTCTGCAAATAGAGGCGATTGTGCCGCTTGTAGATTGTGGATCAAAAGCCCCATCGAAATTAACTTTGAGTGAGTCTTGTTCAGGTGGTCTCCATAGTTCGCCACCACTGATCCGCTGTTTCGCTTGTGCTGCTGAAGAAGGAGAGGATAACACAGCTGATCGGGCATGTATCAGGGCAGAGTCCACAAGTCGGCGTGGATTCAGATGCTGATGACGGAAAATAAAGTGATTCCTCGCTTTCCAGAGATTCCAAAGAACATAAGCAATTGTAGCTGAATCAGGTGTGTTCTGTTGTTTAAGTATGTGAGCTGCTACCCAATGTTCTATACTGTGCGTAGTGTATATATGAATGTGCATATGTTGAGCTAGCATGGACCAAACAGGAACTGTTTTTGGACATAATAGGAATAGGTGGGTTGCTGTTTCAGGTAGAGTATCCTGACAGAGAGGGCAAATCGGGTCTGAAGTAATATGCCTATGGAATAGGTTATCTCTGGTGGGTAAAACATTACGGCATAAGGCCCAAATAAAAAATTTAACTTTAGGGGCTACTTGTAGTTTCCAAATATGTTTCCATAATGCTTGAGGGAGAGTGTGAGCAGGCGAAGCTTGAGGCAGACTTTGATCTAGTGCAGTTTGCCTCAGATATTGATAACCACTTCTAACCGTATATTCTCCATGAATTGATTTTGTCCAAATCAGCTTATCCTCAGTATGTGAGGGGCTGACGTGGATTGCGAGTATCTCCTGCACTGTATGAGAATCATATAGTTCATTAATAACAGATAAATTCCAGCTGTTTGTGGTGGGATCAACCAAATCAGCAACCTTAAAAGGTTCATCTTGGTTAGCTGGACCTCCTAGAACTCCTTTGGGCAGCCAACAATCTTCTCTTATTCTGATTTTTCGGCCATCACCTACTGACCAACGGAAGCCGTGACTAATGGAATCCCGACCTAGTACAAGACCCTGCCATCCCCAAGAAGGCCTAGAGCCTCTAGCAGCATTAAGAAAGTCCGTTGAGTGGAAGTAAATACCTCTGAAAAGCTGGCTCCATAGAGCCGTTGGATTTTGATGCAGTCGCCAAGCCTGTTTCCCTAGTAGGGCTTTATTAAAGTGCGATAGGTCCCGAAATCCAAGACCACCTTCAGATTTACTACCCTTTAGGTACTCCCATCGTGTCCAGTGAATGCCTGATTTTGAAGAGTCATTCTGCCACCAGAAGCGTGCAATTCTCTTTTCAATAGCTATACAAATGGAATTCGGGATTTTAAAGATAGACATAGCGAACTGTGGGATCGCCTGGACCACAGCTTTGATAAGAACTTCCTTCCCCCCCTTAGATATGAGTCGTTCTTTCCATCCTTCTAATTTTTTGTTTACGCGGTCAAGTATCCAAGTGAAAATTTCCTTCTTGGATCGTCCCCAATCCGAGGGGATTCCCAAATATTTGCCAGTCTGAAGAAGAATTGGAACTCTCAAGGCATTAGCTAAATTGTGTTGTAAATGTAGAGGACAAACCTTAGAGAAATAGATCCCAGACTTGTTTCGATTGATCGCCTGTCCTGTAGCCAAACAATACTGGTTGAGAATATTGGAAAGATTTAGACATTCATGTAGTTTGGCCTCTAGAAAGAAAATTGCATCATCAGCAAAGAATAGATGAGATAGGACAGGACACCACCTATTGAGTCTAATGCCTTTGAGGTTTCCCATGTCGATAGCCTGAGTAATCATAGTCGATAACATGTTAGCTAGAAGGATAAATAAATAAGGGGAAAGGGGATCGCCCTATCGAATACCGCGGGTCGGCTGGAAGAAGGGTAGTTGTTCACCATTAAATCGCACATTGTAAGACACAGTGGTAATACATTGCATGACCCATCTAACCCAAATAGGATGAAATCCCAACTTTAGTAGATAAGCCTCTAGAAAATCCCATTCCACCCGGTCATAAGCTTTTTTCATGTCCATCTTTAAAACTGCATGGAAAGTCTTCTGGCTTTTCCGAGTGCGCAACTGATGTAGCACTTCTTGGACGATGAGAATATTATCCTGAATTTGACGACCACTAACAAAGGCACTCTGCTCAGGGGATATCAATTCAGGGAGCCAGGGCTTAAGTCTATTTGCAATCACTTTTGAGATAATCTTATAAGCATAATTGCACAGATTAATAGGGCGGTAGTGATCTAAACTTTCAGGGTGTGAAACTTTGGGGATCAGGGTAATAATGGTCTGATTTAGAGCTAAAGGCATAACCCCGAGATAAAAAAACTGTTGTATAAGGGGATAAAATCATCACACAAAGTGTTCCAATAAGTTTGGTAAAAAGACCATTCAATCCGTCAGGTCCGGGTGCTTTTGTGCGTCCAAGCTGAAAGGCGGCTGCCTTGATCTCATCTTCCGTGACGGCTGCTATCAATAAGTCATTCATAGTAGAGGAGACTATTGGCTGACATTGTGCAATAACCGGCTGAAAATCTCTAGGACCAACTGATCGGTACAAATCAGAAAAATATTGAATAGTCATATTTTTCAAATGACTGTCTTCCCTAACCCACTCCTGGTCACCATCTCGAAGCAAACGAATTCTGTTTCGCTGCCGTCGTTGAATAGTCGTAGCATGAAAAAACTTGGTGTTTTTGTCGCCCCAAGTAAGCCAGCTGATTCTCGAGCGCATGGCCCAAAATTGCTCCTTTTGCTGCCATAACTTATGGATTTCTTCCTTCGCTTGCTTTCAGCCCTTTTATCATACCGATGTTGTGGTTGGTTGATGATATCCTGCCGTAGTTGATAGTTAGCTATTTGGTTTATTGCTAGAGAGAACCTTTGACGACTCCATTTACTAAGTGCAATTGAAACTAGTTTGAGGCGTTGAGGTAGAGTCTTAGTAGTACCATGGCTGGATTTCCAAGATTGATCAACAATTGTAGCACAGTCACCTTCTTGTATCCAAAAAACTTCAAAAGTAAAAAATTTATGACGACGCCTCAGGCTGACCTCAGTAGTTAAAACTAAAGGGCTATGATCAGAGCCCACTGCAGAAGTGCAACCACCTCGCCTTCGGGAAAACTATACGCCGTCATAAAGTACAAAAAACCCGATCAAGTCTTTCTTTGACATAATCAGCTCCAACTCGTTATTGGACCAAGTAAATGCACAGCCTTTACTATCCATTTCCATAAGTGCACAGTCCTGTACAACCTGCCTAAAGGAATTCATCCGATGAGCATCAGCTGGTCGCCTGCTAACCTTCTCCCATGAGTACATTACTTCATTAAAATCTCCAAGACAGACCCAAGGTATGGTATTTGTAGCAGCAATCTGTCTAAGAACATTCCAAAAAGAAAGACGAGGGTGAATCGCAGCAGGTGCATGGATACACGTGATGTGCATAGAGGTGTTAGAGTTAGAGTCCATACAGAAGAAGTCAAGTAAATCTTGCGAAGATTGAAACATAGTGACTGTTAAATCATCTTGCCACAGAAGAGTTAGCCCCCCTGCAAGACCTGCTGGATTTACAATATAAGAGTGACTAAATTTCAAACGGCGCTTAAGACGGGTGATCACTTCCTCTCTATTTTTTGTTTCCATCAAAAATACAATATTGGGCTTTTCTTTGGCCACTAGGGCCACAAGGGCACGAACTGTCAGGGGGGAGCCCAAAAACGGTGGGGTATATCTTCCCTCTTTGTGAGTGGACTAGGGAAATCTCGAGACACCCCATGTTGAATAGAGAAGTTTCGGATTAAGGTCTCAGTTGAATTGAAGAGTGGTTTCTAAAACACGGAAACTCACTGCACACCTTACCTTCCCTAAATCTGCTGGTCGAGATCCTCCGGAACATGTGGAAAGCTGCAAACTCTTTCGTATTTTGTCGGCACGATCCAAATTCGAATTGGGTCGTGGAGTTAGCAAAAGCAACACAAAAATTTATGAGAGATGGAACCCAAGAAAAGGAGTAGTGAGAAGAAAAATGGGAAAAGTGTTAAAAAAGTCATAAACCTTTTGTATTTGTGCCAATTTAGTCCTAAATCTTTATTTAGCACTGATTCAGTCATTTCCGGCCAATTGTGGCTGGATATTGCTGATTGGACACCGGCTGGTTGATGTGGCTTGATTAGTGTTGACGTGGACAACTTTTAATAATATTTTAATATTTTTATTTTCTTTTTTATTTTTTTCTCATTTCCTTCTCCTCCTCCAGTTGGTTGTCGGCCACCTCGCTAGTGGCTGCGATAGCAACCTCATGCCGGGCGATGAGGCTTGCCCTCACCAGCTCGGCACTAGGTCGCCCTTGCGGCCCGGGCGGCGCTGGTGAGGTCGAGCCTTGCCGGCCATGGGCGAGGCTCGACCTCGCCGAATCGCGGCTTGGGTGGCGTCGACAAGGTCAAGCCTCGTCGTCGAGTGTGAGGCCGCCCTCGTAGCCACTAGCGAGGTCCAATGAGGTCGACCGACCTTGCCGGTTGTCATCTCTTGGACCTTGGCAACTGGCTGGAGGAGGGGAAGGAAAAAAGAAAAAGAAAAAGAAAAGAAAAAATAAAATTTTTTAAAAATATTAAAAAATATTAAAAAATTATTAAAAGTTGTCCACGTCAACACCTATCATGTCACATTAGCCGGCCGGCATCTAGTCAGCAAAACCCGGCCAAAATTGACCGAAAAGGACTGAATCGGCATTAAATAAAATTATTTAGGACTAAATTAGATAAAAAAATGTTTAGGACTAAATTGGCATAAATACAAAAGGTTTAGAATTTTTTTAACACTTTTGCCGAAGAAAAACTATAGTCTCACTGCAAAATGGAATCCCCCCATGAAAGGCACTCTAAAGATCAATGTAGGTGGCTCATTTGCGAATGGAGAGAAAACAAGAAGTATTGTTGGCGTATATAGAGACGATTGCACGAAGATCGACGCTGGACTTGTGGAGGAAGTGTGTACGAACTCAATGGAGTAAGTGGAAGGCCTAGTTTCCGTTGAAGCCCTAAAATACTTCAGATTTGCTTCTGAACTCAAGTAAACTCTAATAAAGGAAGATAGTTGGTCAACGACAAGTGCACCATCAGGTCAGATTTGCCATTTGGAACATACAACCTCTTATCTCTGAAGGCAAAAACTTGCTAGCCCATCACAAGAGCATTCCAATAGCCCACTAGCCCACTGCAAGAGAAAAGCAAACTAGGTAGCTGATTGGATCTTTAAGGCCCATTGGTGAAAATCCCTTCCTAGTAACTGGGTTTCTTATCTCTTAAAATAGAACCTGATTTGTTCAGAGGCCCACTTAGTTGGTAATCGCGAGCCTAATAAAAGAAGTTTGTATAGACCAAGCAAAAAAAAAAAAAAGGAGACCAACATTAAGGAGACTTATCAGAGTCATAAAGGTGACACGAAACCATAATTCCAATGTGTACAAGTCTAATTCTGAATACAACCCCATTTAGAGAGTATTCTCTAAAATAATTTAGCAAAAGAGCTAAGTGGATTGAGACTAGATACCATGTTGGGATGTCAAGCCTATAGAAAGTTTGAAAACTATGCAAGCCAGTGGAGCTAGACATTCACCTTTTAAACAAAAAAACAAGAGAATCTTTTGAAAGAAAACAAATTCCATTTCGATCTTTGCATAATTTTATGCAACTAGCAGAAATTGGCTATTGAAAATTCAAACCATGATGATCATGTTCATGGAAGAATGGGCAGAAAATCCATTAGTAACCAAAACCCTAGAACCACCTACACATTTCGCCCCATGTTACTGTTTTGATTATATGGATGCATTCGAGAAATTAATTTTAAATTTTAAAATTTAAAAAGCAAGCTAAAAATATTCATGGTTTACCTAGCCTAGATGTAGACAACAAAAATTTCCAAATTCGTTCAATTTTTTTTTAAACTTTATTTGGAATTATTGAAAAAAGCTATCTAGAATAAGTCAAGAAGTCATATAGAAAATCTTTTATGAGTTTTCAAATCCATACTAATTTCAAAGAACTAGAAAACATCTCCTTCTATTTCACCATGTTGTACAAGATCCTATGAATATTAAGATGAAATGGCATAAGATACTAGAAGTGTTTAAAGTTTTGTATAATGCTCACTTTAATTCTATAAGTTTTTAGTGACTTATTTAAGTGTCAAATCAAACGAAAAAAGATCATTAAAATGCCTCTAACAAGAAATTCCGTAAAAAGTATTACATGCCGTTTATAATTAAAAATTTAATATGAGTTGGAATTTTTTTAATAATCAGTCCATGTGGACATCCGTGCTGTTGGGTTGTCTAAAAACGACATCGTACCAATCCTAGGTGAAAGACGCCATCATTCAACTCTTACCTCATGGTTGCTATCCTTGCTAGCCACTACATGACACCACCATTCGCTGTTCGCTAACCGGCATCCATCACCTCCTATGCACAACCATCATCGTCCCACGCATGGCCACCATCAATCACTATGCCGCCTCAACCATTCTCCCACAGGCATCACCCGACCGAGCACGAGCAAAGACACGGCGACCACTATTTAACCCATCGGTCACCAATATCTCAGGCGGCCATAGATTGAAGCCACCTGCTGTTCACCGCCCTCGTTGGTCGCTAACAGAGCCTGCGGTCAATTCGTCTCGTTTCTACTTTGTTTTCCGGCAAAGAAGGCTTGAAGATTTTGGGGTTCGCCCGAAGCTCATTCGTTGGTGTCGACCACTAGTGACAACTTTCCTCATCGTTTTTAAGCTGTCAAAGCCACTATCGACCGTCGCTATTCATCATCCTGGAGCAACAAAGGAGCGGCTTTATTTTACCCTATTTCTCAGCTAGAAAAATTAAGGTGCTTCTAGCTCGTCCGATCCTCCTCTGCCGGCTTCAAATCATTAGTGACGACGTTATGAAGACCCCCCTTACAAGCTGAATAATTGACGGCCACAAAAAACCACTATCTTTACCAATTCTCATCATAGTCACCATTACTCTATTTCGACCTGCTTCTCGCTCGGGAAAGCTCAAAGTGTCTTGCGCTTGTTTGAAGACCTATCCTTGACACCCATCAACTCAGGCGATGCATTTAGAGCCTTCCAGGTTTGGATGTTGTAACTATAGCGAGAGGACTTCTGTTTTGGTGAAGTTTGAGGACTCCTCCTTCAGCCAGGTAATATTCAGTTCCTTATTCGCTTAGTTGAAATGAATTAGAGCTACTCATCATGCTCCTGCTTTTTATTTGCAAGATTGAGCTGTTAAATTTAGGGGAAAACCAAATTAAGGTTTTGAATTTGGGTTGAATTGGTCATTAGAATTTTGAATTGGGGAATTTTTTTCAATTTTCAATTTAGGGTTTGGGATAAATGTCTACAATGACATCGTTTAGGAGTTTACATATTGACTTGGCACCTCGCAAGCCATGTTGGCCAAAGAAATTAATAGAATATGATAATGTCCAATTTCTGATGATACAAATCAAAGTTGATACTCAAGTGATTGTTTTTTTTTTCCCCAAAAGGTGACACTAAGTAATCTAAAAAATCACTGAAGTGAGCACTGTATGAAATTTTTAGCACAAGTATCCTTTTGTCAATGGAAATTACAAACATGCCTTCAGAAAAAGGAATATCATTCGGTTTGCCCAAACTTTATGAAGGTTTAGCAAAGTTTATTTGGGTAATCCTTGCATATTTGGCATCTCAAATACAGAATTAAAGAAGATATTAGCGGAATATTTGCAGAAGATACTCGATGGTGGAGACCCAAAGCCCCCCTCGAGCTACGGAAATACCAAATTACCAATCAACAATCGTGGATACGGCATGAGTAAGACGAAGAAAAGTAGGATTCTTGGAAGTGCCCCCGGGAGAATTCTATTATCGTGCAAGATACTCAGCACAGACCGATGCTGTTCAAGGGAGTAGCGGCACGAAAGACGATCACCACGTGAATAGGGATAAAACATAATCATGTTTAGTATGCCATGATAAATATCCAGCCTGTTAGACTAATTTTGTAATGGAGAGGGCTTTCCATGGCTTTTGCAATCGTAGGTTCTCTTTCGATGAAAGATCGGGATATGTCCAGAATGAGGTATGATTAAATCGACTAAGGCAACTTTTAAACCTCATGAATATAGTCGTTGAGTAGTTTATCTCTTTTGATCCCTTGTGAGAGGAAAGCACCTCTTCCTTCAATAGAATTAGATCAGTATTCTCCGCCTAAAACTGTATTAGTTTAATCAACTGAAGACATTTTTCTTAAGGACCGGATTGAAAGGATTGAAGTTTAGGGGGAAAAGGAAACCACACTTGTTATAATTTTCGTATGATAGTCACTTAAATGTGATAATTTTTTTTTTTAATCACTTGAATGTCATAACTTATATACGATGCCTCTTGAATGCTATAATTTTTTTGTCTATCACTTTTGAGTGCCATAACTTATATACAATGATCACTTGAATACCACAACTTTTTTTTTTTTTTGATAACTTGAGTGTCATATAATTTTTTAATTAATCACTTGAGTGTCATATAATTTTTCAATCAATCACTTGAGTGTTATAATTATACAAAAATAATCACTCCATGTGTTATGTCATGTTGGATTTCGAGCAATTAGGTGAACGTTTTTAAAATTTGTTGGCTTTCAATTGATTGGATCAATGTTATGGCACTTAAATAAACGTTCGCATTCAAGTGAGTGCTGAACCAAAGTTATGGTACTTGTGATATTCTTATCACAAAGTTTAGGATGATCATAGTCATTTTTTTACTCTTGCAGAGAATAAACTAATAAGAAAGAACTTGAAGGACAAAATTACAAATTTTAACGAAATATTCTAAGTTCAATGGCGGCAACAATTGACATTTTTTTTTGGACTTGCTGATTTAAATTTATTGAAATTTTCATAGGATATGTTTAGTCAAAGTTTTAAAACTTGTCAAGAAAGTGTAATTAAATCCTAAAACTTTCGAAAAATGTAATCAAATATTAAAACTTATTATATTAGTGCAATTTGTCATTCCGTTAACTCCATCTAATTTAACTAACGAAAAATACTAACGTGACTTTTTTTTTATTACTTTTTCGATCCTACATGGTGTTAACGTGGCAAAAACAATAAAGATAATTCCAAAATGATGTCGTTTTGGTCTAAATTTAATTTTTCATATAAATATTAATTTAATTGAATTAAAAAATAACTAATTTTTCTTTAAAAAAGAAGAAGAAGAAGAAAGAAGCAAACCAATGACTTGTTATTGTCGCCCCACCATCATCGGAAAGGGCTATTGATGGTGGGGTAAGGGTTGGCCAAGGTTGTTGGGCTTGGCCATTGTTTGGCAACTGCAGTTGATTGTAGGTGGAGGCCATTGTTGGTTGTGGTGGGGTTGCCACCCAGCCTTGCCACAGCTAGTGGCAACCCTTGTCTCAATTTGGGATGAGGGTTTGCGGGTCTTTGCCTAGCTAGCGGCACCAGTTGACCCTCGCCCAACCATCATCGACTCTATTTAACAATGGTAGGGTGGTGGCGACAATAGCCTTTACTAGTTTGCTTTCTCTCTCTCTCTCTCTCTCTCTCTCTTCTCTTTAAATACAATATAATTAATATTTATATTAAAAATAAATTTGGCTCACAACAATGTCATTTTGAGGTTATCTTTCTTGTTTTGGATGCAGGAGAGAGGATGTAATAAAAAATGATTAATATATTAAAAAATCCAAAACTTGTATACTTATAATAAATTTACCTGAAATTAACTTTTTGACAACCAAAAATCCTAAACTGGTACACATTTGATAAATTTACCCAAAATTGATATAATTGCGACAAATTTACTCTCTGTTAGTTTTCGTTAAATTTTAGTGTCAAATTATTAAGTTGAATGACACATGACAGTTGATTGGTGTATCAATTTGGGATTTTATTCTCTGTTTGTTACATTTATACAATTTTTGTAATTTTTGGTAGTATTAATCTAATTTAACGGATGATATATTTGTCACAAAAATACTAGTTTGGTGTTTTTGATGGTCGAATAAATTAGTTTGGGATAAATTTGTCACAAATGTACTGGTTTAAGGTTTTTTATAATCAGTCGGGGTAAATTTGTCACGAGTGTACCGGTTTGGAATTTTTTATGATCAAAAAATTAATTTGAGATAAATTTATCACAAATATACCAGTTTGAGATTTTTCATTATATTAACCCTAAAAAAGATCACATTAACATTTTTTTCAAATTGAACAGAATTAACGGAAAGACTTGATTACACTAATTTGACAAGTTTTGAACTTGAATGTATTTTTTTGAAAATTCTAAAATTTAATTATGCTTTCATTCCAATTTTTAGAACTTCTAATGCACACATATTCCAAATTTTCTTTTTGGCCCTCCCTTGGTTCCTCCCTCCGACCTCCGATCCCTCATCTTTTTTTCCGTCTTTTCAATCGAGTCCTCAGTCCCTCTTCTTATACAGTCTCTCTCTCTCCATCACGCTCGAGCCAAAAACTCCAAAGGTGAAGAAGGGAGAAAAAACCATGGACACCTTGGCTTCGCAAGCGGCCATAACCCAGAAGATGTGGGAGCTTGAGAACAACATTCCTCTCCACCACCGCTGCTGGCTCCGGCTCTAGCTTCGGCACCGGCACCGACCCTTCGAAGCACGACCAGTCGGACTCCATCTTCTTCTATGACGAGGCCGGCCATGTCCGATTCCAGCAAGAGAAGCCCTGGTCCCACGGCCCCCACTACTTCAAGCACATCAAGATCTCCACCCTCGCCCTCCCGAAGATGGTTGTCCACACCCGCTCCGGCGGGACCATTGAGGTCATGGGGCTAATGCAGGGGAAGATTGACGGCGACGCCATCATTGTCATGGATGCCTTTGCCCTCCCCGTCGAATTTCAAATAAATTTTATTTTTCATATAAATATTAATTAAATTAAATTAAAAAATAACTAATTTTTTCTTTAAAAAAAAAAAAAAAAAGAAAGAAAGAAGCAAACCAATGACTTGTTACTATCACTCCACCATCATCGGAAAGGGCTATTGATGGTGGGGCAAGGGTTGGCCGAGGTTGTTGGTATTGGCCATTGGCCGGCAACTGCGGTTGATTGTAGGTGGAGGCCATTGTTGGTTGTGGTGGGGTTGCCACCCAGCCTTGCCACAACTAGTGGCGACCCTTGTCTCAATTGAGGTGAGGGTTTGCGGGCCTTTGCCTAGCTAGCGGCACTAGTTGACTCTCACCCAACCATCAACGGCTCTTTTAGCAATGGTAGGGTGGTGGCTGTCACACCTCGATCCTCAGGCATGCACACATCCCTTACCTTTGGTCGATTTTAAAATGCGATATCCCAGGACTATGTATCGCCAACCATTTCATTTTCAATATGCACATGTGGAAGCAGTTATAAATCCCCAGATAATAAAACAATGGGATAGAAAAGTTGGATAATATTTTTCAAACCAAGACAAGCCTTTATAGACAAACGGTTAATTACAGACTTAAGCTGTCTGCAAAATTGTCGGCTTATGAAAAAGGTGATTGTCCTAACATCCACTAGTTAGACCCATTTGCTGATTCTTCAGCCTCCACCTTCCAAACTCTAGGACTTCCGATCCTCCATGATCAACATCTAGGGACTTAAAATTTTTCCCCAAACCGGATGAGATTACGTCTCAGCAAGTTCTACCCCCTAAGACTCGATTAGTAAACTAATACACCTTATGGCTGTCTATGCATACCATGAGACAGAGGACTCACATTGGCCTCAGATTCCACTTGTATATTAGCATAGATCAAGTAGGCACCCAAGCAATCATATCATTGATTGAAGCATCGATCAAATCGACCTAGTCGATTACACGCCAACAAGACCACTCACGGTCATTTCAATTCAATCAATTAATTTACAACATCAGACTCAAGTAATGATCAATCGACCTAGTCGATTACATCTCAATCAATCATTCACCGATCATTCCATTTAATCAATCATTTCACAGCATCAAATCAAAGCAAAGACTAGGCGACTTAGTTGATTACATGACACTCTAACCATTTCCCAGGTCATTCTAGTCATTGCTCTATAGTCTCAACTGATAAAACCAATCACCAAGTCACGTGCATTCTCCGAGGCGATATCCCTTATCACTGAGCCACGTGCATTCTCCGAGGTATTGCATTAATTTATCGAGCCCACGTGCCCTTTAAAATGCCATTTTGAATTAGCGAGCTCACGTGCATTCTCCAAGGCGATGCATCAAGTCATCGAGCCCACGTGTCTCTTCAAGATGCCAAATGTACTCATTGAGACCACGTGCATTCTCCAAAGTAATGCATCAAATTACCGAGCCCACTTGTCTCTTTCAAGATGCCACACTTAATCACCGAGCCCACGTGTCTCTTTCAAGATGCCACACTTAATCACCGAGCCCACATGCATTCTCCCAGGTGATAGACTAGCTCACCAATTGCACGTGCCTTCTCCAAGGTGATATAGAACCTATCATGGATTCACTATACACATGACCAAATTCCTAGATGACATGCCTGGTCATCAAGTCAGCATACATCTTACATACTCACTTTCATTTCCACAATTTCTAGTATGGTCGGTAGTCTACCACAATACCTTCATCACCGGTAGCCAATACTCATTTATTCACTAGTCAATTACTCAAATTAATTCGATTTAGGAATAATCCCTAAAAATCCACAATTAAATTAATTTAGCACAACGTAAAACTCAATTAAATAAATGGACTGTACCACGACAATCAGCACGAAGCTTCGATCACTGGCCATCCCAGTTGAATTTTCGGAAAATAAATAATTAAATAATTAATTTCAAAATTAATATTTAAATACAAGAAATTCAATTTAGCACAATATAAAGCTCAATTAAATAAATGGATTACGCCACGATCATCAGCATAAAATCCCGATCACTGACCATCCCAGTTGAATTTCCAGAAAATAAATAAATAATTAAATTAATTTCAAAAAACAATATTTAAATACTAAAAATTCCACTTAGGCCCGAATTGCGAAATTGAAGCCGATAAGGGTCGGGAAAATCCTGGGCTACTCTCAATAAATAGTAGACCACATCTACTTGCTAAATGCACACTCAATTTGTCTAATTCGCATCATAATTGACTAATAAATACTAATTTATACTAATCTAACCACCTAAACCTAATTAATTAAAACTAAACAACCTTAAGTGTAATTAGCAAACTAAGAAGGTATTAGTGAACAAAACTCACACAAAACGACAGGATCGACGTGAGGATCAAAGTGGGCCGAGCATCCGGGCTGAAGAAGGCGGCCAAAACAGGCCAAACCCTCGCTATAATACCCATTTTATGCCCTCTCTGTTCGCTGCTGTTGAGACCGAGAAAGGTGAGGGGAAGGCTCGGGTTGAGGTGAGCAAGGGCCGAGATGGACGGAGGAGGCCGAACCGGGCCGAAGTGGTGGCGATAGGAGCTCCGGCGGTGATCCACAATGGCCGGACGAGTTGAATGCTCGCCGGGATGACGAGTTGGGCGAGAAGGAGGCCAAGACGAGTGGAGTAGCGGTGGAGCGATGGCGTGCGCATGGCGGCGAACGGCGGAGGACAATGGCGTCGCACACGGCGCGGGCTGCTTCGGCGTCCCTCCCAGATCTGGGATCTTGGTAGCAAACGGAGATGGAGGAGAGAAGGCTTCGACAGTAGCTGAGGAGGGTGAGGTAGGCGGAGGGTGCGGGTGGCGCGCGGGCGAAGCAAACGGCGGCCCGGCGTGGCTGTGACGGCGACAGTCTTGGCTCCGGTGCGGCTGGTTGCAACGGCAAGCTACTGTCTCTGTTTCTGCTGTGCTACGTTCAAACGGCCGAGAGGGAGAAGAAGAGAGAGGCTGGGGCGGAGGGCGTTCAAGCGAGCGAGAGGGAGACGGACGGCGGTGGTACTCCGGCACGACGACGACGGCAGCTTCATCTTGCAGCTCCTTCAACCGACGTTGGTAGCTGCTTCCGTTCTGCTTCTACTGTCTTCGAACAGACCGAGTGGGAGGATGAAGAGAGAGTGTCGAGGGAGAAAGAAGAACAGATAAGAGTGAAAAACTTTGAAAAGTCAAAGTGAAGAATGGAAAAGCAAAGTGGGAGCCAGCGAGAAAATATTAGGTACTCTAACAATGCCACGCAATCCATGCTCTGAACCATTCAAAGCGTGACACCTGGACAAGTGTCAGTCCACGTCGGTTCCCTTGGCTCTCTCACGTCGTTCTAATTTAAACCAGAGAAGGTTTTGCATCCTCCATCTCTCTCTTCATTAAATGCTTTATCGTTCTCTCGCACGCTTCTTCTCCCGCTCGCACGAAGAGCGCCCCTTCCCCTCTCTCTTTCAAAAATTTCTCTCTGTTATGCATATTTTTTTCCATCAAAGCCGCATGACGCCCTTCCTCTCTCTTTTTCAAAAATCTCTCCTCCCAAAAGCCCGCCCGTCGCCTCCGAGCTTGGCCGCCTTCGCTGTCGCCGCCAGGAGCCACTTGCTCCCTCTCTCTCTCCTAAGAGCCCCGCCGGTTGTAGCTAGGTCTTGAGTTCGTCGCGGTTGCCTTACGGTCCTAACTCCAGCTGCTCAGTTTCATATGGAGGAACGGCGGCCACGGACGGCGATGATTTGGTCGTCCTTGGTATGGAAGCGAGCTGCGACGACACCGCGGCCGCTGTTGTGAACGATCTCTTTCGCTCCTAAGAGCTGCGCCAGTCGTAGTTGCCGAGTCCCGACCTCGACCTCCGACCACCTCCTCGTCTTGGTCGTGGTCGCCTCTGGTCCTAACTCCAGCTCTTCAGTCGAGGTTCGAAGGGTCCGAGGTGGGGAACAGCGAGGGGTTAGTGAGCTTGGAGAGGGACTTGAGAAGCTAGTTCTCGTCCTCCTTGAAGAAGAGCTTCGAGTCGGGGTTCCGCGCTCGTCGGCCGGGGAGGGACAAGGTGGTTGCTGGTCCGGGTGGAGGCCGGAGAAGAGGAGGCACGGCTCCTCGCCGCGGGACATGCAGCCCGCCGGCTTCAAAATCAAAAGATCGGCACACCGCCTTCAAGACAATCGGAAGAGTGTAAGAATCCGGCGGAACGCCCGCCCTCGCCATGAACGCGTACACGAGCAGCGCCTTTCTCGGGGCGTCTAACCTCGCGTACGCTCTTATGATGTTCCAGTGGAACGCGACGGGATTCGCCTCCGCGTCTTGGTCGTGGTCGCCTCCGGTCCTAACTCCAGCTCCTCGGTTCCCATTGACAGAACGCTCTTCGACAAGAACAACAACGGGTGTCCTGACATCATGAAGACGTTAGCCATCCAGGCAAGATGCAGCTAGCCTTCAGAAGCACTTTAGAAGCACGAGAGAAGATCAGCGAGGAAAATGGGTCAAGATCAGCTTCACAATCGGTTCAAAGCCTCGGTTCTAGTGGCTATCTGAATTGGGCAATGTGTTCTTCAAATTGGATGCTGCGCCATTTTGCCTTTTCCTGTTTTGCTTCCAGTCAACTTTAGATGTCCAGGCTAGAAGTTTGAGAACTTCTCACATAGCTGCATAGACCGCATTTGTGTCGCCTTAATTTTGCTTCTCATCAATTTTAATTTTCCATTTCTTCTTCTCCTACCTTTCTTGTTTTCCTTTCATTCTTAAGAATTTAGTTTCTCCGTTGCGCTTACACATTGATAATTTGACTGCTCATGGATCCATTGGAAACCAATACGCTTCATGAGTTTTTATCCAAAGCATTTGTGCTTATGCGTCCATCTTGATCTCGGCAAACATATCTCTTTCTTTAATTTTATGATCCCTTAAAACTGTAATGCTTCACATGGAATCGACAACTTAGGCCGATGAAAACAAAAGTACAAGGACATAAAATACATTGCATATTCCGACTCAAGAGCGCTGTGCGCTGAAATCGTGTAGCGCATGATCTCGTTTCGCCACCTTCAACGTGGGCTCTCCAAGTTCAGCTCAAGAAGACGGCTCTGGACCTCTTGTGCTCTCGATCATGGCGGCACCCACGAAGCCAATGCGTCTTCCGTCGCTTCCCTCGCGCAATCTCGACAGCAGCCCGATTCGCCGAGCTCGACCCAAGCCCACGCTAAGATGGTGGCGACCCTCTTGTCCGAATGTAGTGACAAGCGAGGGTTGAGCCTAATACACGCCCACGTGATCCGCTCCTACTTGTTGGACTCGAATCCCGTCGCGTTCCACTGGAACATCATAAGAGCATACGCGAGGCTAGACGCCCTGAGAAAGGCGCTGCTAGTGTACGCATTCATGGCGAGGGCGGGCGTTCCGCCGGATTCTTACACTCTTCCGATTTTCTTGAAGGCGGTGTGCCGATCTTTTGATTTTGAATCCGGCAGGCTGCAAGTCCCCATGGCTGAGGAGCCGTGCCTCCTCTTCTCCAGCCTCCACTTAGACCAGCAACCACTGTCCCCCCCTGGTTGACGAGCAGCAGAACCCCAACTCGAAGCTCTTCTTCGAGGAGGACGAGAACTGGCTTCTCAAGTCCCTCTCCAAGCTCACCAACCCCTCGCTGTTCCCCACCTTGGACCCTTCAAACCTCGACCGAAGAGCTGGAGTTAGGACTGGAGGCGACCACGACCAAGATGCGGAGGCGGTCAGAGGTCGAGGTCGGGACTCGGCAGCTACGACTGGCGCGGCTCTTAGGAGCGAAAGAGATCGTTCACAACAGCGGCCGCGGTGTCGTTGCAGCTCGCTTCCATACCAAGGATGACCAAATCATCACCGTCCGTGCCTGCCGTTCCTCCACATGAAACCAAGCAGCTGGAGTTAGGACCGCAAGGCAACCGCGATGAACTCAAGACCTAGCTACGACCGGTGGGGCTCTTAGGAGAGAGAGAGAGGGAGCAAGTGGCTCCTGGCGGCGACGGCGAAGGCGGCCTAGCTCGGAGGCGACGGGCGGGCTTTTGGGAGGGAGAGATTTTTGAAAAAGAGAGGGGACGGGCATCATGCGGCTTTGATGGAGAAAAATATACAGAACAGAGAGAAATTTTTGAAAGATAGAGGGGAAGGGGCGCTCTTCGTGCGAGCGGGAGAAAAAGCGCACAGAGAACGATAAAGCATTTAATGAAGAGAGAGATGGGGGACGCAAAACCTTCTCTGGTTTAAATTAGAACGACGTGAGAGAGCCGAGGGAGCCGACGTGGACTGACACTTGTTCAGGTGTCACGCTCTGAATGGTTCAGAGCACGGATTACGTGGCACTGTTAGGGTACCTAATATTTTCTCGGGAGCCAGCACACATTTTAGTGGAGGGGGGTTGCACACGAGGGAAAAGAAAAAGAGAGGGAGATAGAGAAAAACATAAGAAAGAAAGAGAGAGAGAGAAACAAAAGGACAAAAAAGAGATTGTTTGGCTAAAAATGGAAAAGAAATGGGAAGATCACCAAAAATAAAAGGATTTTCTCAAATAGAAAATCCTAACCCTAATTTCTTTTTAATAAGCTCATAGATCCTCAAAAGGATTTTCCAACTTAGAGTTCTTGATCCCCACTTGCAATTGCATCCAATTTCCCTCTTGAATTTCTCTCAAATGATTTTCAAAAATCAATTGATGTCTTACTTATCAAATTGATTATTTTTCTCATCCAAGAATCCTTCATGCTTCTCAATTTCACAATCCCCGGCTTCAACTGAACGAAAACGGCCATAAACTGACTTTTTCCCAAAAAGTCTCGGTTCTCAGGAAAATCTTCTGAGACTGATTCAACATTTCTTAAATGACCCGTGACATGATAGAACTTGTAATTTCTGAAATCGGACTTAAATTGGTGGTTAATTTCACTCGGACGCGCTTTTAGTATGACCTAGACTACTGGTAGTTTTCAGAACTTTTTAGGACAAATGACCCGTGGTCGATTTTTTTGAGCCACGACAAACTCACTCAACACAATGGCGATTCTTAATTGTCGTGAAAATCTCTAGGATTCAAATATGGACACAGGATGCCAAAACGATAATAAGATTGAGTTAGTGCTGGTTAATGAGAATTTTCTAATTTAGTGGAGCAACCCACGATCGGTCATTCATCTCAGTTGAACCGACCCATCTTTGATCTTAATTCGATTTTTAACTGTGCCGTAATGATCTCTAAAGATGAGCACGGTCAAGAAATAGATTCATGGTCGAATTCTCAGTGTATCTGCCTTAAAATCCTTAATAGCCTACCCAGCTAGTCTAGTTATCTCATGAGTGGCCAACTCAAAGAAAAACATTGTAGTCGCGTCAATGAAATGCCCAATTTAACCAATCAAAATCGAAGTCTGAAAATCAGGATGTCACAGTGGCGACAAGAGCCTTTACTAGTTTGCTCTCTCTCTCTCTCTCTCTCTCTCTCTCTCTCTCCTGAATATAATATAATTAATATTTATATTAAAAATAAATTTGGCTCACAACAATGTTGTTTTGAGGTTATCTTTCTTGTTTTGGACGCAGGAGAGAGGAAGTAATTAAAAAAATGACTAATACCCTGAAAAATCTCAAACTTGTACACCTCTAAAAAATTTACCTGAAACTAAATTTTTGATAACCAAAAACCCTAAACCGATACACCTTTGACAAATTTACCAAAATTTTTTGTGATTTTTCGTTTTCGTATTAAAATTATAATTTACACTTGACAGATTGTATATTTGTTTTATTCTCTATTTGTTAAATACTAGCTTTTGTGTGTTTTTGGTTTAACTATTTATATAAAAAAATACTAGTTTGGTGGTTGTATAAATTAGTTTGGGGTAAATTTGTACCAGTCTAGGGTTTTTTATAATCAGTTGAGATAAATTTGTCACAAGTGTACCGGTTTATAATTTTTTATAGTTAAAAAATTAGTTTATGGTAAATTTATCACAAATACACTAGTTTGAGATTTTTCACTATATTAACCCTAAAAAAGATCACATCAACATTTTTCGAAACTGAACGGAATTAATAAAAAGACTTGATTACACTAATTTAACAAGTTTTGAACTTGAATGTATTTTTTTGAAAATTCTAGAATTTAATTATGCTTCTAATGCACACATATTCAAAATTTCTTTTTGGCCCTCCCTCGGTTCCTCCCTCCGGTCCCTCTTCTTTTGTCCGTCTTTTCAATCGAGTCCTCAGTCCCTCTTCTTATACAGTCTCTCTCTCTCTCTCTCCATCACTGTCGAATCAAAAACTCCAGAGGCAAAGAAGGGAGAAAAAACCATGGACGCCTTGGCTTCGCAAGCGGCCATAGCCCAGAAGACGTGGGAGCTCGAGAACAACATCCTCTCCACCAACGCCGCCGCCGGCTCCGGCTCCGGCTCCGGATGCGGCTCCGGCGCCGACCCTTCGAAGCACGACCAGTCGGACGCCATCTTCTTCTACGACGAGGCCGGCCAGGTCCGGTTCCAGCAGGAGAAGCCCTGGTCCCACGAACCCCACTACTTCAAGCGCGTCAAGATCTCCGCCCTCGCCCTCCTGAAGATGGTCGTCCACGCCCGCTCCGGCGGGACCATCGAGGTCATGGGGCTGATGCAGGGGAAGACCGACGGCGACGCCATCATCGTCATGGACGCCTTCGCCCTCCCCGTCGAGGGCACCGAGACTAGGGTTAACGCCCAGGCCGATGCCTACGAGTACATGGTCGATTATTCGCAGACCAACAAGCAGGTTCGGCTTGGGCCCTTCGTCTTTGCTCCCTCTCCCTCGAACCCTAGTTTTCTGGTATCTGATCGTCCTATTCAATGTTTCTTAGTGGTATCGAATCAAGAATCTTGGAGTGGCTTATTGAATTCATTGAAGGGTGTTGAGGAAAAACAAGGGTTTTTGTCAAGTTCTTTCATTTTGTTTTATGCCTGCAATGATTTTGTTTTGAATTGTGTGATAGCCTGAGATGGTGGCATTAGTTGTTATGATTTTTAAAGTGAAGTACAAAATTCTGTATGTAGGCTGGGAGATTGGAGAATGTTGTTGGTTGGTACCATTCGCATCCTGGATATGGGTGCTGGCTCTCCGGCATTGATGTTTCGACACAAATGCTCAACCAGCAGTTTCAAGAGCCCTTTTTGGCTGTTGTCATCGATCCGACGAGGACTGTGTCTGCGGGTAAAGTGGAGATTGGGGCATTCAGGACATATCCAGAAGGATATAAGCCTCCGGATGACCCTGTTTCCGAGTATCAAACTATCCCCTAATAAAATCGAGGACTTTGGCGTGCACTGTAAACAGGTTTCCTAGTTTTTCTTCGGTTTCGACTTTTGGAGCCTGTATAGTGCTGCCGCTTTAACTCTTGTCATGTTTGCTTCTGCAGTATTATGCTCTCGATATCACTTATTTTAAGTCCTCTCTTGATTCCCACCTCCTGGATCTGTTGTGGAACAAGTACTGGGTGAACACTCTTTCATCTTCACCTTTATTAGGAAATGGAGACTACGTTGCTGGACAGATTTCTGATCTAGGTATCTGTTCTTCTAGTTTCTCTCTGGCCGAATTATAACATGAGGTTGATTTGTTTGTTTCTATGTTTCTCATTACTCAAACATATCCATTTTTGTCCACTATGCAGCTGAAAAGCTAGAGCAAGCAGAAAATCAGTTGGCACATACTCGCTTCGGGCCATTGATAGCACCTCCTCAGAGAAAGAAGGAGGTGATTGTTGCTTTTTCTCATCCTTTTCTTGCTGTCTTGCTAGAGATTGCTCTTGCTTTTGGGGTTTCTGTTGTCACTATGCTTTTATTTTGGTTATGGGCAATTTTACTAACTTCTACTACATTCCTGAATCAGTTGTGGCCATTCCATGTAACCATTAGAGTGCTGTTGAAAGTTAATTAACTTTACTATTTTATGTTATGGTCAGCGCCTTCTAAGGAACATGGGATGATATTTTTTTGATTTTCTTTGGCAATTAAGAGATGATGTAATGTTGAGATCATGTCTGCTGCTGCACTGACAACCCTAGAAAATGACTTAAAGCAGGCCTTTTCTGCTGCTAGATGGGCATGTAAACCAGTTTTTGATTGTGAATCAGTGATTAAAAACAGAATGGGAGTTAGAGAATTTGCTCTACGTAGGATGAATTCATGAGAACTTCGGTTTACATGAAGCCTGTTAAGAGTGATTCATTGAATGGATGGAACTTCAAATTTGGACCTCCTCTTATGTATAGCTTGTTCTTGAATGCAAGATAACCTGTGCAGTCACTATAAAAGGTGAAGGATTTCAGAGACATCTGAAGATTAGCTTCTTGAAAAATTGCAAACTTCCAGGCTTCCATCTGAAAGTTCATTGCTTTCGGCTTTGTCTTCCCACGTTATGATATGGAAATTCATATGATTTCCTGTGATCTTGTTGGTAAAGTTCTCTAGAATGATCAATATACAATGTTATCGTGAATCATTCACCGCAGCACCTATCTTCGATATTGAACTTTGGACTGAGCTTTCCCATGATTGTGAATCATTCCTCCGGGGACTTTAGCTTTCAACTTCTTTGGAAGGCACATTTGAATATAAAATCCAATATCTTTGCTTGTTGCTCTCCTTTTTGCTTACCTGTGTTATAGCATGAAGTTCTGCAGTTTTCTAGTTTCTAGTTCAGTAAGCTTGAGTAAGCCATGTAAAGGTTTTACAATTTTATGATGATGATGATGCTCTTATGAATAGGAGATCCCCGTGCAATTTTTTTTATCATTTATATAGTCGAAGTAGTTTGGTGGTTCTGTTCCCCTTTAAAAATGGATATGGTTCAGTGGCATCCTGGTTTTGTCCATTGTAACAAAGCTGGATGCCTGATTTTTTTGTGCTCTGGCCTTTTTCTTAGTGCTTGAAATCAGATACAATTTTTTTTTTCTCCGTCTGGATGAGTTATTGCTCCATTGAGCAAAGTCACTCCTATCCATTTTTGGGTTGGTGCTCATCTTATACATCATTTGCTTAGAGGGAAAAGAATAGGTTTATCTAAAGGTTCAAAAATTTTATGGGCAACTATACCATTTCCCACGATGCCCCCTGAAATTTGCTTTCTAGTCTGTCTCTTTTACAATTCAGAATATCTTGTTGACAACTTTTTGTTTAATTGCAGGAAGACTCTCAACTCACCAAGATTACTCGTGATAGTGCAAAAATAACCGTAGAGCAAGTGCATGGCCTAATGTCACAGGTGACCATTCATTCTTGAACTTTGGATTGTGCTTAATATCTGCTCATGATACGTGACTTCAATTTACGTGCTTTGTTATTTAGCAATGCACTGACTGTTTCTTTTTGCTCATCTAGGTTATTAAGGATATTCTTTTTAATTCTGTCCGCCAATCCCAGAAATCATGCTCAGAGCCATCTGAGCCTGAACCCATGGTTGAGACCTGATGCCAACATTTATGCGTTACAACAGCTGATGTATGCATTTCCTTGGCCTTCATTTGCAGTAGACTATGACGAGGTTGAATCCAAGGGAATCAACTAGGATGCACATTTTTCATGGTTAATGATTTTGTAAATTATCCAGCATCAAGTGTTGAATTGGTTGGATTTTATGGTGGCTAATGAGAGGTGAGGGGTGGATTGCGGCGGATTATAAGATACAAACAATTAAGTTGGGTTTAGTTGAAGTGAGACGTCCTTAAAATCCTTGGCAATGCACATGAAGTTTGAGTTCTTGCTTCTTTTGACCGGCAACTTTGGGCTTATTCTGGAAGAAGTGTACTTCAACTCTGATCTTCTTCTAAATGGGGGACGAGAGTATGATATAAGGCCTGCCGTGATTATCAAGTGTCTGACTCTGGTGTCCGACTGGTATCATCTCTGCTTCTGTGGTTTGGCTACCCCTATCATGCTCTGTATCTGCCTGAATTTTTTTAGCATAGTGTGACCTATTCGCTTGATCTTTTAACTATGAGAAATGGTCTAATCTTCTGGGCAGACTCTGACCTTGTCTATCTGGGAATGTCCTGCTTGTCTTTCCCCATCGAAGTCCCAAACCTACGAGATCTCCAGATGTAGTTTTGGGAAATCTGTAAATTTAGGCCCGGAAAACAAGGGAAAATTTGTATTGACCATTGACAAAGCCATCTTCCACCCTGACACTGCACTCCTTAACCTCCTTGAGTTTCAAGCTAAATTTTCAACAAGATGCGTTCTCGATCTCCTTGTGCTTTAAGCTCTTAAAAAGCTCAAGCATGGTATGCAAAACTTACATTTACTCTAACCATAAGACGCGTCGCCTATGCAGAAAATTCTATCAAGATTGATATGCTGCGAAACGAACATGGAGCTAGGGAGGGACAAGCAGGAGCTGTTGCTGCCCCCCTAGCCCTTGTAAGTTACTATCATTATCATAAAAAATAAAGGGTCAGTCGGTATATTTGGGGGAAATTACAAAAGTCGACCCTATACTACTAGGCGAATTCACTTTTGGTCTCTGTGCAGTATTTCGTTATGATTTAGTCTCCAAACTTTTCTCCGAAAAGGGTATAATTCAATTTTCCGTCCAAATGTGAATGAAATATGCTGAGTCAGTATTGATAAATTGACATTTGGCGTCTAAGTGTACAAATTTCTAAGATCACACTTTTGATCCATGTGCTTCTAGAAATGTTCGGTTTTAGTCCTTGCGATTTGTTTTAGTTACAATACTATCCTTCATGTTATTTTTTAACAAAAACCTAGTTTCTTTCATCGCATCTTAATCCGAAATGTTATAAGATGTCAAATTAAAACCAAGTATTAATTGGTATTCCCACATTCACAAATTTGCCCGATTTGACTGAATGTCTTATTAAGATGGATGCTATCGTATGCAAAATATTTACGATCAATATGATATAGGGTTGTTGATGATATAATTTGAAGGTTTCTTATAAGCTTTCTAAAATATTTTAGCTTTAAACTAACGAGTTTAAGCTCTGGTTAAATTATTTAAAAATGATCCTTTTTTCTCCCCAAGTAGTCCTAGATACTATTATACGGATCTATAATGATTATGAGGATGTTAAGTTATTCATATGATGAATTAATCTTGCTTGGGCAATCTATCTGATTGTGGTAACCTGTAAACGCAAAAATCACCAACTAATAATTTCCTTCAAATTGACATTTTTCTTAAGATCTCTAATAAAGATATGACTAAGGAAATTAAGTTTTTATCAAAAAAATAATTTAAGGACTAGTTTTATAGCTAAACAAAATAGAAGGACTAAAAAAACATATTCTTAGATGTTAGAGGACCAAAAGTGTAATTGTTTTAGAGACTTGTACACATTGGCCTTGCATGTCAACTTGGCGATGCTGACTTAGTATGTATGGTGGACATTTAGATAGAAAGTTGAATTTGGTCTTGAATTGTTGCCACATATGAGTTGGCGAGGACTAAAGATGCATTTGACAAGCATTCTGTTCTTTGGAACAATTGTTGCTTAAAAATATATTTTTTTATTTTATTTTCGGAAACAATTTCTGAGTTTTTAAAGATTCTTGGTAATTGTGTAAAATTTTTATTCTCGAAATAGAAATGCATTTGGTGGGATTCTTAATTTTTTTTTGTTTCTTTTAATTTTAAATACTTTTATTATAATTTTCTTATTTTTCTCTCTTATTTTTTTTCTTTTCTCTTTTTCTTCCCCTTTCTTTATGTCTGGTGATCAGCTTGGCGAGGCCTAGCGAGCTCACAAGAGGTTCACTTGGCCACCGCGAGCCTCAGCCTCACAGATTTAAGTGAGGCCGAGTCTCATCGATGGCCAGGTGAGCATTGCATAGCCTAGCGAGCCTCCATGTGGCTGGGTGAGGCTCAGGCTAGCCTTGGTTGGACAATGTCGACTTGGCTATGGCCCGACGAGGCTGAGCCTCACATCACCCTTGTGGTAGCCTAGCGAGGTCAAGCCTTGCCATGGCTCAACGTTGCTAGGGGCCGACAGACCCTTCCACTAGATCGCTGATCCTCGTTTGGCTAGTCATTGACCATGGTCGAGGCCAGGTTGTTGTCCCTCATCTGGCTGGTTGTTGGCCATGGTCAAGGGCGGCGGTTGGTGACTGGCCAAAAGGAGGAGGAGGAAGAAGAAGAAGAAAAGGATGGAGAAGAGAAAATAACAAAAATATGACTTGATTCCAAGAATTGTCGGTAGGAATAAGAAACAACTTTTTTCTACCTTTTGAATTTGTTTCAAGCCTATTCTCGAAAAAAAAAAAGGATTTTTCTTCATGGAAACAAAAAACTTACTAAATAGATTTCTATTCTTTTTTTCTTTGGAGAATAAAAAAATAAAATCAAACACTGTTTAGGGTGTTTCCAAACAGGCCCTGAATGTATTAGGAGTATAGTTCAAGGACGAAAAGAGAACTTGTGTAATAGTACAAGGACAAGCTTTATAATTCCCCTCTATAATTCTTAAGGACTTGACTATTACTCAGCTCGCCAAATTTGAATGGATAGCTTAGCCAAATCAAATTTTCTTCTTTCGACTTGTTTTACTTTTTATTATTTTCTTTTGTACACAAGTTAATCATATCCCTTCCATGTCGTTTTAGCTTTGTCACTGCCGAGAAGGTAAATTATTCTTAGGAAAGTTACACAAAACTCTCTCGAACTGTTAGGTAGTATACATTTGCTCATAAACTTTCTAAGTATTACCTGTTACCCCTTGTATTTTCATTTTATTGTTGTTATTAACCACCTCTATTTGCACTAAAAAGACAAAACTATCCTCAATATTTCAATTGCAGTTTAATGTGATGGTCCCACTTCTTTGTTTTCTATTTTTCCTTTTTCAATTTAGCAAGTTATCATAATTAAAAATTTCACATGTTTTGTTTTTTTTTTTTTTTGTTTTTAACTTATAAAAGAAAAGTGCATTCTCAGATATTCTGACAACGTTTTACATGTTCCGCGTAAAATTATCTTACTAATAATAAGTAAAAATGACATTTTTTGGTATAATATAAAATTGAAAAGTTTCTTCTTCATCATTGATCTTAAAACAATTTATCTATTTTTTGTCCCTCTTATCTCAAAAGCTCATTTTCTTGATGAACCTTTTATTAAGTCATTAGTCTAATATATATAGAAAAACTAAAAAAAAAATTGAAAGTAAATAAATTTGGGACCACCAATTTAAATTGCAATTGAAAATAGAGGGCAATTATGTCCTTTTCATGAAAAATCAATGGATTTAGTCATTTAGAGGGTGGAAATAACGCTGCCCTTATTAACCCTTCATTATATTTTTTGTTAGCATGTGCTATGCACATGACTTTTTAAGAGGTAAATATGTATTTTCATCTTCTTTTTTCTTTTTGAAATATCTCTTTTACCCTTGACTTCTTTAAGAAATGAAAACATAAAGAAAATGGACAAATGAAAATTAACTAAAATATTAATAACATAAAAATGTCATTAATAAAATATTTTTAAAAAAATTGATGAAAAATTTAACACAACCAATAAAATATCATAAGGAAAAGCAATGCAATTAAAACTTTGTTTGTTTTGTGGAAAACAACCTTTAGGAAAATGTTTGTTGAATTTTTCACCATTCGCTTCACGCAAAATGAATTGGTCAGGGAAATTTTTTTTTCAATGGAAAAAAGGTCTTCTAAAATAAGAGAAAATGTTTTTCGCTTTTCAAGTAGGAGGGAACATTTTTCTCACTCACTCTCTTTTATTTCACACCGCTACTGGTCCTCACTTCTATATTTCTTTTCCTTTTCTTAAGAAATTTGAAATTTGAAAGTTGAAATTTGAAATTTGAAATTTTTTTTTCACTTTTTTTTTTTCTCCCTTCTATCTTGGCTGATTGTTGGCATGGCCAAGGCAAGCTCGAGTTCACCACTTGCCAAATCGACAAGCGCCGGTGTCGAACTCAAGGCTTGCTTGATTGGCGAGCATGAGCTTACTTTTGAGTAGTCGTTAGTTGCCTTTCTAAGTCTTTTTGTTGAATGAAAGAAGAAAGGGAAAAGAAAAAATAAAAAAGAAAAATAAAAATAAAAGATAAAAAATGATTTTTTAATAATATAAAATTACTAAAAGGAGTGTTGAAGGAAAATCAAATTGAATTTTCATACTAAATGATAGAAAATATTTTCTAGTTTATTTTCAAGTTTCAGGTAAACACTAGAAAATATTGTGATTTTCTTGAAAATTGGCTTCTTGGAAAGCATTTTTTAGAAACGTCATATTTTCCATGAAATAAACGGAGTCTAAGTAAAAATGAGAGAAATGCTCAATAACAAAGAGGTCAAATGACAAATATTTGGATACTCATTATGTATTTTTAATTGGTTAATTGATGTAAAGTAATGATGCATCATTAAAAGTATTTTATGAGTTTAGGAAAACAACTTTTTATAGTTGATTAATTTATTTGATAATTTTTTTTTTCAATCGGACGTTTTAGTATTTGGATGACGAAGAACTACTTAATTAATGGAAATCATTTTTCATGGGCTAAAAAAAAAAATTAGATCGGGAAAAATGATTTCCATTTCCAACAACAAAGATATCATTTTCGTATTTCCTATTATCTCAACTTTATCTCTCATCAAATGAGACCCAAACACCCAAAAGTTTTTAGTTATACTTTTCAGCGTGCCACCAAACAAAAAAGAACTAATTTTTTTCTTAAAAATAATTTCCACAAAATATATATTTTTTCATATAATTTTTCACGATACAAACACACCTCAAGATTAGCACAGTACCTGAAGATCAGGGCAAACACAAACTTCATGGCCAGGAGGGTATATTGCGTCTGCAATCATGGGACATGAATTATTCAAGCGCCCCCCCACCCCCCAACCCAAAAAGAAGAAGAAAAAAGGCCTTGCACAATTCGATCGAACCCTGAATTCCATGAAATTCTTTCTATTTTACTTTAGGCGAAGAGAAAGAGCATGAATTTCTTATGCATTAAAAAATTATTTTTCTGGTTTTACGTTTGTGTTTATATTGCATTATAGGATGATGTAAGCACCGACAAATGGCACGGATTCAGTGACTCCTAGCACAAGCGTGAGAATAGAATGGTAACAGCATAACTGATTCCAAATCACAACAAGATCAAGGGATTAAAGCCACCTTCCCTGGCGATAGAACATAAAAAAAAAAAAAATGGAACAGGATTGGCCCTGTAATTTGAGGTCATGTCTTCCTGCTATTAAAAATCATCAGGAATATTAAATAACCTCCAAGGCTCCATTTATCTCGTAAAAAAAATAATTGACACTTCTGAAAAATATATTTGAAGAATTCATTTTTTTAAGAAAATGATAATATTTTTTCGGTATTTGGATGAAATTTAAATTGAACTATAAATTATTTTTCATCCCCCAAAAACAAAAAAACTTGCTTTTATTTTTCTAAAAAGGCATGCACAATCCGTGCACCATAAAGGTTATACATATGCTATATTATCAAAAGTATATAAAGAATCATCGAATTAAATTTCCATACCGTAGATATTTCTAGATTGTAAACAATTATTTGTTCTCTCATGGAAGCAGGCCTCCGGTGCTTAGGTCTTAGGCCTAGCCTTGGAGAATTAAGATATTCATACAACTTAGAATAGTGCATATTTGATTTTGACTCAACTTCTGAGGATTTTGTTCCGAGGCTTAATGACACACTTTGTTTACTTTTACACGATACGCCAAGACCCAAGTGACCCAAGTGCCGGTTCCATTAGTGAAAAAGTAATTGTTTATAGTTTATTTAAGTATTTATGCCACGAAAATTTAATTCGATAAACATCATTGAAAAATTAATGAGATATTTTATATAGCTGTTATACTACATGAATAGTGCACTTCTGTTTAGGAAATAAATAACAGCTTTTTTTTTTTTTTTCAAGCGATGGAAAATAATTTCCAATTCATTTTCTACATTTCAATTAAATACTAAAAACTACTATAATTTCCCTGAAAATTAACTGCTTGGAAAAATATTCCAAAAGTGTCAAATTTTCATGAAGCATATAGAGTCATAACTTTTTAAATACTATGCTAATCTAAATTAATTAACCTTTTAAATGTACATAATAAGTAATAGATTTTTGTCATGACCGTTTTGTTATTGATGCCTTTTCCTTTTTCCTTTAATTTATTTTTTTCTTGAGTTCTCTTATTTAGACTGTATATGTCTAATGTCAACTAATTTTTATTGTCACATATCATACGGATATTTATCTTTTCCATTATTTGTACTTTATTTATTCATTTTTCTTCAATTAAAAAAAAGAGATTCCTCTAAAAAAAAATGGGAAACATACTTTTATCCCTTGAAAGTCATGTGCGTTGCACATGATAATGAAGAAAAAATAACGGAGGGTCAACGACTATAACAAAATAATAGTTTACATAATATTGTGTAGCAATTAAAGATGAGTTCTCATCAAGGTCGTGAAGGATAAGGCTATTACCTAAAAGAATGTTGAGGACTCCGCTAGAAACAGATGGTTGCAGCGCTCGTGAGAGTTGGATCCTATTATCTTCTCTTCCCTTGTTCTAGTCTGTTTGGCTAGGTGTCTTGCTGGTAGCTAGGTCGTTTTGCCTAGCGTTTTTTGCCGCTTGGCTCCCGGTTCTCCGCTTGGTTTGGTGCCTTTTGGCTTTTTCTTCTCGGCTCCCTTCCACTCAGATTGAGCATGTTCATTTGAGTGTAAGTTTTTAGAGCCGATTGATTGTACATTTTGACATTTCCCTTTATATTAATTACTTACTTTCACAAAAAAAATAAATAAATTAAAGACGAGTTCAAGGATTATTGTGCAGCAGTTGAAAATTCGGGGGCAAAATGTACCACTCAAAGTTGAGTGGACAATTTTATTTGATTTTCCCATTATTCTTTTTGTCTTCTCATCAGGCCTTGGAACAAGTGCTACACTATAATATCCCATCTACATAAAATCAGTAAAGGAGTAGTTACAGGAATAGGATTTCGATCGTGCCCCGTCTATTCCATGGAAACGTCACTTTCAGGTCGAAAGCATTAGCACGCTAGCTCCTCGAGACTTCTTGTTCATTCCTGGTTTTTATATTTTGATGAATCAATCTGATAGTGGCCTCTTACGTCTCCTTATTCCACCATAAGTCAAAAAGGCCAGCGCCAAAAACTTTACCAAACCATGCTTTTCGTAACCGTCTCTGTTCTGTTTGTCTGTCCGTCCGTCTCTTTCTCTACATGTGTATATATTTCAAGATTAAAATTAGGATTCCTAAAAGATAAGATAAATTTTCTCTCGCTTAGCACTATTTCCCCAAGATTTTAGTTCGATGGAGGTGGCTTGCCAGTTGCCCCATGAAATCGAAAGAGCCAAGTGATAGACAGGATTAAAAGCAAGAAAAAGCGCACTCGTAGTGTTGGAGATAAACTCTAGTGAGGGCATTTGTGAGTCTAATAATAAAAGTTATGCACTCTTAATCTGTTAAGATCATGCCATAAAAAAGGCAAAAGAAAAAAATATTGTGGAAATGAAACAAAAGAGAGGGAAAATTGTCCAAAAAATCTTAAATCTACTGCAATTTTGCCTATTAATGTTAAAATTTTTAATTGTATCAATTGAATCTTAATTTTACATTTTGCCAATTGAGTCAATTCAGCCAATTTTGACTGGATGTCATTGACATGAATGCTAAACATCTTACATGGTATAGCTATTGTTGATAAGACAATTTCTATAATGTTTTAATATATTTTCTAATTATTTATCAATTTCCTATTCTTTCTAATCTTTTTGCTTTTTGCCCTTTTCTTTTCTTTGTTTTCTTACAACTTTGGTTGGTGACTAGCGAGGGCATCGGGCCCTTGCCTAGTGACACCCTCGCTTGAATTTGGGTGAGGGCCACGACACCTTCACCCAACCCAAGCAAGGGTTGTTGGCTAGTGTTATAAAAACAGAGAAAATAAAAATTAAAAAAAGTATTAAAATATTAAAATTTGTCCACGTTAGCGCTGACTATATTACATAGAATGATTGATATCTACGTTAATGATTTTCAATCAAACTTGGCTAAATTGATTCAATTGATAAACGTAAAAAACGATGTTGACTTAATTGTCAAAATTAAAATGTTTAGGAGTAAATTGGCAAAAGTATAATGGGTTTAAGGCTTTTCGGACAACTTTTCCAAAACAAAGATGATCCATTAAAGTATCATACGCCGCTTCTCAAAGGGATATATCAGCTTAAGTTTTTTGGGGGAACTTTCTAACATGATATTAAAAGTGGGTTCTCTTCAGTTAATGGCTCCCCGTTCATCCATCCATAGTTCTTGATGTGGCAGTGGTCTTTTGGATCGTACTTTCTCATGGATACTTATAACTTAATCAATAATCTCATAGCAATATATTTGGGATATTGTGTGGATACATCAGAATAGTCTTATAATGGTTGGTGAGTGCTTTATGAATCTAGATATAGACGGCTCAAAGTCCAACTGATTCTTGGCCTTTGGATCACTAGGCACTTCTTTGACAGATCATACGTCCATCAGCCATTCAAAGGTTCATTTCTCGTCTTGAATTTCCTAGTTAACGTTGAAATGCACGTTTATGAAGCATATATTCTCTTTCATCTGACTTATCTTTGGAGTGGGCAAAATAAAGACGTCTACTCCAAGCCTATGGACTTTTATCGCTTTTATTCGTATTCCTTGTCAATTCATGCATGTGACCACATGAAGGAAAAGATATCTTTGCTTACTCAGAAGATAAGGTCAAGAAAAATTAAAAATAATAGAACTTTTCCCATAAATTGCAATTTTCTAGTGAGTGCTGAACTTAACTCGAAACTTTTTTCATATTAATTTTCTGGTTTTCAATGAAAGATATGCCAAAAATGAGTAAAAAGCTACTCGTTATTTTTCTATTTATGACATCTCGCCAAAAAAAATAAAAAAATAAAAATGGAAATATGAATATAATTTAAGCCTTGAAAAATTATGGTGGTAAAGCTTTGGAGAGTCATCTTCTTCCTTGGGTCCCCTCAATTTTATTTTTGTCAGGATTCTGTTTGAAAGTCAACGTTCTGCATCGCTTCATTGGTCATTTTCAAGCTAATTATGAGTGGTTTGGCGTAGTGAAGGTGAACTGAGATAAATAAAAAGCGTGGCTTTTGTTTTTTGGTCGAGAAAAAAAAAAAGGTGTGGCTATTGACTAGTTTTGAGATATCTAACCTTCCTTCCAATATAACCAAAAAAAAAAAAAAAAAAAAAAAACCTTCCTTCCAATACTAATTAAGCTAAAAATTCAAGGACGGAGCTTATGGAGAGAAATAATTAAGAGATGGTATGATTAACGTAATTGATTCTCCTTTTATTGAAAATATGAAAAACTTCTCTAATTCCTTTGGTGTTATTTGGAAATAGCGCCTAATTAATCACTCCAGTCCATTTTCATTGAAAATCTCTAATGTGATGGTTTTGTCACCGTTGGTTATTTTATGCGGTGCAACACTATATCAACAATTTCTGTAAAATTTGGTTGGAAGGACAATATTGAAATTTCACACAAAAGTTTAGGATTTAATTTATAAAATTGAAAAGTTTAAAATCAAATTGATATATGTATAATAAGTTTATGACTGATTAGATAATTTCTCCGTGTGGTCTAGGTGGTGGTCCACTTAATGGAAGATGAAGCAAAAACAAATCTTATGTTTAAAGCTTCTACACAATTCTTGAAGTGGATTAGTTATTATACACTGTAAAGGGAACTAGGCCAACAATCTTTGAAATAGATTAGTTATTTTACATTGTAAAGGGAACTAGGCCAACTCTCATTGCGAGTGGGATCTAGCATTAACTACTAATCGATCGATGCGTTGAGCCTTCCGGTGGAAGTTACTTTCACCACAAATAGGTAAAAAGAGCTTTTCAATAAGAGATGCTTTACGGAAAAGCGACAGAATAATCTATTTTGTGCTCACCCCCACAACCATTCTTTTTTAATTGAGTAATTGGAACCCTAACTGGAGTGATGATGAAGTGATCCACTGCCTCTTATAAATTAAAATATGCCTACCCATATAGTTACCTTAAAATGTGCACATCAGATAGATAGACCCGATCATGGGTTTAGCTGTCCAAAGATCCCCTTAGGCTAACTGATGCTAGAAAAGCTCGGTAAATTTGGGCAGGTTTGGTGTTTAGCTCCAAAGTTCGGCTTGCCCCGGTTGCGACCGAGCAATACCCACTCATTCCAATAAATAAGAAGTTAGACTTGACCTAATGCCTTGTCTAATCAAAGCATATATCCAATATTCGGAAACAGGAGATTGCCTTTGGCACCTTTGCACTGTGTAGGGTCACTCTTTATGGACGGACTGATTTGGACGAATCTCTGCCTCCATCCTCTTCGCCTAATACTCAGACAAATAGTAGTCCACACGAACCCAACACCTCATGTCCCTAAAAAGAATCTTGAAAATCAAAATGATGGTACGATGGCCATCATCATCATCACCAAAAAAGAATGGAGGCCGATATGTATTCCTAAGGCATCTTTTATGCCTACCTTCCATTTTTTTTCTTTTTCTTTTTCTTTATCATTTCTTTTCCTTTTTCTCTGCCTTCCAAAATGCCCAATCTCCAAGATCGAATGAAGTGAAGGTACGTGGGTCCGATTAGAATTTTAGGCATTAGGGAATTTTTACTTTCGTACTGGAAAAGCATGTTGGGTGATGGAGGATGAGCCTTTTGGGAGAGGTAGACCGATGGCCACACCTCTTTCTTCCCCAACTTGAAGGGCACAGCACGTCCGTTTGAGTGGTTGATTTTTGAGGTCCCCGCTCATTGTTGCCAAAATTAGCAGTCAACTCTGCAAAATCGTAATTTCACGAGTTAAAAGTCATTAAGAAGTTTAATATATGTGACTAAACCTTTATAAGAAATTTCAAAGTAATCATTCTAGTCAATTTTTAGACGAAATTAGTCATCGTTAGCTGTATTACATGACATATCAGCGATTTTCGGCAAAAGCCAACCAGAAGAGTTACATTATAATTTTGCGCAAAAGATTTAGGGCTAAATTATCTAAATTGAAAAATTTATAACTAAATTAATATCCATATAATAGGTTTATAACTAATTAGACAAATTTTCCAATAAGATGGATACAAGAAGTGAGCTATGTTTGTATTCTTTTGTGCCACTTGTACTTCTTTTTCTTAATTTAGATTTTATTTTTTCTTTTCATTTTAACATGTTTATCTAAAAAATATGCACATATATTATTTATTCTCTAAATAACCATTTAATGCATAGAGATACGTCTGTTTAAAATTTTAACGCATTATTTTGCATAGAGGTGGTTTATTTCATGCAATGGGAAAAAAGCACTATTTATTCGTTGTCTATAATGCATGTTCTATTTTGATGAAATAATTTGGTCTCTGGCTATTGTTTATGCTTCAACTCGACATTATGTGGTAGGTTTTCTTGTCTATGAAAGAAAAAATTATAGAAATCATGAGTAGTATAATGAAGAGGTGACAGATATAGTATAAAAATACTATTAGAAAAGTGATGAACGTTCTTCCTTGAATTGAAGTTTATCTTCTTGGAAAATTTTCTATGATGCTTAGAGAAGGATCATAGCAAAATAATCAGATGTTGCTAATATGTATTCTGAGTGTCTAAAACGAACAGCTTCTGTGTACACAAGCAACATGGAGGCACGGAAAGGTTTGGCACTATAAAAGGAGAACGAGCTGCTGGACGGGAAGTCTGGAAGGACATTTATAGAAAAAAAAATTTATGAAATAAGGGTTTGCTAAAACTTGGGTGGACCAATAAAAGGTGATTAATCTATAGAACATAAGGCTGTCAGCTTGCTTGGAGGAATTTATTTGCAGAAGGTGAACAGACCATATGGTGAAAATTCATGAACAATCTGAAAGGACCATCTTACAGAAGTAGCTGTCTATAAGTGTTGCAAATCGCTAAAAGTAGTTTGGAGTGAATCGAACCTCTTTTTCGACAAAAAAATAAAATAGAAATTGGACGTATTTTACCATTTTTATATAATTAGAAAAAATTTTAAGCTGATTGCAGAAGCAGATTGTTCTACTTCGGGAATTGACCTAAAATGCTCCATAGAAGGGCGTTATGATGGTCAACGAAGGTCAGACCAGCGGCTACTTAACTGGACAAAGCTTTCAATTATCTAGTGACATTTTTAGTTGCCATCAATTATTTCAAGCAACCCATTACTTAACACATCAAGTAATTTGTGGCTAAATGGAGTCTACTAAGTTAATGCTAATTAAGGTTATTAAAATACTTAATTTTGTTATGTGCTGAATTTTCAATTTTCAACGCTTAATGGTGTTATCAAACATGCACTAACTCTTATATTGAGCAAACCTTAACACAATGAGGTAAAATGGATACCAATAGTGGGAAAATTATGATTGCTCATGAAGATACAAGCAATGATTTATCGTTCTTTTACACTTTGATGCATGATGACCATCACCGACCTTAAGATATTATTTACCCTTGCCATCATTGCTACGGGGTTTAAACAAATATACCTCCATAATATACGCCAAAATCATATATAAATGAGTTCAATAATTACTCTTTCCCTCTTAGAATTTCACCATTACATGTTGTCATACTCGTGTGAGAAAATAGAATGCTTTCTTGTTCTTGTTTTGAAGAGTTGTGATGAATAATGTGTGATTTGGTGTATTTATAGACAAATAATAACACATCTCTTGGGAATATGTATCTTATCTCTATCATCATCACTTTTTTATGATCAATCACCACTTCTCTTCTTGTTAACAATCAATCATTTTCAAATCCAACAATTATCTCTTTTCATGTTCGGCAATTACTTCTTTTCATTATAACAAACTATTTCAACAATCCCCCACTTAATTTATTATTATTGTTAATTTACACATATATGTGTATATGTATAGTAAAATGTATAATTAAGATTTGAATCTTCATTTAGTGAAAATAATTTCATTAATGAGATTAGTGGTAAAAAAAACTTTGCTCTAGGATTCCATTCGTTAATCAAATTATCACACATATGAATTTATAGACATTTGGTTAGAAATTTCCTATGTCTTAGCACTGTAATGGCATTGTGATTTATTCTACATTCATGAACATTTTCAAAAGTTCATCCGACTTTTGTTAGAAGTGGCACCACTTTGTATATTCATGAGCATAATTTATTATTTATTTAAGTAATCAAGAATCTTACTTATGGCTTTCCAATGCATAGTTTTAGGATTGCTAGTAAATTTGGATAGTTTACATACAATAAAAGTTATATCTGGTCTAGTGCAAGCATACATCATACTTTTAATTACACTAGAATAGTCTAATTGTGATAAAGGCCACCCTTTATTTTTAACCAATTTAATTGACATATCATATGGTATGTTTGACTATTTATTCCAAACGCTGATATTATTTTAATAATTTTCTCCACATGGTGGTCCTGACTTGACGCATCCCACCATGTTTGATCAATTTGATATCTAAAACTGTATCATCTTTCGTTATAAATAGAGAAAATAGATACTTTTTTTTTTGTTTTATTTATGTCATGCATATTTATTTCAATAGTTAGCATATCATCTATCCAAAATCTTTCGTTTTCTTCATTCTTTGACTTGACTTTGGCTCATTTGAGAGTCAAATAGATTTTTTTTTCTTTTTATTTGTGGATGGATTGCTTGCATCAATTGTTGTTTATAAAAAAGTCCTAAGGTATCACTTGAACTTTTAATAAATTTGTGTTTAAGAAATTTAACATCTCTTGATTCCACAATAATATTAGATAATTGATAAGTTTTAGAATTTTCAACACATCCAATAGGCACACTTCTTAATGCCTTTAGGCCTAATTTGGTTTGTGTAGGATCAATAATTCACTTATATGCAAGGCAATTTGATAATTTAAAGGGGTTAATATCATGAAAAATCTTAAAACTGGTACACTGTGACAAATTTACCCTAACTTAATTTTTTGACCACTAAAAGGTCAAAACTAGTACACTTGTAACAAATTTATTATCTGTTAGTTTCTGTTATATTTTACAATTCAATTGTTGAGTTTGATGATATGTGGTAGTTGATAATATATTGGTTTTGGGACTTTACTCTCTCTTTGTCACAGTTATACTATTTTTTGATTTTATGTGGTATTAATCCAAATAAATTGAAACTAACATATAGTAAATTTATCACAAATATATCATTTTAGAATTTTTGAATATTAAAAAATTAGTTTAGAATAAATTTGTCACAAGTATTAACCCTAATTTAAAGTGCTAGATATTTAGTACCTTTCATTTCAATAATTCGTAAGGAGATATCTCAAATTTCTTTGAAATAACTTAGTTTTGAACATGGCATGCAACAAGAAGTT
The DNA here is from genome assembly GCA_017140325.1 of Eucalyptus leucophloia subsp. euroa. NCBI lineage: Eukaryota > Viridiplantae > Streptophyta > Magnoliopsida > Myrtales > Myrtaceae > Eucalyptus > Eucalyptus leucophloia. The sequence goes on along the minus strand of CM029470.1, from coordinate 27,359,975 downwards.
CTTCTCCCCACAAACTCATAAGATTATGGAGTCAACCATATCTACAAAAAATTTAATATAGTTCTTTATGCCAAACTATTTTGTTGTGGTTTATAAGGTGCTTTTGCTTGGTGCACAATACCATTTTCATCACAAAATATAGAAAAATCTAATGAGAAATATTCTCTTCTCCAATTACTTCTCAAAATTTTGATTTTTTTTTATCCCCTTGATTTTCAACTACAGCCTTATATATCTTGAATGCATCAAAGCTTGATCTTTTGATTTCATAATATAAATATGAGTATATCTAGAATTATCATCAAAATATCAGAACGCACCAATTGAAGTACTTTAGTAGATCTTTTTGAATTTGAAAACACTTTTTAGTTATCTTTGCTTGTAGACATATTTTATAATTCTTCCTACCTTGATTATTACATGACATCATACCACTTTTATTCATATATTTCTTAGTACTATAGTCAACATGAGGGAATCTATTATGCTGTAAGGAAGAAGGCTCAAGCATATAAGTAGACTATTACTTATCTATAAAGATTGCGAGCACTTGATGTAGCCATTGTCTCCATCTTCATGAAGATAATGATACTTTAAAAATAGTGATGGTCATCATATATAAAAGTATAAAAAAAACTATAAATTACTTATTGTATCTTCATTAGCTATCAATTTTTTCCCAACAACCAACATAAATATGCAAACTTCATATTATCATAATGGATATCCAATTTAGTTAATATTATAGAACTATATTATCATGTAATCTATAAAGGTGTTTCTAGGAACAAGGCACCATCCATAAGATAGAAGGTGGCGTGACGAAGCAAAGTATAAGACAGAAGCTTTCTCTAACTTTTAGCCTGTATTTCTTAATTTATAAGCCTAGAACACGCCATAGATTTATGTAGTCTTGAGGTGATGAGTAAGCGAGCTTGGGCCTGAGTTTATGAAGTAGGCATGGCGCCGATAGTCCTGATGATGCAATTGACCACATTATTCTCAAGAACGACCGGACCGATGTTCCGCCTCATCACGTGCTTGTCCCCCGCCATGAAAGTCTCCGCCACATCCGTACCAAATCACCATATCACTCTCGAGAACGACCTAAAGGAGAAAGACCGGCCTAACGTCCCGCCTCACTAGACGCCGTGCGTGCTTGTCCTCCGCCATGAAAGTCTCCGCCACGTCCGTACAAAATCCACGTAGCCAGGTTTGGTTGGAAAGAGAGAATTAAGAGTTGATTATGGCACCATCAAAATTGCGTGTCTCCCTTTTGGCCGGAGCACAAGCGCGTTGCTTTCGTTCTTTTTTTTAAGGACGCAAAATCTGACGGGTCAGATTTGTTCGAGGAAAACTTTGGGCCAGTCAACATAAATTAAGACTACTTAATTACCGTAATTAGTGGGCCTTGCGTCCTACCGCTCTGAAGGTCGATTTAACAACCACCGCCAACGACCGTAGGCACACTAATTGCCCTTAAAAAAAATCCATACTAATCACAACGATTTATTATTTAATTAAAGGTCATTACACCTCATCACCTCTTTGCGTTGCCACGATTAGCATGCTTTCCTTTTACAATGGTTTAGATTACTGTTGAATCGTTCATTTGAAGGTCAAATTCTCTAAAAAAATTCTAAACTTATTGTACAATGGTTAATTCAGTTTTAAACCTTTTAATTCGACTAATTTAGTCATAATCTTTTGACAAATTTCTCATATAGTTTTTTTAGTCAATTTTGACTGAAAATTGCTGATGTGGACCTTTTTCATAATTTTTAAAATATTCAAAATATTTCTTTTTTTTTTTCTTTTCTCCTTTTATCACTATTTCCTTTAGTTGGTTGTGGGCCAACCCTCGCCCAGATCTACCGAGGGCTATGGCTAGTGAGGAAGTCCTGCTCACTTGTGGTCAGTAGTGGTTACCAGCCATCATTGAGGCCTCACAACTAGTGGAGGGACATAGGGAAAAAAGAAAAAAGAAAAAGGAAAGGAAAAAAAAAGAAAGAAAAACGGAAAAAAGAAAAATATCATTTTTTTTTTCATTTGTAAAAAATTGTCGATACTAGCACATATACCATATAGAATGGTTGGCGTCCATATTAGTGATTTAAATTTAAATTCGGCCATGAAAATTACATTGGTAAATTGCTAATATGTTTAGAATTAAATTGGTAAAATGAAAAAGTTCAAGACTGAATTAACCGTCATACATAAATTAGAAGCCTTTTTGGATAATAATCCCTACATTTGAGTTGTCCCTATGCGTTGCTAGGCCATCGTCGTTCCTCCTTACTTAAGCAGAAACCGCAAAAACAATATACTAATACCCTCTCCCCCTCCCTCGCTTCCTACCACTTAACGGTTGGAGTAATCCGTCAATGCTCGCCATGAAAACGAGACTAATCAGAACATGATTTCGTGAAGTCATTTATGGAGACTTATCTCTTTCTTGGACTTAGAAAAGGAGACCTTGTGGGTTGAATTTAATGCACCCTCTCTCGGCCCCGCCCCAAGAGACTAAATAACGATTGGTAGCAATCGTTCTTTGGCCAGCGGAAGGGTTCAAAAGGGCTTAATTGCTCTTCTAGAGCCATCCATCTTTTCAACGTTTCGGATAGCTATAAACACGAAGCTTCTTAGGCATTACTAAGTTTCGTATTCATACTTAGGTTCAACGGTTCATACATAAGTCGGCTTAGTCTCTCCTCTGTCTCTGTCTCTAGTTAGTCGGTAGACTTCTTTGTAAGGCACGACTCGTCTTTAGGAAAAACTGTGGCATGTGCAAATCAGCATGAAGGAGATAATTTTCTATGAAAGGGGATGGGGAAGTTGGAAACGGCAGTTTTGCCTTAGCGTCTCGAGAAAAATATGAGGACAATGGCACGATGGTCCGTTGAAGTTTACTCGATTCTCGATTCGTCCTTGAATTTTGTTCACGTTTGATTGGGTCCCGAACTCTTTTGTTTCATTCAATACGGCGGTTTAATTCTTTTTTCTTATGCCATTTATATATCAAAATGATACTTTAAAGGTACATCAAAGACTTTCAAGTGTAGCAAATACCAAATAATCACATAACAATGCAAAAGCCATAAAGCAACTAACAGAGCATAATCTGCAACTAGAAGCATGTTCTCACCTCCCAAGAACAGACTTGACACCGTAAACAATCGATGGTGGATCACTAGATCCAATGATGAGCACATGCTGAGATCTCCCACTCCATTTGCAACAGCTTGCAATGCATTGCATATTTAGGTTCAACAGTCTCATCATCATCACTATGCAGAAATACCAATATTAAAATGTTGAAAGAACACATATCAAATACTAGTGAGAGCTCCTAGATCTAAATCTAAATTTAGTTCAAGAGAGTAGAACTCTTAAAACTTGACCTAAATCTAAATCAAGATAGGAGAGCAGCCTAATCATGGAGAAAATTGTCCAAAATGTCCTAAACTTATTGCACTTTTCCTAGTTGAGTCATAAACCTTTCAACTTTGTCAATTGAGTCCTAAATATTTTCACTTTTTACTAATTGAGTCCATTCAGTTAATTTTGGCTGGAATTTGCTAATGTGGATGCCAACGCCGACATGGACAATTTTTTTTAAAAAAATTTAAACTTTTTTTTTTTTCGAATATTAAAATTATTTTTTTGCGTTTTTAATTAATTATTTATTTTATTTTTTGCCTTTTTTTTGCTTTGGCTGGTTGCCCAACCTCCGACGATCGACCAAAGGCCATGACCAGCGAGGGTCGGCCTCGCCAACCTCAAGCGAGGTCACCCTTGCTGGGATTTGGTGAGGCCCAACCTCGCCAAAGGCCCATAAGGAGGCAAGGTTGCCCTCGCCGAGATTTGGCGAAAGGTAACCTCGCCGGCCATGGGTAGGCTCGCCCTCATCAACAGAGGCTCATGAGGAGGCGAGGTGGCCCTTGTCGGGATTTGGTGAGGGGCGACCTTGCCGGCCATGGGCAAGCTCACCCTCGCCGGTTGGGCCTCTAGCCGGTTGCTAGAGAATGGGTGACTTGCCCAAAGGAAAAAAAGGCAAAAAAAAAAAAAAAAAAAAAGAAATTAAAAGAAATTAAAAAATTTTGAAAAAAATTTAAAAATAATGAATTTTGTCAATGTCGATGCCGATAGTGCCACATAGGATGGTTCGCATCCGCGTTAGTGAATTTAGGCCAAAATTAGCCAGATGGACTTAATTGACAAAATGTCGAAAGGTTTATGACTCAATTGGTAAAGTTGAAAGGATTATGATTGAATTGGCAAAAATGCAATAAGTTTAGGACTTTTTGAATAATTTCCCCTCTAATCATGGGGAGGTTATGAAGTTACATTATGAACATTTTCCTCGATGGTTGTCGACTAGACAAGTGATCGAACTAGTCTTCACATTTCACCTAAGGTCACCTACGGAAACTTATTTAGACATACAAACTCCTAGAATAGATCGGGATAGAAAAGAAAGAGAGCTTTATAAGAGGGAATAGGGAGACATGGACCTTCCTCAAGGAGAGCACTGCGGAGGCGACTTCAAGAGAAAAGAGTGAAAATCCCTAACTTAGGCTTCGTTTGATAGTTGGGATAAAATTCAAGATATGATATGATTTATCCTATCCTATGTTTGGTGCTTGCTCAAGACAAGATAAAGTTGGATATAAAGGGGATGTAGGTAGGATAAAATTATCCCATAGTGGAAGTGGAATAGAGGCGGATATGATTTCTAATGTTCCATAATAAGAAAGTTATTTTTCTTGAATAACAAACTTATTACATTAAAAAATTGAAATTATATTTTAATATTAATAATATTTGAATTCTAATTTAAGAAATTAAAAATGAAAAAAATAGATATTTATTTTAAATTAATCTTATTTTAATTTATATATTCAACTTTAATCCTATCTTATAATAAACATTCAATCTATAAATTAAATATTTATATTTATTATATATTTGAGGTATTTTTGTATTTTAGGTATGTTAGTACAATTTACTATTTGATAAATTTTATTAAAGAATGATGAAAGGGGAAAAAAGAAATAATAAAGAAAATAATATAAAAAGAGGAAAAATAAAATAAAAATAAATTAAGAAATAATGTTATGAGAGATTTTCACTATCTCCGTTTATGAACATTTAGGTTCATTTATAATAATACGCCATTTATATTAAAAAAAATGTATATGATATAATGTGAATATATCCGACTTTAATACTACTGTTTATCAAACAATGGACTGGATATAAAAAAATCTTAGGATTTCATATCCTATCCCCATCTTAATTAGAAAGCTGGACGACCAAACGTATTAGGGTTTAGAGAGAGAGAATCATAAGCCCATAGGATGAAAAATATATATGGTCATTTAATTCATTCACCCTGAATATTATCTAGAATTATACAAAAAAAAGTTAGAATACTTATACAAAGGAATTTTTTGAAGTTTTGACTTATTATTTTTCCATGGTAGAGCTTTCTTCAATCTTTTGCCCGGGAGACTTGAGCAAGATTGCAAGTGTGCATGGCTTCGAACAGAACTTATTTGGACAGAAAGTTTTGACCAGAACCAGAGACGTAGTCGTGAAGGAAATTAATGTTATTGGCTTCTGGTTTTTTCGACGTAGCGAACCCCAACCTCAACTTCTACAAGTCCAGGTACTGAGTGAGATCCCTTGCCTTTTCCCACCTCAAGCCGTGCTTGTTCAGATAGACTCTATCAAAGCCTCACAATGTCACATTCTTGATAGGAAGAAGGGAAAAAAGAAGAATCAAAGACGCATTTGTTTCGTGAAAAAATTTATGTCAAAGGAAATGGTCTTGCATGAAATTCATTTATGAGGAAAGTGATTGATTTTGCCTTTTTGGTTGTAAAGCATGAAAATGAGGGGAAAGTAGTTTTCTGCTGTTTGGATTATGTAGTGATATTACTATGTAAAGGAAATTACAGATTGTGAGAAGAAACACGAAGCTTTGAATCCACGACTGTTGGTGTAGAGAAGATTAGTGAATGACGAACGATTGACAAATTTCAAATAAAGTACTTTTAAGGGTTTGGTGGTTTCACTGAAACTTATTGCTCAAAAATATTTTTAAAAAATTCAATTTCAGAGAAAGTAAATGATATTATAGAGTTTACTCATGAATGGTCATCACCTCGAGACCTTGGTGAGTGATATTCAATTTTAGAGGAAGTAAAAGATTGGCGAATTTTGGTGTTTACTTTCAATTTTGCTTGTTAAATAAGTCAGCATTTACTCACAAATGACCATTACCTTTTGTAATTACACAGAGTGCACCTGTGGGGATGGGTCTAAAAAGTGATATCTTATAATGAAAATAATTACTTATTGGTACCAGGAAATGGATTTTTTTTGAATAATAGGAAAGTAAGTGTAGAGAGAGAGAGAGGGAGAGAGATGTATCAAATTACTGTAGTGACCTCATTATGTAGTGGGCGAGGAAATTTGGAAAAAAAAGGTATTTAATTGTGCTTCCTAGAGAAATTTGACGAATGAAATGAAATTATTTAACGACGGCCCATCTTTTTAAATCAAAAATACATAAAGAGTCCTGTCAAGAGATTAGTCAAAAGAGACATTGACTTCACATACAACTTTTTTTTTTTTTTGACTTAACAATTTCATCAACAACCTCGTGTTTGCCTATTATGTACTAGTCAACGGTCAAAAGGAAGGGAAGAAAGTTCTTTAAAATGCATCTTTTGGCTTTTATGTGTGAGTATAAGAGAGGCCTTATTGATTTATATATAAGCTAACACTCAGAGCAATCTTTTTGGGCTTGCCTTGCATGATACAAGCCAGATTATTATGAATAGTATTAGAGTGTGACTCTCTTTAGTAGATATGTGGTTTGTAGACAAACTAGGCTTATGAAGAAATGGCGATAATGGGAATCAATCGCCAAGAGGACTTAAACAAGGTGCGGCTACCAGTAGGACTTTAGGGTGTCGGAGAGCTATAGAAGGGTAGGAGTGAATTGAACACATCATATAAGGAGAGTACGGTGGGGGTGGTAGAAGCCAACGCTGATGAGGGCGTCAATTCTTTAAGCGGGAGAGTTTTTGGCATCCTTAGTTCCACAACGGATGCGAGAAATATTGTTGAGTGATATAGGATTTTTTTTTTCTTTTGGGATCGGAAAAAAAATTATATTTATGACTCAAAATGATACATGAGAAGTACACAAACTTTCATGTAAAGCAAATTGAAGCAAAGCAAAAGCCAGAATACTGCAAAACAAAGCCAAATTTACAAAACAAGGAGGATAAACAAAGTATCAGCAAGATTAAGCACACGCTCATTCCAAAAAAAAAAAAGGATTTGTCAAACAAAAAAATTGGTGGCCAATCACTAGATTTCGTATCATCGTCAGTGATGGTAATGAGCACACACAAAAAATTTCTTCTTCAATAACTACGACATTGCCAGTTGACGGTGCATGCCTAGGTTTGGTTTCCTTTACACCATTGCCATACAAAGACAACTGAAATATGTTGAATAAACACATATCTAACCTTTGGAAGAGCAAATCTTCATAGTTTAGTGAGACTCTAGACCTCTTGCGATCATAATTGAAATTGCAAGCAAATGATCTATATAGGAACAAAGCACGTGGGTTTCGAATCCCCAAAAACATTATTAAACTTCCATATCTAAATTGGGAGAGAAGAACTCCTAGGTTCTAGAATTAAATTCAAAGAATTTAAAATCTCAAATTTAGAACCAGATTGGGAGAGCACAACTCCCAAATCTAGATTAGGAAAGGAAAAAAAATGGAAAAGTACATAAAAACACTCATAGAAAATCAAAATAGATGGAGGGGAGGGTGAGACTAGCTCAAACCTTTCCCATGGTTAAAGGTTGAAGAAGACAGAGAAGAGATAGGAAAAGACTTTTCAACTTCTTGGAGAGGGAAACCAAATGGTTGAAAGTAAAAGAACTTAATTGACCAAATCAAAATGTTAGTGGCTCACCTTGATACATGAGTTAACATCAACTCATGAATAGTCTATCAACTTGTGTGACTTCCAATGGTACTCTCCTAGGGCTTGGCTTACAAAAGTAATATCTTATAGGACTTTACTAGTATAACAGTCCATGAGGTACTGTAAGGATTATAATCTATTATGAATCACAAATTCTTCGAGAAGTAGGTCTCACAATAATTTATGATTATTTGTGATTTGATTTTTTGTGATTTAGAATAGACTGTTATTCTCATAATACATTAAAGACTGCCATGCAATCATTTCTATATTAATCAATTATAGATCTATGATTTTTTTTTTAATAAAATACTTAAGAAAGTGATGAGAGAGGATGGATTTATCAAATTACCATATCGACCTCAACATTGAGTGGGTAAGAAAATTCCAAAACGGTAATTTCTTGTGTTTCCAGAGAAATTTGATGAATGAAATGAAACTATTTAAGGGCGGCCTATCTTTTAAATCTGAAAAACATGAAGTGTACTATTAGAGATTAGTCAAAAGAGATATTTGGACTTCACACATTTTCACTTTAACTTAACAATGTTTCATCTGCCTATCATTTGTCTTATGTGGACTAGTTAATGCTCAAAAGGAAGGCAAGAAACTACAACCACTCAACTAATTAAGGACCTCACAACATTCTTGAGGTAATGAATTTCGTCTTTTGCTAAATAATTGACATTCCCATGGCAATTTCTATTCTTAGTCGTGCTTAGGTTGTTTTCAAATAAGAGAATACACAACTCACTAGCATAATAAGTAATCAACTATCTACTAAACAAACTGATTTTCGGAAAGAGGGACACCGATTTTGTTGTTGGAAAAGAAATGGAGAAAAAAATCAGGAAAGAAGAAAAGAAGGCAAGAAATCATCTCACATTGGCCCCCGCGTTTGACCTTTAATGAACGTCGTTTGAGAGGACAAAGGATGAGAAGGTAATTTCGCCTCCAGTCGTGAAAATCGAGATCAGAAGAGAAAGAAGAAACAAAAGGAAAAAGGGCAAGTAGTAAATCTTCCAAAACGAGAAGCGATTGCTTGTACGGGATAATTCAATGTGCCGGTATAAGAAGGGCGGAACCATTTTTCTGAGCCACACGAAGTTTCCGGGAGGAATTCTCGAGGGCTCCGTTATTCGTGATACAGGGTATCGACTACAGAGCAGCGGGGCAGCAAGAGTCGAGCCACCAACTGCGGCCGAGGCGGCGGTGCCGTGGGACCCCCGGGAAGGAGCTGACTACTATTATACCGAAGGGAGGGGACGGAGGTGGGACCCAGAGGAGGGAGGGGCCCCACGGAGAAATCTTCTTCTGCGGGTATAAATTGACCACCCGGGAGCGCACTGCCAGAAGACGAAGGAGAAGCCATTTCTCCTCCACTGACGCTAACATTCTCCACCACCACC